>UESW01001881.1:114816-335469 GCA_900491605.1 Calamus simplicifolius | reverse complement strand
ATTTGCTATTAATTAATATTCATAGTTGTTTTGGGACTCTTGGTGAAGAAGTAACTAAGGGCAGCATGTAAGCTATCCTTATTTGTTCTTTATGCTAAGGAAATTTGGATAAATTTAACGTGGTCCATGGAAAGGAAGCAAGTATACGGTTGAAATATTGGACCACAACTGATTGACATTGTACCTACCGCCTTTGAGCTCTTAAGTTGAACACCTTAGAATCTAAATTGTTCCGTCTCGCGGCTAGATAACAGCATAAAAGGAATTGGTTCGGAATTGAAAGAACCCAATATTAAAACATGTGATCAATGCCCCAGATTAAAATTCGAATCTGATTCCAAATCCTTAACCTATAGAAATTAAACAAAGGGATAAATTAAGAGAGCAACAACAAGAATAAATAAGACCTTAATTTCTTTTATTTTTTTTCCTCTTATTTTCTTTAGAGTGTACGTAGAATCACCATCTTTATTTTATTAAAAATTTTGATATTTTGGTAGCTGGAGTATATATGACTTTGATGGAGATATATTTAACTTATGGTTAATTTGAGTGTGAAAATGATAATTATCAAATTAATTAGTAGGCCCGTGATATATATATATATATGGAATACTTTTTCACCTTATTCTTTGGTATTCTGTTAATATAAAGAACATCATCCATTGACCGAGCTATAAAACAGGCAGGATAAAATATTTTGACCTCTTCCATTCAGCTTTTAATGATGCATGTAGGACACTTCATCCGTTTAATAGGACCCTTGAGGTTGACTCCTTTTGTATAGCTGTCTTGCCACCATCGATCCCCTCTTCTTTCCCTATATAAGCTGGTGGAATCTTACTCCACACTCATCAAGCACCCCATCTCTCTAACATGTTCCCCTTCAGCAGCAAGAGCATGTATGAGAGAATGAGCTCCAAGAATAGGGAGCAAAAGAAAAAGTTCATCATGTGGGCGTGCACTATCTCTACGCTTCTTATCCTGCTATCAACTGTACTTTCTCTAACAGGAGCTAAGCCCAAGGCTCTAGCTTCCTCTCACCATTCCTTCAATACAGTCTCCAGGGCGGCCACTGCCGCCGCCGCCGCCACCACCACCAAGACGCCCAGCGCCATCGCCTCCACCTGCGCGGCCACCCTCTACCCAAATGCATGCGAGTCCGCCCTCGCCTCCATTGCTGGAGCACCAGCAAAGTCCCCGAAAGATCACTTCGATGCCTCCGTCCAGTTTGCCATGGGACGGGCCCACTCCGTCCGCTCCATGGCCTACAACCTCACTCTCAGCTACCAGAAGCTCGGCTCCGGCCGCCCTTCCGGCATGGATGACTGCCTCGAGCTCCTCGACATCACCTTGGACCAACTCAACGACGTCATCAAACGGAAGAAGAGCTCCAGTCATCACGACATCAAGACGTGGCTCAGCGCCACGCTCACGAACCAAGCGACGTGCAAGGAAAGCCTCGAGACCGTCGAGGCCTCCGATGAGAAGGACGCCATGAGAGCCAAGGTAGAGAGCCTGTCGCAGTTCATCAGTAACTCGCTTGCACTTCACAAGAACCTCAACGATGGCCACGAGGACGCCGGCGGCCGGAAGCTATTGTCCGACGGATTTCCGGCGTGGCTGTCCGCCGGCGACCGGAGGCTTCTAAAAGCTTCCCCGGAGGACATCCGGGCCGACGCGGTGGTGGCCCAGGACGGCAGCGGGACCCACAAGACGATCAGCGAGGCCATCGCCTTCGTGTCGCTGGCCTCCAGCGGTGGCCGGAGTGTGATATCCGTGAAAGCCGGGACCTATAAGGAGTACATCAGGATCCCAGCCGGCCAAAAGAACGTTATGCTGATGGGAGAGGGGAAGGGCAAATCGGTCATTGTCGGCAGCAAAAACGCAGCGAACGGTGATACGACGTACGGTTCGGCGACTGTCGGTATGGTTGACTCGACTCCACTCTACTATTCCCATTTTACCCTTAGATGCTGTCGTGATCGTTTTAGCGTGGCCGGTCCGGGAAAAGTCTTTGCGACGTCAGCTCAAAAAGCTCTAAGCCTCCATTGGGCACTCCACTAGCGAGGTGGATGTGGCTATATGATGGGACCGGATTAGGTGTAAGAGACTGACTTAATTAGTGGCCGTTGTTGATCATCTAGCTCTGAGTCTCACTATGTGGTGTTTTGAGCAATTTTCTTCTTTTAATATTCTAATTTCCCCGAATGTGGCCAATAGTAACCATTCGTGATCAGCTATTTAGACCGTCGTTTCCTAATAATTAAGATATCAATATATAGTTAATTTTAATATTCTTTGGAATCCTAGCTTGCAAATTAACTATGGTCAGGGGCCCAGATGAATGAGCCATTAAGGCCAATTTTGGCCAAGTTTTTTGGATCGTGGTGCAGGATTATTTCTTCTAATATTGAACCTGGAGAAATTAAGGGCTAATTAATATATTTGACGTATTCTTTCAGCTGCGGTGGGTGCGGGCTTCATCGCCAAGGGTCTGACGATCATCAACGACTCCGGCCCGTCGAAGCATCAGGCCGTGGCGCTGAGGGTGGGCGGGGACCAGTCCGTGGTCTACCAGTGCTCCATCCAGGGATACCAGGACACGCTCTACACCCTCTCCAACCGCCAGTTCTATTCGGAGGACGACATCTATGGCACCGTCGACTTCATCTTCGGCAACTCGGCCGTGGTCTTCCAGAACTGCTTCATCCAACCCCGGAACGGGGGAGGCCAGAAGAACTTCATCACGGCGCAAGGCCGGGAGGACCCAAACCAGAACACCGGCATATCGATCCAGAAATGCAGGATCGTCGGTGCGTCCGGCACTACCACGTACCTCGGCAGGCCATGGCACGAGTACTCGAGGACGGTGGTGATGGAGACGTCCATGGATGACTCCATCGACTCCGCCGGCTGGGCCGAGTGGTCGGGTAGCTTCGCGCTTTCCACTCTTTACTATGGGGAGTACGCCAACACCGGCTCAGGGGCCTCGACGTCCGGCCGTGTCGACTGGCCCGGTGTCCACTCGTCCCTCTCCGCCGCCGAAGCGTCCAAGTTCACCGTCGCCAACTTCATCTCTGGTGACTCATGGTTGCCCGGCACCGGCGTCAGCTACACTGCCGGCCTGTGATATATATATATATATATATATATATATATATGCCTCTAGTTACCACTACTTTGCATTACGTTTGTGTGAGCGCTCTAACTCTGGCCCGATTTAAGTGTAAGATATATTATGGGCATATCCAACAGAGTCTTGTTGGATTTTATTTATGTACGTACCACCATTGCTCTATAGTTGAACTGGCATGGCGTTCCATTGATATCATTATGAGTTGTTTTACAAGTATACTTTGCTTGGATCCTTTAAATGAGGTGGATAAGCCCCTCAGACTCGAAGCAATCCTTTATCAATGACTGAATAAATTATTTTTATAAAAAAATAATAAAAATTATAATAAAAAATATAAGAACATACTAATAATTTTTTATATTAATAAAAAAAATAACATACTTAATTTATTATTTTTAATTAATAAATTTATTTAATTTTAAATTATATTATAAATAAATTTATTTATTTATTTAAATGATATAATAAATAAATTTATTTAATTTATTTAATTTAATTTTATCGTGCCTTTGAATAGCTGCAGTAGGAATAGGAGCTATTACATGGGTACTATGGAATAAGGAATAGAAATAAAGAGGGTTGACTGGAATAGCAAGGCCCACTCTCCTTTTTCAGAGTGTTTAAAAAATAAGTTAAAATAAAGTCCTATTTCAGGTCTTATTCAGCATCTAAACGCTGCCTTAAGTAACACTTGGCATCTCCACAGCCTGTAGCCAAGGTCCACAGGAAAGGCAAATGCATAAAAGAGAGCTGTCATGTGGAATCTTTGGTGCCTTGGGGACCCATATATACCAATTATTCATTGTAGCTTTTTGTTATTTGACAGCGAAAGCCAACATCATTTTTTGCTGAAGTGAAAGGGTTACTTCACCACGTATAAGATAACGTGTTTTTTTTTTTTTTTTTGTGTAAATTAAGGTGGTTTTAACCTCTCTGTTTTGTATAACAAAGCTTGATAGATTACTTTAAGTTAGTGTTTGTACATGTCCTCCTCAAAGGTTTGCACCATAACATGATTATATGAACTTATATATAATATGATCAGCAGCATCACAAACAGTTATTAATCAACCAAAAAGGATTAGAAAAGAAGAGTGATTACTTCCTAAACTCCATGCATGCTTAGGAGCTGTGAATTTTAAATATTATTTGATGACTATTAATAAAGCTTGATTCATGCATGTCAACCTTAAAGGAGTGATTCTTGGATAGACTTAATCTACCATACGTTTGATAAGTTAGGCTAATCAATGGTCAGACAATGATGGGAGCCACAACGTACAGTGTGCTGGAGGGAGGCATAGCGGTGTGAGCTTTGATTATTGGACCAGGTCTACCAAAGAACGTCTCAACTGGGAGAAGTTGTGGAAAGGTAAAGTAAACTTATAGGAGAGTCTGTCATGGTTATACCAGTTAATGCATGACAGTTGTCCGAGAAAAAGTTGAAATCCGAACTTCTGTCTTCCGTCCAATTCCAAGGATAGCTTCGTGTGAAAATGAACTGTGACAGAGCTGGTCCTTAGGGTCAAGGCAGAAGGCAACTCACAAGTCATTTCAGATCGTTCTGACTGACCTGAACAGCACCACATTGGTCCAGAACCAAACAGATGACCCACTAATCTACGACAGAACTAAAGTTGATCCAATTATATACAAGCACGTCATCGCCCAAGCTGCATCTTTTCCTTGCCATATCTTGTAAGCAAACATTTTATAAAACAGTTATTATACGTAAATGTTAAAATTTTGCCCTGCAAAATGTTTGAATGCAGAATTTTTTTTGGCCAAATATATTTTTGGCCACCAAACTTTCACTCAAAATTTATTTCATCAAACTTTTAGTTATTATAATTAATCATTCATATTTTAAAGATATTGCATGCCTACCATCTCATTACATAGGATTGGTTAAAATTGATGAAATAGTTAAGACTATATATATATATATATATATATATATATATATATTATATGATATGTAGGCAACTACTTATCATATATAGTAAGTTACGAGGGCTCTTGTCTTAATCTATGTGTTCGAATTAGAGTCGTTCTATATAATATATAACGGAACAGCAGGAATGTAACTTTGTCTAAATTGTAACAATTGACAGTTAGAGGACCAAAATGAGTTTTGAGTGAAAGTTTGAGGTCCAAAAATATATTCTTACCTTTTGAGATAGAAAAATGTGGAGAAAATTAATTATCACTTTAGTGCTTAAAGTTTTATAGAATTAGTTTCCTTCCTACCCAGCTTCCAATCAGCTAGGGTTAGGTAGGATGCCCTCACCCCAACCACTGAAAGTTCTGAATTTGGTGTGGTCAACCAGGAGACAGCCTGAAGCTTCATTCAATTCAGGTTTAGGATTTTAGCCAATGCCAATAGGAAAGGTGGTCAGGCAAAGTCACTGTTGCTTCTGTACTTATCCAGGTTTAGCCAATGCCAATACAAAAGGTGGTCAGGCAAAGACATTCTTGCTTCTGTACTCATCCGATTAAATCTAAGCATGGTCCCAAAAAGTAAAATTAGTGCCCAAGTTGGAACACAATATTTTTCAATCAGATTGGCTGGGCCTGGAAATATGCAGCAAAATAAGTGCATGCTCCGCTGAAATTCTCCACAAAAAATGGTTAAAGAAATCTCAAATATGAAAACTTTTGGAAGTTTAGGAGAAGTGAGATATGTTGGATCACAAAAAATACACTCCTCTGGCCTATTGCTCTCTACTCCTCTTTGTTTTAGCCGGAAATATTCTTCATCAGATTCTTCAGCAGGCAGTAAGTCAACAATGCACCAAGTGGCTTGTTTCCAGTCCAATTTGAAGGAGTATTACATGCACACTGACAATATGAGATTACTTTGCGATCCTTAGCAACGTCAAATTCAGTCTCTAGAATTTCTTCTCTATTACTTTGAGGATTTGTTTAGCTATCTATCCACTATCATTAAACTATGTTGGTCAAGTTAGGTGAAGGACAGGCTGCAGCACAACAGTTGGTTTTCTACTTGGTTGTATTGCCAGGTGAAGAGGAGTACTCTTGTTGGATGGTGACAGGTTGATGCTGTTTCCCATGGCATTATTTTTGCTACCAGGATACCTTTTCTTTTTTTATTTGGCCCAAGTGAGGTGCATTGAGAAGGCTAGATGTTAAGTCAATTGTAAATATAGGGCGCAGTGGTTTTCTTGTGCGAAATCTGAAAATATTTACAGGTCCAGCTAAAAAAATGGCAGTGAAAGCTGCCGCTTTCCAGCGTACTGGCATCCAAGAGAATTATTTGAAGTGCCTCCATGATCCTTCTGTGGAGGTCCTATGGTTATTGTTCGAGTATCTTCTCAAAAACCGAAAGGTTTCATTAACTCAAGGCCTTGAGGACTACTCAGTGGCAGAAGAAGTTTTCTTATCTCTACAGCAGGTTTGAAAAAAGCAGGTCTTCACTTGCAAAGATAAGCACTTCATGGCTCTTTTTCTCTTCTTTCTTTTCTTTTTTGCCCCCAAAAATGTGTACTTCAGCTACCACATGGGCAAAGGTTGCACCTTGGCTTGCTTAGTTAAAGGAAGCTCAAGAGTACGGATCTATGATCATGGAATTCGAACTTGTGTTATACCATAACAGCCTTGTACTTTTCAGGGGTGGCATTGTAAGCTTTGATTTTGTTGGCTGATGATATTCTCCTCAATAGGCTGGGTGCTGAGTGCTATTTCATAAGCAGGCCGTTTCAGAATGTGGGGCTCCATCTGTTTGATATTTGGGCCAAATATCAGCTTCCCTCTAGTTTCCTTTCTCCTAAATTCTTGTTCATTTATATTTTCGGTAAAAGAATGGTGACCTTGTCAACAATTTTACAAGAATCAACATTCATTTCTTTACAATGCATTTGGTTAAGCCTAAAAAAGTGGGAGTCATTAGGCTAAATAGATCAATTTTGAGAGAAAAAGAAGGATAAAATTATCCTACCATTTCATAATAATAAGTTATTCTTGAGTTGAGTAGGGTGAATTGTTTAGGAGTAAAGGTAGAGTATCTATGATGTAACAACTCTTTTGAAATATCCATTCTGCTCTTCTGAACATTAGTTTAACCCATATAATGGATATTTGGTACATCCGAGTCTGCCTCTCAATTTGATCACAACCAATTATTGTTTGATAAACTTTTGATTAGCCTCAATAAATCTTATGCCATAATTCGAAGCCAAATCCATCTTATGAATCCACTATCAACTGTAAATAAAACATACATCTTGCTTCTCCAAGAAGAATGCCAATGCCATTTATCACTTTGCATTCTATGCTAATTAAAAAAGCCTATGGTAGAGACCACTGCATCTTCTGTTTCTCTCTCTCAATGGTAGGAAGCCTCATGGAAATTGCCAGCATTGTGGCAGATTTCATCATACCTAGAAAAATGTGGGAAGCTCCATGGGTATCTTCCAAAGAAGCAACTCTGCGAACCCCAACCGAACAAATTTAAAACAGGTTCCAATGCCACATGTGATAGAAGTCAAAGCCTTGTCGACATCCCTATACATCTTCAACAAGGATCACATATAGGTGCTACCAGATATGAGACAGTCCAAAGTTACAACTCCTTCAATGCCTGAAAAATAAATCAAAATACTTCTATTCATCTCCCAAAGGAAGCTCAGGGCCTGCATCCAATCTTGCATGTAAGATATTTAACTTCTTCCCCCTACCTTTTTCACATCTTAGATTATTGGTGGTAGTGTTACAAATCATATTGTCTCGTCTTCTGGCCTAGTTGTCTTTATTTCCACCTTTGCAACCACCAGAAGATCAGACAAACTAAAGATTTTTGGGTCACTCTTTAAGTTTTTTTTTTTAAAATATCTTAAAATAGTCTCGATAGAAAAAAAAAGTTTAAAATGCTTTAACTCGAGTTCACCTATTACTAATTAACTTGCATTTAAGTTTTTAATACCATATGAGCGCGACTTATTAACACACTAATCGAACCAATAGTGGTCTTGGAACATTATAAAATGTATCGATGTTGATCTGAACATATGCAAGTTGGTGGGCAAAAAGGAAATGATTATTCATGAAATAGTGGTATAGTCTCATCATGGCATAAAGCCATCCTTGTAGCACTAACAATCTTATTCGGATAGATTTTGATTAGCTTATAGTATACGATAAGAATGTCGTGTGACAAGAAAGAAAGATTGTATTACCCAAAAATAGTTTCATATTAAATAGAAAAGAAAGATTTAAAATACTTATAATCCAGATTCACTTTCTACCGATTAACTTGCACTCAAGTTTTAAGTTTTTATAGCCATATGGGTTCTAGTTTATTAATAGGTTAATTAGACTAGCAAGTTATCTTGGGTATTACGCAAACATTACAATAAGTATGCACCTTCCAAGTGCTTTTGTCTCGTTATATCCACATTTAAACTCTCCACCAAATTTAAAGTTAGAGAAGTGAATAACATGGAGGGCATTTAATGGGTTAAGCCTTTCCTGGAGAGTTTTCTGACTGAGTTGTAAGATTTCAGAAATCAGGTCCATTTATGAGCAACCTCATGCTCTCTTAACTTCATCGGATCAGCAGTGATTAATTTCTCAAAAATATGCTGTTTACTCCTGCTACAAGTTCTCTACTATTAACGTTTAGCTGCTGCATATTATTTCACTGCACATTATTTCAACCACCATCTTGAATCTTTCGAAGACAATGGCCGCCAATCAATGGATTAATACAAAAAAGGAGGTTGATGGAAGGTACGTACTCTCCTTTGTCTTCACAAGCATGTAACAGGACTGGGCACTTCTTTAGTGCCTTTGTTTCAGTATTCTTGCTGTGCATATGCCTAGCTTACATTCTTTGCTTTCACCGATGATAATTCTTACAAATTTCCTAATCTGCATTTTCTTATAAATTTTATACAATTTATTTCCTAATCTGCATTCATATTTTGAGGTACTTTAATTGTTTTAAAATTGATAGGAAAAGGAGGGAATAATAAAAAATAACATGAATGGAGGATGTGTAGGAAATAACACTAAATAAGAATACTTGTCTAGTGATACATAAAGTCAATTTAAAATAGTGGCACTCAGTTCAAGTTGGATCTATAATTCAAATCAATCATTATAACTAAAAATTTAATAATTATTAATTAATATAATTTTAAAAAAATTATATTAATTAATAATGGATATATACTTAAATATGAACTTTATTCAAATAAATTTTATAGTTTGATCCCAAAAAATATGTTTTTGCTATACAAGCTTATAAGCTATCATTTGAAGGAATAAAAGTACTTGAAATATTGTAAATAAAAATTTTAAAAAATAACTAATGAATGCTTAAAAACAATGAAGTGAGAGAAGGTGAGAGGAAGTGGGATTGAGGTGAAAGAAAATATATTAGCCTAGATGAGATCTATTGCATAAATTGAAAAAGGCGTTTAGGAATAAAGCAAGAATATATTTATATGATTTGTGTTTATTAAATGGATTGGATTAGGCTTACTTCTTGTTGATTCAAATAGGCCCTGGGTAATTTATGAAATATGTTATAAATATGTTAGGTGAGGTTAGGTTAAAAGTTATAATCATTTGAGTTGACGAAGCTTTCAAATGGATCCATTTAATTTGTTGTTGTCCTAATTTACAAGTCTTAAAAAAAAAAAATTGAACCAAACACAGAACGTTTAAATGTTAAGTGAGGGAGTGCCAACCCCAAAGGCAACAACTAGCTTATCATTTTTTCTAAAATTTCAAAGATAATAAAAATGATGAAAAAAGTTTGAAAGTGGCAGCGGTTTGATGGTGACTTTCGTTGAAAAATTATATTGTCCAATCCAACTTGGTATGGATATGGCAAGGCAGAATTACAAAAATTATCCTGTAAAAATAATATTAATCTCCTTTGAATTGAGATAAAGACTTATGAATTATATTAATTCACTTGTACATGGAATATAGTCGAATGACTCTCAATGGCACCTCTCAATGGCCCCCGCTCCCTCTCCCCGACGACATCCCACCATGATTTCACGCCATCTTTGCGATTCTCCCGCCCAGCTCCTTCTCTAACCGGCGAAGACGAGATCTGCCGTCAGATCCAGGAGATGCGTCGGGAGCTGGACGCCGCCAAGCAGACCCATCTGCCCCAGCCCAAGGCGAAGCAGGGCATCCCTTTCTCTAAGGGAATCATGGAGGAAGTGATTCCCTCCCACATCAAACTACCAGCCGTCGAGCCCTATCACGGCTCCACTGATCCGGACGACCATCTCAGTAGCTTCCGGTCAATAATGATGTTCCACGGAGCATCTGATGCAGTCCTCTGCCGAGCCTTCCCATCCACCCTCAGAGGATCCGCCCGAACCTGGTTCAACGCCTTGAAGCCGGGTTATTGATTCATTCGACGAGCTGAGCCACCTTTTTATCGGCCAGTTCGTCAGCAGCCGCCGCCATCGACGAAGATCCGACTCCCTCTTCGAGGTTAAGCAGAGAGAGGGGGAGTCCTTGAGGAATTACCTTGGCCGTTTCAACAAGGCCATGTTAGAGGTGGACCACCTTAATCATGAGGTGGCTATGTCCGCCCTGGCGGGGGGAGTTTCAAAGGAGAGCGACTTCTATTTGGCGATGGAGGTCAGCTACCCCCCATGTCTATCTGATATGATGGTCCTTGCGGACAAGTACGCTAGGGTCGAGGAGTCGCGGAGAGTGGCCCGCGCTGAGCAAGCGAAGAAGAAACAAGAGCCCAAAGTCCCTGACAGACACCGTCCTGTCCGGCGACCAAGTCCGCCTCGCCGCCAAAGAGTCCCTCCACTGCCGCCAAGGAATCGCTCCCGGAGTCCTCCCAGGCGATTCGATCGCTATACTCCTCTGACTGTGCCCCGGGCGCAGATCCTCATGGAGATAGAGCGTCAACTTCCCAGGCCAGTACCACTCCGAGGGAACCCAACTCGAAGGGATCCCGCCAAATACTGCCGCTACCATAGGGAGCACGGTCATGACACTGAAGAATGTTGGCAACTGAAGAATGAAATAGAGAGGTTGATTCGGCGGGGACGGCTAGATCAGTTTAGGAGGGCACCCGAGCTGCAGTAGCAAGGAGGTGACCGCCAGCCGGAGCTCCCACAACTTCCTCCTCCACCCAATCCGCCCGTGGTCGGTCGTATTAATATGATTGAAGAGGCGGCAGAGATGGATCAGTGCCGAAGAAGGCACGGACGGGCGAGCTCTCCTTTTCCGACGACGATCTCCTGGGAGTACAACTTCCCCACGATGACGCATTAGTTGTATCCCTTAATTTGAATAATTATGATGTAAGCCGAATCCTTGTTGATAGTGGAAGCTCGGTAAACGTTTTGTACCTCGGTGTGCTTACCAAGATGAAACTGCTCATGGAAAATCTTCAAGCCGTGGATTCCGCCTTGATGGGATTCACCGGCGACGTCATCGTCCCGGAAGGAATCGTCACCCTGACGGTCCGCGCGGGAACCTGGCCCCTTGTAGCCATTGTTCAGACCGATTTTCTGGTGACCGACCTCAGGTCCCCATATAACGCCATATTCGGCAGGCCTGGTTTGATGTCTCTCAAGGCAGTGGTCTCCATCCCGCATCTGTCTATGAAGTTCCCTACCGAGCAAGGAGTTGGCGTGGTTCGGGGAAGTCAAGCCATGGCTCGGCAATGTTTCGTTACGAGCCTCCAGTCTAGGATGCCCGAAGTTGACGGGTTAGACGCTCGCGAGGACTTCGCCGAACAGCGGGGAGGACCGGTAGAGGAATTGGAGGAAGTACCATTGGACGAAGCTCGGCCCGACCGAACCACAAGGGTCGGGTCGTTACTCAAAGGAGAGTCTCGGCACAGGTTGATCAGGTTCCTCCAAAGCAACGCCGACATCTTCGCCTGGACCACCTCCGACATGCCGGGAATCGACCCCGAGGTCCTCATCCACCATCTCAATGTGGACGAGAGGCACAGACCTATCAAGCAGAAGAAAAGAAGCTTTGCCCCAGAACGGCAAAAGGCCATTGAAGAAGAGGTTGACAAACTCATAAAGGCCAACTTCGTCCGAGAGGTAAATTACCCGAACTGGCTGTCAAATGTCGTCATGGTGAAAAAGTCGAACGGCAAGTGGAGGATCTGCATCGACTTCACCGACCTCAACAAAGCCTACCCAAAGGACAGCTTTTCCCTCCCTCGGATCGATCAGCTCGTGGATGCCACCTCAGGCCACCAAATGCTGTCATTCATGGACGCCTATTCCGGCTACAATCAGATCCGAATGGCCCCTGAAGATGAAGAAAAGACCGCCTTCATAACTGACCGAGGTACCTACTGTTACCGAGTTATGCCTTTCGGTCTTAAAAATGCAGGGGCGACCTACCAGCGGCTGGTCAACAAGGTGTTCAAGGAGCAAATCGACCGGAACATGGAGGTGTATGTGGACGACATGCTGGTTAAAAGCAAGGAGGCATCACAGCATGTCGAGGACCTCTCGAAGAGCTTTGCAACGTTGCGCAAATATGGGATGAAACTCAACCCGACCAAGTGCGCCTTCGGCGTCAACTCGGGGAAGTTCCTCGGCTTCATGGTCTTCCAGCGAGGCATCGAAGCTAACCCCCAGAAGATTCAAGCTCTCCAACAAATGGCGCCCCCAGCATCAGTTAAAGAGGTCCAGCGCCTAACCGGGAGGATAGCAGACCTTAACCGCTTTGTGGCGCGGTCGGCCGAGAGATGCCTCCCCTTCTTCAAAACTCTCCGATCGGCCAAAAATTTCCAGTGGACTCCCGAATGCCAGAAATCATTTCAAGAACTCAAGAAGTACCTCGGCTCACCTCCGCTTCTCAGTAGCCCAACCCTAGGAGAGGCCCTATTCTTGTACCTAGCTGTTTTGGAGAGCGTGGTTTGTTCGGTGCTAGTCAAAGAAGAAGGCAAGATCCAGAAGCCGATCTACTATGTGAGCAGGCTGCTCCGCGACGCGGAGACGAGGTACAGAAGGATTGAAAAGATGGTGTTGGCCTTGATCACCTCGGTTCGAAAGCTGCGGTCGTACTTTCAAGCGCATGCTGTAACGGTCCTGACTGACCAACCTATCAGGGCGGTGATCCATCATCCGGAAACATCGGGGAGAATGACCAAATGGGCCGTCGAGTTAAGCGAGCATGACATACATTTTCAGCCCCGCCCAGCCATCAAAGCTCAAGTACTGGCCGACTTCCTCCTCGAGTGTACCATCCCGGAGGACGGTTCTACCCCAAACTCTCTGGAAGAGCCAAAGTCTGGAGCCCGGTGGCTCCTCCACATCGACGGGTCGTCCAATGCCCATCACTCCGGTGCAGGTCTAGTTCTCACTAGTCCTGAGGGGATGACCTTCGAGTATGGCATCCGATTCTCCTTCTCAGCTTCCAACAACGAAGCCGAGTACGAAGCTTGCTAGCTGGTCTCCAGATCGCCCGCAATCTGAAGGTGGAAAAGCTCAATGCCTTCACCGACTCTCAGCTGGTAGCCGGCCATGTTCGGGGAGAGTTCGAAGCTCGGGAACCAAATATGATTCGATATCTCCAGGAGGTGCGTAACTTGCTTCCCCATTTTTTCGAATTTGAAATTATTCGGATTCCCAGATCCGAGAACGCCCGTGCCGATCTACTCTCCCGTCTGGCAACCACGGAGACAATGGATGCCGAGAAAAAATTCCACCTGGAAACTCTGGAAAAGCCGAGCATCGCGGAAGCCGACCGCGTGATGCAAGTTGATGCCGAACCATCCTGGTTCGACCCTATCCTCAAATATCTCAAAGAAGGATCGCTTCCGTCCGACCGAAGAGAGGCTAGGAAGCTGAAGCTACAGGCCATCCACTATGTGTTGATTGACAACCAACTGTATAAGCGGTCATTTTCCATGCTGCTGCTTAGGTGCCTCCGCCCATCAGAAGCAGACTATGCTCTGCGCGAGGTACATGAAGGGATTTGCGGCAACCATCTGGGGAGCCGGTCCCTCTGCCATAAAGTGCTGCGACAAGGCTATTACTGGCCGACCATGCAGAAAGACGCGGACGATCTGGTTCGCGCCTGCGACCCCTGCCAAAGACATTCTAACATCCAAAGACTCCCTTCCGCCGAGCTCGTTTCTATATCCTCCGCTTGGCCCTTTGCCAAATGGGGGATGGACATCCTCGGCCCATTCCCGCTTGCAACAGGGCAGTGGAAATTCTTATTTGTCGCCATCGACTACTTCACCAAATGGGTTGAAGCAGAAGCGGTCGCACAAATTACCGAGGCACGAGCCCGAGACTTTGTGTGGAGGTCCATCATCTGCCGATTCGGCCTCCCCCATACTATAATCACCGATAATGGCAAGCAGTTCGATAACTCCAAATTTTGCCAGTTCTGCGAGGAGTATAGGATCCGCCATCACCTCACTTCGGTCGGGCACCCACAAGCCAACGGAGCGGCCGAGGTGACTAACAGAACCCTCCTCCAGGGAATTAAAGCTCGTCTCTCCAGAGCCCAAGGCAGGTGGGCGGATGAACTACACCATGTCTTATGGGCCTACCGCACAACCCCAAGAGCCCCAACAGGCGAGACCCCTTTCAGAATGGCTTTCGGTACAGAGGCCGTTATCCCTGTGGAAGTCGGCCTCCCATCATTGCGGGTGGAGAGCTACTCAGAGGAAGCAAGCAACGAGCAACTCCGCACCAACCTTGACCTGATAGAGGAAATCAGAGAGAAGGCTCGGATCAGAACGGCTGCCTATCAACAAAGGGTGGCCCGTTACCACGCCTCCAGAGTTAGAGGAAAGACCTTCCTGCCTGGCAACCTTGTCCTCCGGAAAGCCTCTGTTTCCAAACCGCTGGAGCAAGGAAAGCTGGCGCCAAACTGGGAGGGCCCATACCAGGTAGCGGAGATTATTGGACCAGGAACCTACAAGCTGCAGGATTTGAACGGGAAGTTCATTCCCCGGACTTGGAACGCGGACAACCTTCGCAAGTATTATCAATAGGGTATGTCCTCCCTGAATTCACCCTCGCATGCCTCGCTATGCATTCCTGCTTATCTGCTTCCTCAAAACCTGTAGCGTGAATCATTATGCACCATATTGCTATAAATCGCAAGAAGAAACAAATACTGCTTACCAATCCTCGGCATAGCCGAGCTCTCTGATTGAACAGGAATCTCCGAACCTTGGCAGGGCCAAGTAAAATATTTCTCCGAACCTCGGCAGGGCCGAGCAACAAATCTCCGAACCTTGGCAGGGCCAAGTAAAACAAATCTCCGAACCTCGGCAGGGCCGAGCAACAAATCTCCGAACCTTGGCAGGGCCAAGTAAAATATTTCTCCGAACCTCGGCAGGGCCGAGCAACAAATCTCCGAACCTTAGCAGGGCCAAGTAAAATATTTCTCCGAACCTCGGCAGGGCCGAGCAGCAAATCTCCGAACCTTGGCAGGGCCAAGTAAAATATTTCTCCGAACCTCGGCAGGGCCGAGCAACAAATCTCCGAACCTTGGCAGGGCCAAGTAAAATATTTCTCCAAACCTCGGCAGGGCCGAGCAACAAATCTCCGAACCTTGGCAGGGCCAAGTAAAACAAATCTCCGAACCTTGGCAGGGCCGAGCAACAAATCTCCGAACCTTGGCAGGGCCAAGTAAAATATTTCTCCGAACCTCGGCAGGGCCGAGCAAAAAATCTCCGAACCTTGGCAGGGCCAAGTAAAACAAATCTCCGAACCTTGGCAGGGCCAAGTAAAACAAATCTCTGAACCTTGGCAGGGCCAAGTAAAATATTCTCCGAATCTCGGCAGGGCCGAGCAACGAATCCTCCGAGCCATGGCAAGCCCAGGTAAAAGTCATTCGGGCTAAAAATCCAGCAAAAAAGTCTAAGCCTATAAGCCGTGACCAAAGCCGAACGGCCCCCAAATAGTCCCCGAAGGACTTCGTCCGATTTAAAAATGAGCGCGTTAAATAAAAACCGTCGACACGCAAGAAGAAGCCACCATTGGCAAACCCACTCTCGAGGCCATCGAGCCCCCACGTAGACGGCCAAAGGCCCCAGGCAGAGCTAGGAGATTTCCCTCTCTGCTACTGAAAGCCTCTCTGGGTGACCCCCCCCCCCCCCTGTAACCCGTCGTTCAAAATATCTACATTAATGCATAGGACAACGGGGCCAGGCCGACACCCTAGCCTGTCAAGCGCATCAGGGCAATCGTTCTCAAAGAGGAAAAAGATTCCTAAAAACGGATCCATTTTTCATTAAAGAAGAAGGGTTACAGCGAGACAGGGAAAACATAGAAAGAAAAACAAAAGCAAGAACAAGAAGAGAGGCCCTGGAGTCAGTCACCCCCAGAGGCCAGCAACTCCTCCAAGCGTCCCGACAAATCAGCCACCTGCTGATGGAGAGACACGATTTCCTCCTCTTGCCGGTCCATTATCCGGCGTAGGGCCTCCACCTCCCTGGTTGTCACGTCCATATACTCCTCGGCAACCCTCGCGAGTTGCTGATTGCTCGCGAAGGCCGACGCGAGGCTCAGCCCGTCGACAGTGACGGAGACGCGCCCTCTTTCCGAACGTAAAAGACCGCCGAGCAAGGAATGTAGCTCGCCTGACGATCGCCCGGGATAGGCCATTTTCTCCGAACTCAAATCGAGGGATGGCAGGAACCGGTCCCCCTTGGTCATATTTATACCCGCCAGGCAGGTATCTCGATCGGCCGCACCGCGACTGCCGACCCATGAGAACTCGCCACGTGTCACCATTTTAATGCGTGAGGAATTTGAAGAGTCACACCCTATCCAGAGTAAAATCGAAAGCGCAGGCAGGTTGTTTGGGAGTTCCCCAAGCAAACATTTTCCGATCTGTCGGCCCCGCAATAAATGCATTCGGCGCTTCCCCGAGCCTCTTAATGCTGGCCTCTTTTTCGGGAAACGCAGAAGTCTGGCATTCGACCAATAACCTGTCCCCTCGAGAAGAGTGGCGCCACCAATAAAAGCGTGAAGACATACCGCCCGTTCCGCTCTGACGCCCCTTATCAAGCACCACGTGGACCTAACAATGTGGCCCGCCATGACAACTAAGTCGCTCCCTTGAGCCTGGGCCTCCGAACCTCGGTAGGGCCGAGCTACAAAATTCTCCGAACCTCGGCAGGGCCGAGCTACAAAATTCTCCGAACCTCGGTAGGCCCGAGCTACAAAATTCTCCGAACCTCGGCAGGGCCGAGCTACAAAATTCTGAACCTTGGCAGGGCCAAGTAAAATGTTCTCCGAAACTTGACTAACCCGAGTGACTGGTTCCCTGAACCATAATGGGAAGGGGGGTACGAATTCCCTGAACTTCGGCCAAGGCCGATCCATGATAAACCGAGCCCCGGTAAAAACGAAGCACGAAAACACCAGGTTTACGACCAGAGCAAGGAGCATGTTTCGCCGAATGATCTATGAACCGCCACACACGAACCTCGATTAGTTCGGACGGCGTGAGATCCTCGTCAAGGGACGAGCGGACGCCTTTGTACCCCACAAACAACAATGACTGCAAGTTCGGCACAAGAAAAGATAGAGATCAAAAAATAGAACATAACTCTCTTTATTGCCGATTAAGATTAGTTACAAATGCCTCACGGGCGTTACAAGAACATTGAAATGCATAAAATAAAGGCAAATGCAAAACCCGGACAACTGCTCCAAAGCAGACCTGGCCAATCTATGACGCTCCAGCATCCGATCGCCGAGCCAGACGAGTCGCATCCAGTCGGTTCGGGCCGATAATAGCCGGTCGATGTGGACCAATAGTTGCGACTGGCTTCAAATGGTAGCGATATCTCGGTGGCCCAACCGAGATATCTGGATGACCATCCCAGACCATCCAACCGAGGAACCCCTCGGTGAGCAAGCAGGAGGCTAGCGGACCCTGGCATCGGAACGCTCTCCCAAACCGAGTGCGTGCCGCCGCGCCTTCCCAAGTCTCAAGGACAACGAGTCGGCGGGCGAGGTTCCTTCCCCCCCTTCCCGGGTGACGAGAGGTTCCCCAGGCGGTTGAACCCGGGAATCCGAACCAGGGGAGGAGGCGAAGTTCACGCAACCCATGGGAGACCCGCGTGCACTTCCTACCGTACGACCCCGAAGGGAAACCGCAAGGGTCACACTGGAAGAGTTATTAAGCGCTCTCCGTGTGATCCCCGCGCCCCTTTATGCGCTCTTCATATGATCTCCGGGACCCATCCCCTAAGGGCGAGCCATTCTTCGGCAGCTCCCCGGTTGCCCCAGCTATCCGGCGGCAAGGAGCCTATGAGAGGAAGAATCGGTCCTCCCACTCGTAGCAGTAGAGAAATGGGCATAATGGAAGTTCTAAGGGAAAATACACTTTGGGGATAGCCAAGCATGACCCCTTTCTCCCCTTTTTATAGGCAGAAAGGACCGAGGATGAGCTATCAGAGCTGAAAGTCCCGAGATTCAAACACCTGGCCCGCGCCTCCACGTGGCCCCTCAGGATGAACGTAGCACCCCACTGCGCGCCAAGCCCACCGCCTTAGTTGAGACGTGTACGGAGATCCCTTCTGATCCCGAATCACGGTCATTAAATGCAGAAAATCATCCACTGACACTTCGAAAACTGGCGGATTCAGAATATCGTCCTTCGAAAGTGATGTCCCCCAATGGTGAGCGATTGCGTGTGTGACGAAGTGATCCGCATGGGAAAAGAGCACCTTCCGGAAAGCTCTGATGCAGCTTTATGCCCCCCACTACGCCGTATTATCCATTCTGATGAAATAAAAACCGAATCACCTGCAGAACAGCAGGACGATTGACAGAACAGCAGAAAGCGCAAAGGCCTTTCTACCTGTCGGCCCTAGCCGACCTATTTTCGTCTGTCGGCCCCGGCCGACCTATTTTGATCCGTCGGCCCCAGCCGACCTATTTTGATCCATCGGCCCCAGCCGATCTATTCTGATCCGTCGGCCCCAGCCGACCTATTTTGGTCCGTTGGCCCCAGTCGACCTATTTTGGTCCATCGACCCCAGCCGACCTATTTTGTCTGTCGGCACCTGCCGACCTGGTTTGCCCATCGGCCTTAGCCGGTACGTTTTCCTTCAATTTCGAGATAAGGATGACCTAAGAGCCTCAGGGGGCCATAGATCGTTCACAACCGAGGCTAAACGACAGCAAAATCACGCGAGAAAGACACTTAAATGGAAACAGGAAATTCTTTCACTATGAAATGTCAGACAAATGTCTAAAGAGCGAAGATACAAGAACAGTTCCTAAGAACCGGGAGCTGCATCATCTTTAGGAGGGCCCTCAGTTACATCTGCGAAAGTGTGACTAGACTCGCCCTTCTCCAATACTTTTGCCCCCTCGGCGGCAGCTTGCGACTGCCCCTCAGAAGCTGCAGCTTCGCTGGGACCAGGGGCGGTGCCAAGTTCGGCGTCAAAAACATCAACGTATTCGTCTTCATCTTCTTCTTCGGACTCGCCATCTTCGGGATCTTCAGCGCTCAGGAAAGAAAGGTCCCATTCCGGGTGCTCGCTGAGAATCTGCTGTTTGCACTCCTCCTTCCCATGATGGAAGGCGTCAAAGCTGATAGCGTCTTGCCTCCCCCTGAGTATGGCGTTCTGCGTCTTGGCCTCCGCCGTCTGTTTCTCAGCCTCAATCACCTGGGCCTTCAGGATGACGTTTTGCTCCTCGAGCTCGCTAGCCCGCGTCTCGAGCTCCGAGCTCCTATTGCGAGTGGACGCGAGCTCACCTTGAAGAGCCCGAACCTCCGACTCCATCTTCGCCATCTGAAAAACCCAAAATCAAATCAGCATTGCGAGAACCCAGTAGGAAAAACAGAAAGGGTAAAATAAGAGCGTACCTCCCCCTCTCGCTTGGCCAACCTTTTGGCCATCTCTTCTGCCTCGCTCCTGGCTCTCGTCCTGTCAGCCCCTATCAGTTCAACCCTCTCCTGCAGAGTGCTGATCTTCAACTGTCTGGCTTCAATATCCCTCCGGGCTTGGGATAACTCGTCGCTCACCCGAGCTATCGTCCCCTGGTCCCACCTAGCACCCTCCTTCAAATGGGTGATTTCACCATCACGTCGTTTCAATTTCTCCTCCACTTCGCCGAGCATCCTCGCCAAACGCCTTCTTTCATCGTCGGCCTCTCTTCCCAGCCGACTCATACTTTCGCCGTGTTCCCGCCGCATCGCCGCCACCTCCGCGGAGTGTTTTGACTCAATTTTGGCCAACTCCAAGCACGCATTGTCGTTCTTCGCCAGGAGTTCCTCCAACTCCTCCACCCTGCGCTTCTGCTTGGACACCTCAGCCAGAGCGACCTGGTGTGCCGCCCTTGCCCCCTTCAAGTTCCTGTCCATCATGTCCATGAGCTCCTCAAACTTCTCAGACACCTTCAACCACGACTGGAGCTCAGCATTATCCCTCCTGGCCTGGACACTGGCCCCTGTCGCCAAGCTTAGACGCCAGCATATCGTCCGGGAAAGTAAAACGCTCTGCAAAGGCAAAAAATGAATAAAAACCCACAATAGGGTCAATCGGGAGACATCTGTCGCGCAAGAACAGTAACTCACCCGCGAAGCATAGGCCCGAGTCATCCTCATCAGGGTTGTGTTGTCAATATCGGGAAGGAGATGGATACTCTCGGCCATGCCCTGCTGACCGAATGCAGCATCCACCAACCCCAGGTCGGTAAACTTGTCCGCCGAAGGATCCGCACCCGGATACAGGGCCGACCTTATCATGGCAGAGAACGCCTCCTCAATACTAGCGTCCGAGCTGCCGAATGGGCCAACCTCGCCTGAAGGACCGGCCTGGGCGGCCTCCGCCTGAGAGGCCTTCAACCCAACCTCCTCTATCAAGGCCCTGGCTTGGGTTTCATCAGATATTTCAGCCAGCCCAAGTGCCAGCTTTCCCAAAATCTTCTTCGAGGGGGCCCCGATTGCGGGACTCTCACCTGGCCGCGCTCCCTCCTCCGACGCATCCTTCCCGATTATCGTCACATGCATCTCCTCCGTAGGCTCCCCTGAAGCCTCGGCCCGACCCGCCTCTCAACCCATCGAGGGCGGCCCGACCTCACTGCTACCAGACTCCCCGGCAGATAAACCAAGTAGGGGCTCCCCCTGAACTCCCTCAACTACGGCCGTCTCCTCCCCCGCTGGGGCTGGTAGTGATCCCGCGGGGACAATGGCCCCCTCGAGGATGGCCGCTTCCGCCGAATCCGTCGCCGCTTCCTCTTTCAGGGGGAACGCGGTCTGGCGAGCCAACGGAGCTTCATCCGAGCCGTCTGAAATCTCCAGCACGAGAGGGTCGGAGGACGGATTTCAGCGGCAACATGCACGAAAGAGACTCACCTTGCGGGTCCAGGGGGCTGAGCCCGGCTGCGAAGAGGGCCCCCTCCGATAGCAAGTCATTAGCCGAAAACACCTGCCTGTTGCGGAGGACGTCCAAGTCCTTCTCTTCCTGCGCCGATAAGGCCGGATGCGTCTCCGCATCCCTTACAACCTCCCCCCATCTCCGAGGGAAGTCAGAGCCAACGTTCCCCTCCGCAATAACAAATCGACTCTTCCACCCCTTGATGGAAGAGGGCTTATCCGCGATTACGTTGAAGGATCTCCGGGGCCCGATGTAGGGCCACTCCGATTTTCTCCCGGGAATCAGGTGGTAGCAGGTGCGGAAAAGGGGGAGGGTGGCGACGATCCGAATCTGGTGGCACATCGAGATGAATCCGATGATATTCCGCCAGCTGTTCGGAGCCACCATTGATGGGCTGATGTTGTAGTGGGTCATGATCTCCTTCACAGGGGGTGGAGAGGAAAACGAAGACCCGCCTTCAAACTATCTTCGTAGATGAAGACCCCAGACTCTAAATCCCGGGTAACCCTATCTTCGGGTTCCGGCGCCCGTAGGACGACGTCCAAGGGCAAGCCATACCGCTGATGAATCCTCCCCAAGTCCTCGGCAACGATTTCGGAGGCCACATCGTCGGGGCTCATCGTCATTGAAAGAGGCACCAAACGAAAACAATAAGCGTCGAAGAAGATGAAAGACCAGAGCCCTTTTGAAAGCAAACGAGAAGACGCCGGGCGCACGCGCACACATATATAGCGACAATGCGGCGTCACTTCGCTTCTCCACCAAGGAAGCCTCCCTAAAAAGGTGGGGCGTCTCATCCTAGGCGTCCCGGATCGCCTCGACAAACGCCCGATCGATCGGGTTTCGTAGCGTGGTGCAATTCCAGCCGTTGCTCGCGAGGGAGCCTTAGCCCCGAGGGCAGGATGGCCCTGTCGCATTAATTAGGGCATCATTGCGCAAGCTAGTTAAACCAAGACGTCCCATCCAAGACGCGCCATTCGAACTCGTACTCCCTACGCCCGAACCTACGCTTCGAACTAGGGAGTGGAGGGCATGTGTTGGGGGGTAAAATCGTCATTGCATTAATATCTGTGCGAGGCGGCTAAGGCCAACCTCCCCCCTTCGTCTTTTCGGGCTTCCGTAGCTCGGCCTTTCGGGCTTCCTTAGCTCGGCCCTCGGGCTTCCTTAGCTCGGCCCTTCCGGGCTTCCTTAGCTCGGCCCTTCCGGGCTTCCGTAGCTCGGCCCTTCCGGGTAGCTCGGCCCTTCCGGGCTTCCTTAGCTCGGCCCCTTCCGGCTTCCGTAGCCCGGCCCCTTCTGGGCTTCCTCGGCCTTTCCGGGCTTCCTTAGCTCGGCCCCTTCCGGGCTTCCGTAGCCCGGCCCCTTCCGGGCTTCCATAGCTCGGCCCTTCCGGGCTTCCTTAGCTCGGCCCCTTCCGGGCTTCCGTAGCCCGGCCCCTTCTGGGCTTCCATAGCTCGGCCCTTCCGGGCTTCCGTAGCTCGGCCCTTCTGGGCTTCCTTAGCTCGGCCCCTTCCGGGCTTCCTTAGCTCGGCCCTTCCAGGCTTCCTTAGCTCGGCCCTTCCGGGCTTCCGTAGCTCGGCCTCTTCGAGCGATCCACAACTAACACCTACCTTCGCGGAACCTGACGCGGGAGAGCCCGAGCCTACCAGAACGACATCCTAGATAAGGAATCATGTCGAGACGTGGCCTAAAACCTATCATAACCACCCCAAGCCTACTCAACCAGATCTCGAGACATCAAGGAGCTCTCCCAGCCGTTGATACGAGAACAAGCGGATATGGATTCTAACGGCCCCACAACGGCCTGATTCTGCCCGCCTCTGTATCTTAACAACCTCCGAACCTTCCAGAAGACGCTCAAGACCCAGGTGATAGCCTATAAATATCATAATCGCAGATTCCCTCAGGTACGCAACTCTGTACGCACACTTGCGCGCTTACACTCCCGCTCTTACTCTCCTGCTCTCGCCGGTAGCTCGTCGGCGCTTCTGCCCTCTGGAGCCTCCGATTGGCCGCCCCCGGAGAGGTCTTCCGGAGAGATCTACCTCCCCACTGTCTGGTTGATCGCCGATTTCTTCTCCACTGACTTGAGCGTCGGAGGGTCTTCCGCGGAGGACCACCCCCAGCGTCCCTTCGCGTGTGGACTTCTTTTGCAGGTCCGCCCCCCTCTTCCTGGAGATCGACCGCGCCTGAGTCGAGGACGATTTCAGCGGCAACAATACCATTAGTAAAACTTCAAATTTAGCTGCTAACCAATTAATATAACTTAAAAATTTAAATACAAATTAATAAGTAATAAATAAATTGAGTTATAAGCTCTATATGCATCACTTTTTTTATCCACCGGCATCGATCTCCTTCTTTTACCTCTGAAAAGAAAAAGAAAAAAAAAGGTTCTAGACTAAAAAGGAAGGCCTTGCTAATGTTTTCTGCCTGTGGCTCGAGCCGCTCCGATCGGATTCACCTGAATCATGAGAGCTTGGCTGGCGGTTCACCCGATCCCTTCTTCAACTCCGGAAAAAGATCTCCTCACGACGCTGGGATCACAGAGGTCCGCTTATTGATCCATAAATTCTTGCTATTCGAGCTCAATTAGCATCAATATTGCTCCTATCTCACCTCCTTTTCGATGGATTTCAAACGAATCGAGCTTGCCCTTCATCCTTCTACTTGATTGGGAATAGATGATGTTTTTAGAGTTCACAATTGCAGTTTGGGTCTTTGAAAATATATTCCAAAAAACACCAGTAACATCAAAGGCTTATCTCTTTCTTTATCAATGGCTTTCTATTTTAAATGAATGCAAATCTACAGAATTTATATTTAGGAGTTTGGTTTTTATTATGTTGAATTTTTTTCAGAAATTTGTAGCAAGAAAGCAGCTTTTCATTTTAAAACTTGCATGTGTTTAAATCATCCATCTTTACAATATGAAGATACATTGATGGAGATACCTCAACATGGATTTGATGCTCAAATTTACCTTCACATCCAAATGTTAGTTCTGTTCGTAAATAATTCGGTAAAAGTCATCATCTCTGGCAATTTGAAGCTTCATTAGTGGTCGGAAATTAGGACTCTGGTGGTCTCTGTGCCAGTCCAATACAAAGTGAGTGAAAAATTCAATGTTTGGAACTGATTAAATTCTATCTTGCTTGGTCCATACCTTTGGTGACATGTGACCTTCGATGACCACTGACCAAATCGTGGGCCTTCATCACGCCCCTCGCAGACTACTTCTCCCTTTCCATCCATGTAGCAGACTATTCCCATTGCTTGGTCTTCAAAAACCTGGAAGATGGCACTCAGAACAAGTCATGGAAGGCATCTACTGATGGTAATGAACAATATTATGATATCCATATCTGGGTTGCAGTCAAGGATCAGACCTTCTTGGCTGAAAAAGATTTGGTTGAAGAAGTAGATGCTCTGCTGGGTTGTGTCTGGCCGTTGTGCAGCATGGAAGCTCTTGGCATGGCCTTCTCGGCCTGACCTCTTGGGAGGATGATGACCACAGGGCAAGAACATCTTATTGCCATTGACTATTCCTTCTGTTGTGTCTATATGAGTATGCTGGTTAGAGAGGTAGGAAGAAGATGGCAATGGACTTGATGCTATCTTGAAAGGCAACTACATAATGCTTTAGTCGAAGGACTTTTCTTGCCACCGTTCAATCCTCTTACAGGATTATAAGACGAGGGACTCAATTATTGAGCAGCATACCAACCTTGTTGGCCCCATTGAAGGACAAATTTTATTGTCACTGTGATTGGCTTGTTTTGTCTCTGTTTAACCCTGTTATGACCTGATTGGACGGCAGGTCCATCTTCTTATCTCTTGGGCCTTTTTAATTGAGAAAACTTATCTCATGGTTGCATTATCTTAGTGAATTATAAAAGCTCCATTTGTCTTTTATCCTCATCTGCCGTTCTTGATCATTATAATTGACATCACCATTAGCCATGGGTTTACCTTCCGATACCCTTGTTTTCTGTCACGGTGATCAAGAGTTGCAGTCATGGTTGTACTCCCAGCCACTATGATTGCAGCTTTTGGAATCCGAGCGATTTGTCTTGTTAACTCGAGTTAGGTTGCATGCTTTGATGACATAGACCCACCATACGATCCTATAATCATGAATGTTCTCCACTTGTTTCACCCACTTCAATGCATCTTTATGCTGAACTTTTAATTTGAAAGGCCCAGGTCCTGCTTTCAAATAGAGGCTGCAACTTGAGTAAACTGCAGGTCATTAGCTTACTGGATTTCCAATTTCTATTACCAGTGTGTCTTAGGTGTGGACAAAACTTAGTTGTAGTCCACCAAGTGCTTGTCATTTAATTCCTTGATGACCCACACATATACAGCCATTTCCATTTAACAAGCGTTAAGGTCTCTTCCCTCTCCCTTGTTGTTGCCAAGAATAATAGAATATGACACAATCAATAGGGAGTTGAAGCCAGGATAGTTTTGGTTGGCAAGATTCTTCCCAACCCTTTAATGAAGAATGTTTTGGAGCTCCAAAGTTATCCCCTTGTTGATATAATAAGTCTTTTTTCTTGTTGGCAGCTTAGGAACTATATTTCTAATTGGTATCATTCTATCACCATCGCTAGCCTCTCTATCTGGGAATGTATTTTGGAAAGGCCGCTAGAACCGAGACTGTTGTTATAGTGATATGACCCCTTCTGAACCTTTTTTTGTTTGGCTTGATTAGAAATCTAGGGACAGATGTCAATCCTCTCTTGTAGAGCTTATCAAATCCTCCAATTGGTTCAAGTATCGCTCTTTCAAGAAGCTCTTCCCCTTAAAATGAACATTTTGAACGTTTCCGTTTGCTTTCAAGTAGTTCTGGCCTTGTAACATGACCCTATCTGGATCAAAATCATGAATAATCCTAGGCCACTGTCAGTGGAGCCTCCTCAGTTGCTAATATTTTGAGACCTGATAGGGTTAAACATGGGATCAACCCGAGCTAATGTGTGCTGCCTTGCTACCAGTGACCCAGCAGGCCACCACGCGCGCCAAGGAACACATTGGATCCACCGGCTTGTGAGATTTTTTTTTTTTTTTCTAGCAATATCCAGAATTCGAAAAGCCAACTGTTAGGTTTTTCTTACATAGTGATGAAGCCAAGATCCAAAATGATGCAGATGGAAATGATGAGATCACTGCTTTTTAGTGATATCTGGGGCAGTGATCTGAAATCACTTTTATTCTAAAAATTACTGTCAAAAGTTACTCTTAGCAAAAGTCTTGCTGCACAGCCTTTCGGTATAGCAAGCACGCATCAGTCATATAGATTGGCCATCCGTATATGCCGATGCACGTGCGGTGGCCCAATGGACCCTATTGCGCATCGCACTCATGCCGGTACATGCGGATGGCTGATCCGCAAGGTCAATGTGTAGAGCCTGGTGTGGTACTCCAAAGCTTAAATCCTAAGACGGAGGTTTGTAGGCTCCACAGGGTTAAGGCCCAGGTTGTTAGGTCTTAAGGGGGCTAGTCTATCATTGGGCTGGGTTTGGGCCCAAGGTGTGGGTTGGTCCAAGGGAGTTTTTTAGGGTTTATTATCCATATAATAAGGCATCGGTTCATATGTGGTGCTGGTTTTATTTTGTGGCCGTCATGGGGACGGGTTATATATAGTCATGTAACGATGATGATTAGAGATGAATGAAAGAAACCCTTTTCTTCCTAGAATAAGCTATCCCTTCTCTTCCTCCTCCTCTCTTTCTCACATATAGATGCCCTAGGTTTCTAGGGTTTTATTGCTGCCATCTCTGCCCTAGCCATCTTCTTGGAGCCGCCTCTCTCAAGGAAGGAGAAGAAGAAACCCTAGCAGCATCTCCTTGGGCAGCGTCTCTTGATTTTCTGGATCAGATCTGAAGGTTCACGTGAGGAAGAAGAGAGGCCACGACCCTCTCTTACAATCTTGGGGCGCAAGAAACCAAAGAAAATCCTAGTTGCTAATCAATCTGGGAAGATTACCAAGATCAAGATCCAAATTCTGCTGCAGAATTTTAGCAGGGATATCATCTCGCTTCCGCATCTCCACACGACTTGGGGCTGGTCGAATGCGTGCTATGCTCCAATGCATTTGGTATCTCATTGGATTTCTTGGTAAGATATAGAAAGAGTGCACGCATCCACTCTTCACCCTATTGGTATTGGTCAGAAACAAAGACCTCGGGATTGGGAGGAGTTAGAGGAGATTGCATTTAGCACAATCAGGATGTGCTTGGCTGATCAAGTCTTGCCGGAGATTTGCACGCAGACCACGGCAAGGGGGCTCTGGGAAACTTTAGAGAACACTTACATGGGAAAGAGCATGACAAACAAGTTGTGGTTGAAGAAACAGTTGTACAGCTTGAGAATGCCTGAGGGAGGAGATCTTGTGGCCCATATTCAGAAATTCAATCAAGTGTGCTCAGAGGTGATGAGCCTTGATGTGAAAATTGATGAAGAAGACAAGACCCTCATCTTGTTGTGTTCGCTACCCAGTTCCTATGATGGTCTGATTACAACCTTGGTGTATGGGAAGGAGACCCTGAATTATGAAGAGGTTGTGGGGGTGCTGAGATCAAACCAGCAAAGAGAAAAGATTCGCATGGGAAACTCTAACACAGAGGTACTTGCTGTGAATGAGAGGCAAGGAAGACCCTGGGAAAAGGTTAGAGGCAAGTCCAAAGGCAGATCTAAGTCTCGGGGCAAGCAGAAAGCATGGAAGTGTTACAAGTGTCATCAGATTGGTCACCTGAAGAGAAATTGCCCACTTCTGAAGAATGAGAAGGGGAAGGGCATTTCCAAGGGAGGTTCAACCAGCAATGGTGGTGCAAATTCATCTGAAGACAGTGAAGATGATGTACTGGTAGTTTCAGATGGGACCAAGAAGTGTGATAGTTGTTGGACACTTGACTCAGCATGTTCTCACCATTATACTTCGCATAGGGAGTGGTTTGCAACTTATGAAGAATCTGATGGAGGGAGTGTATGCCTTGGTGATAATCATCCTTGTAAGGTTGCTGGAGTTGGAAGCATAAGGGTGAGGATGTATGATGGGGTTATAAGGACTTTGACCAATGTCAAACATGTCCCGGAGTTGAAGAAGAATCTAATTTCTTTGGGCTACCTGGAGAAGCATGGGTATGCTTTTGGAAGCCAGCCGGGGAGTGGATGTTTGAGGATAACCAAGGGTGCATTAGTGGTGATGAAAGGGAGAAGGTTGGAAAATAATCTCTATCAGATGGAAGGCTCAGTGGCCATAGATGGTGCAGAGGTGCTAGCAGCGGCACAGGAGGAACAGTTGGTCTATAAACTGTGGCACTATCGAATGGGACACATGAGTGATAAAGGGCTTATAGAACTCAGCAAAAGAGGTCTGATTCCAGCACTTAAGAAGGAGGACAATGACATCTGTGAGCCCTGTATTTATGGCAAACAACATAGGGTGAGATTTGCCAGCAGTTCCAAGCAGAGTGAAGGTATTCTGGAACTAGTTCACTCAGATGTATGGGGACCGGCCCCTGTGTCAGCCAGAGGTGGGGCTAAGTATTTTTTGACCTTCATTGATGACTACTCCAGGAAGGTATGGGTATATCTGATAAGAGAAAAATCAGAGGTATTTGCCCGGTTTAAAGCTTGGAGAGTTGGTGTTGAAAAGGAGACAGGAAAACCAGTGAAGTGTTTGAGATCTGACAATGGAGGGGAGTATACAAGCAATGAATTCAGAAGCTACTGTGAGGAAAATGGGATCCAACGCCATTACACAGTGAGGATGACTCCCCAGCAGAATGGTGTGGCAGAGAGGATGAATCGTACATTGACAGAGAAGGCTAGGAGTTTGAGGCTGCAGGCATCACTGCCCAAGGTCTTTTGGGGTGATGCAATTATGTTCTCTGGTTTTCTTGTTAACAGGTCCCCTAATAGAAAACTTGATGGAGGCATTCCAGAGGAGATCTGGAGTGGGAAGAAGGTGGAGCTTGGACACCTAAGGATTTTTGGTTGCCCAGCCTATGCACATGTGGAGGCAACTGAAAGGAGCAAGCTGGACCCAAAATCACAAAGGCTGATCTTCATCGGGTATCCACAGGGAGTTAAAGGCTATTTGCTATGGAGTTCAGATTCACAGAAGTGTATCATCAGTAGAGACATTATTTTTGATGAGAAGAGCATCTTGAAGAGGTCAGAGATTGCAGATGGAGCTGAAAAGGCTGAACAGGACAGCAGTGGACAGCATTGGCTGACAGGTGATGTACCTTCTACTTCTACTTCAAAACATGCTTCTTTTGAGGTGGAGTTTGGTATGAATGTTCCAATACATGTAAAGGATCAGCCAGAAGAGCCATCAATCCAAAAGGAGGTGCAGGTGGAGTCACACACTTCAGCTTTGAGAGATGATCAAAGGGGTGTGGCACTACACAAGGCAAAGCGTACCATCATCAAACCTGCTCGGTATCGCATTGATGACATGATTTCCTATGCTCTAATCACTGCAAATGAAGATCCAGAGACCTTCCAAGAAGCCATGGAAAGTTCAGAAAGAGACTCATGGATGCAGGCCATGATGGAGGAGATGGAGTCCCTGGAAAAGAACAAGACATGGCAGCTAGTGGATCTACCTAGAGATGCTCGGGCCATTGGTTCAAAATGGGTGTTCACAAAGAAGGAGGCACCTTCAGAGCAAGGTGGAGTCAGATACAAAGCAAGGCTTGTTGCTAAGGGGTTCTCACAGAGAGAGGGAGTGGACTACACAGAGGTATTCTCTCCAGTGGTACGTCATGCTTCAATTCGTGTGTTGTTATCTCTCGTAGCACAACATGGTATGGAGTTGCAGCAGATGGACGTGAAGACGGCTTTCTTACATGGGAGTCTAGAGGAGAGGATATACATGAAGCAACCAGAGGGTTTCAAGGAATCTGGATTGGAAGAAAAAGTGTGTCTACTAAAGAAATCGCTCTATGGTTTGAAGCAGTCACCCCGTCAGTGGTACAAAAGGTTTGACACTTTTATTTTGGGCCTTGGATTTTCTAGATGTGAACATGATACTTGTGTCTATGTGAAAGATGTGGATGAGGATGATGCACTGTATCTCCTTCTGTATGTGGATGATATGCTCATTGCCAGCAGGAGTGTTGAAGCAGTGAATGGACTGAAATATGCATTATCAACAGAATTTGAAATGAAGGATTTGGGGTCAGCTAGGAAGATACTTGGGATGGAAATTTACAGAGATAGGACCAAGGGAATTCTACACTTGTCATTGGGTGGATATATTCACAAGGTGTTGGAGAGGTTTGGGATGGATAAGGCCAAACCAGTTGGAACACCTTTGGCTAGTCACATGTCTCTTTCTAAGTTACAGAACCCCCAGACAGATGAAGAGAAAGAGTACATGGAGAGAGTTCCATATGCCAGTGCCGTGGGCAGCATTATGTATGCTATGGTGTGTTGCAGGCCTGACATAGCATATGCAGTGAGCCAGGTGAGCAGATTCATGGCGAACCCAGGGAAGGAGCACTGGAAGGCACTCAAGTGGATTTTGAGGTACCTTCAGGGAACTCGTGGACTTGGTCTAATTTTTGGGCAGCAAGATGGATCTAAGGAGAAATCTAATATCCCAAGTAAGTCATTAGGTCCATTGGAAGGATTTGTGGATGCAAATTTTGCAGGTGATCTGGATACAAGAAGGTCTACCACAGGGTATGTGTTCAGCATGTATGGTGGATTAATTTCTTGGAGATCAACCCTTCAACCTATTACAGCTTTGTCTACAACAGAAGCTGAGTATATAGGGATTACAGAGGCTGCCAAGGAGGCTCTTTGGTTGAAGAGACTCATCATGGAAATGGGGGTGAAGCAGGGTACAGTATTGTTACACAGTGATAGTCAGAGTGCCCTGCAGTTGGCTCAGAACCCAATCTATCATGCACGCACAAAGCATATAGATGTGAGGTATCACAGGATCAGAGAATTGGTGGAAGAAGGTGAAGTGGAGCTGGTAAAAGTTCATACAAAGAAGAACCAGGCAGATGCACTTACGAAGACTCTTCCACGGGATAGCTTTCTCTCATGTGTGACACTGATGGGTCTGAGGGAATGTGCAGATTTTTCAGCAGCTTTGAAGCACCAAGGTGGAGATTGTAGAGCCTGTGTGTACTCCAAAGCTTAAATCCTAGGGTGGAGGTTTGTAGGCTCCACAGGGTTAAGGCCCAGGTTGTTGGGTCTTGAGGGGGCTAGTCTATCATTGGGCTGGGTTTGGGCCCAAGGTGTGGGTTGGTCCAAGGGAGTTTTTTAGGGTTTATTATCCATATAATAAGGCACCGGTTCATGTGTGGTGCTGGTTTTATTTTGGTGGCCGTCATGGGGACGGGTTATATATAGTCATGTAACGATGATGATTATAGATGAATGAAAGAAACCCTTTTCTCCCTAGAATAAGCTATCCCTTCTCTTCCTCCTCCTCTCTTTCTCACATATAGATGCCCTAGGTTTCTAGGGTTTTATTGCTGCCATCTCTGCCCTAGCCATCTTCTTGGAGCCGCCTCTCTCAAGGAAGGAGAAGGAAGAAACCCTAGCAGTACCTTCTCCTTGGGCAGCGTCTCTTGATTTTCTGGATCAGATCTGAAGGTTCACGTGAGGAAGAAGAGAGGCCACGACCCTCTCTTACAATCTTGGGGCGCAAGAAACCAAAGAAAATCCTAGTTGCTAATCAATCTGGGAAGATTACCAAGATCAAGATCCAAAATTCTGCTGCAGAATTTCAGCAGGGATATCATCTCGCTTCCGCATCTCCACACGACTTGGGGCTGGTCGAATGCGTGCTATGCTCCAAGGGTAGAAAGAGGACGATCCACTCTTCACAATGTACACTTGATGTACCAAAAGGTGGTGCAGCAAGTCTTTTCCTTACTCTTAACATATCACGGCTCTCGGCCTTTGGAAGCCCATTTTTAAGGATAGGCACAACAACCAGCTCAGAAATTCCTAAAAACGCTTATCTTACGTGTCAGGAAAAGTTTTTCTACACCGCTTTGGATACAAAATGGTTTGCACCAGGCGCAGGAATTTGCCCACGCATGGGCCTGCATGTCTGCAGTGCGGGGTCCATAAGCGGAGATCATGCATGGGCAAATTTTCACATCTATTGCAGGCTATCCTGCACCGAAGATGATGTAAAAAGACTTTTCCTATCAGTCATGCATGCTATTTCTCTTAATATTTGAGCAGGCAATGGACGTCAATCTCAGATTGGGTTGAGTTGAGTAGGCCCAAGCAACAAACAAAATATCAAAGTGAAAACCAATACAACCACCATTATGTACAACAAACCTAATTCTTACAACCCATTAAATTGAAAATCTAGTTCTGAAAACAAACTCAACCAAAGCTGTTGTATCCTATGTCCCAACAGCCACATCAGCTTTCTCTTGTATTCCTTGAAGCTCATTATCTCTAATTTTTTTACTAGCATCTCTTACATTGGTAACATTTTAGTTTCCATATAAATCACTATAATAGGCACTTTCTACTCTGCATATAACTCCAACATATACATTATACTATGAGCACTCTTTATTAGCCTCAACCCATAATCTAGATTGTCATTTGGCACCATAAATTATATGTTGCTAATGCATGGACGTCCTAAATTTATACACATATTTTGGACTTCAAAATAACTCATAATTATGTATTTCCCTATCTTCATATCTAACATTAGGTCTCTTAAAGAATATACCTAGCTCTATGATGGATCTCAAAGCAAAGTCAAACTTTAGCCATAACTGAAACTAGAATAATAAAAAAAAATATGCATGTAAACTGCTAACAATTAAGCATGCAATATGAAAATAGACAAGAAAAAAAAAGGTCATATGTACCACCATCAAAGTAGAATATTTTTCATATGTTTTGGACCATAATCACTCAAGGTGAAATATTTTACCAATTTTTTTAAAGATTATAGACCATAATCTACAGTGGCCCTATATATTACAATACCGAAAAAAAAAAAATGATTGTGAATTATAGTGTTGATACAAGTTTTAGCAATAATATTGGGGTAACCCCAAAATTTGAACATCAAAATCCATGAAAGTCAAGTTTGAAGAACAAAACGGCACTAAAAAGTAAAAAAACTATTGTGGTCCCTAGTTGCTTGACAAATCTGAGCTACTATACCTTTGGTTTACAAAGAAATTGGTACAAAAAAATTTCAACATACATAAATCCCCAAAAAAAACATGTGCTGATTATTAACCGGGATTGTTATACAGGTGTTGCTTATCGAGTGTAAGACCTGGATGCCAGGTGTCAGAGAATTGGATGCCAAGCATATGGCGAATTAAACCTAGGTTATGACCTTTTGGGTGTGATCAACTTTCATCAACTTTATACTGCAATTTGCTTCATTTTCAGTCTTCATGATAATCACCGCCTCTGCCCCCATCGGGCCCCACAATCTGACATAATTCTCCATTTTTGTTTTGTCTCTTCCCTCTCCCTTGTTGTTGCCAAGAATAATAGAATATGACACAATCACCATTGAGTTGAAGCCAGGCTAGTTTTGGTTGGCAAAGATTCTTCCCAACCCTTTAATGAAGAATGTTTTGGAGCTCCAAAGCTATCCCCTTGTTGATATAATAAGGCTTTTTTCTTGTTGGCAGCTTAGGAACTATATTTCTAATTGGTATCATTCTATGATTCTATCACCATCACTAGCCTCTCTATGTGGGAATGTATTTTGGAAAGGCCGCTAGAACCGAGACTGTTGTTATAGTGGTATGACCCCTTCTGAACCTTTTTTTTTTTTATTTGGCTTGATTAGAAATCTAGGGACAGATATCAATCCTCTCTTGTATAGAGCTCATCAAATCCTCCAATTGGTTCGATCCTTAAAATGAACATTTTGAACGTTTCCGTTTGCTTTCAAGTAGTTCTGGCCTTGTAACATGACCCAATCTCGATCAAATCATGAATAATCCTAGGCCACTATCAGTGGAGCCTCCTCAGTTGCTAATTTTTTGAGACCTGATAGGGTTAAACATGGGATCAAGCCGAGCTCATGTGTGCTGCCTTGCTACCAGTGACCCAGTAGGCCACCACGCCAAGGAACACGTTGGATCCACCGGTTTATGATTTTTTTTTTCTAGCAATATCCAGAATTTGAAAAGCGAACTGTTAGGTTTTTCTTACATGGTAATGAAGCCAAGATCCAAAATGATGCAGATGGAAATGATGAGATCACTGCTTTGGTGATCCTCTGGCAGTGATCTAAAATCACTTTTGTTCTAAAAATTACCGTCCAGGTACTCTTAGGCTATGTTTGGATCTTTAGAGGAAAGAAAGGAGAGAGTAAAAAGTAGAGGGATGGAAGGAAAAGAAAGGGTTATTCTCTTTCTTTTGTTTGAAAAGGATAGAAGGGAAGGGAAGGATAATATTAATTATCATGTTTGGATAAAGAGAAAAGAAAAGAAGGGAAAGAGTTATGTGAGAATTATACCCTTCATAATAAGGAATGAATCATGGGAATGAAAGAACGAAGAATAAAAAATAAAAGAATATTTTAATTTTTCACAAAAGTATGACTTAAACTTTCCGAGCTTATCCCCCGATTTGAGAAAGGAGGTGAACCGATTACTTTCATTCCTTCCTCCTCTTTTTTTCACCATCCTCCCAAACAAAGTAACTTACTATCTTTCTTCTTCTTTTCCTTCCCCTCTCCTCCATTCCCTTCCATCCAAACAAGCCCTTAACAAAAGTCTGGTAGCATTGCCTTTCGGTGTAGCAAGCGTTCATCGATCGTGCGAATTGATTGCCCATGCATACCGATGCACGTGTAGTGGCCCAATGGGCCTTATTGTGCACCGCACGCGTACCGACACATGTGGATAGCCAATCTGCAAGGCCAGTATACGCTTGCTGCACCAAAGGGTGGTGCAGCAAGTCTTTTCCTTACCCTTAACATATCATGGCTGCCTTTAGAAGCCCATTCTTAAGGGTATGCACAACAACCAACTCAAAATTACTAAAAGCTTATCTTATAGGTTAGAAAAAGTCTTTCTATACCCCTCCGATGCAGAATGGTTTGCATCAGACGCAGGAATTCGCCCGCACATGGGCCCGCATGTCTATAGTGCAGGACCCATAAGCGGGCCCTCTGGTGTGAGATTACGCATGGGCGAATCCCCGTGCCCATTGCAGGCCATCCTGCACCAAAGAAGGTGTAGAAAGACTTTTCCTACAAGTCATGCATGCTATTTCTCTTAATATTTGAGCATGCAATGGACTTCAATCTCAGGTTGGGTTGAGTTGGGTTGGCCCAAGCAACAAACAAAATATCAAAATAACAACCAACACAACCACCATTATGTACAACAAACCTAATTCTTACGACCCATTAAATTGAAAATCTAGTACTGAAAACAAACTTAACCAAAGCTGTTATCTCCTATGTCCCAATAGCCACATCAGCATTCTCTTGTATGCCTTGAAGCTTATTATCTCTAATTTTTTTGCTAGCATCTCTTACATTCAATGGTAACATTTCAGTTTCCATATAAATTACTATAATAGGCACTTTCTACTCTGCATGTAACTCTAATATATACATTACATTATGAGCACTCTCTAGTAGCCTCAACTCATAATCTAGATTGTCATTTGGCACCATAAATTATAATTTGCTAATGCATGAACGTACTAAATTTACACACATATTTTGGACTTAAAATAATTCATGAAGTTTGAATCACAGTTATCATAATTATGTATTTTCCTATCTTCATACCTAACACTAGGTCTCTTAGAGAATATACCTCCATAATGAATCTCAAAGCAATGCTGAACTTTAGCCATAATGGAAACTAGAATAAAAAAAATATGCACATAAACTTCTAACAATTATGCATGCAATATGGAAATAAATAAGAAAAAATGGCCATGTGTACCATCAAAGTAGAATATTTTTCATATGGGTTATGGACCATAATCACCTAAGGTGAAATATTTATCATATTTTATAGAGATTGTAGACCATAATCTTCAGTGGCCCTATATTACAATACTGAAAAGAAACAAAAACAATTCGATTGTGAATTATAGTGTTGATATAAGTCTTAACAATAATATTGGGGTAACCCCAAAACCCAATCATTGAACATCAAAATTCGTGAAAGTCAAGTTTGAAGAACAAAATGACACTAAAACTATTGTGGTCCCTAATTGCTCGAAAAAATCTGACCTACTATACCTTTTGTTTTCAAAGAAATTGGTACAAAAAAATTCAACATGCATAAATCCCAAAAAAATAAACATCCGATGTACTGGAGCCTCAACAATGAGAAGACTATGACAAACATTTAGAAATGATCAATTTTTAGGGCTTAGAAAACTCAAAATCAAAATTTCAACCCTTATCTCAACTCGTCGATTGCCTTAACACTATTTTTTTCTTTTCTCTGACATGATGCAAACCAATTATATCCTCAGATCGATTAGAGGTAGATAACGAACCTTAATAACCTTGAATGGATGTGAAGCTTATAAAATGTGTTAAGTAACCCCTTTTCAAACTACAAATGACCAAAGTGAAGTCGAGCTAAACTGCAAATGATATATATATATATATAAAGAAAAAAAGCATGGCAAGTTCAACCATTCAGCTCTAGCATCTCTGAAAATTCAGGGTTATGGGAAAATTCAAAGGCAAGTTACGGTCCACATGCTCACACCGTACCAATGTTCTGGTGCACTTCGCTTCATGGCCATTTGCCAACCTAATCCAAGTCGGATTCAATCTAAATAGATAAAAAAGAAAAGAAATTGGATCTTGGTTCAAGGTCCTAATATGTAACTAGGTTAGCTTATGTAAACTTATGCTAACATGTATTTTATCTTAAATTCTATATATTAAAAAGATTTTTAGTGCTTATGTAGGATTATGATGTCCAAATAATATCTTCTTATATATCTAGTCTTTTGGATAAGATTATGAATTGTTATATATAATATTAAAATAAATTTAGTCTATAACTCATGTGAATTTGAGATTGGGGTTAGAGATGGCCCAAGTTGGACTAAATCATATCCTAGTTGGAGTTTTTTGGAAATCTTTTTGGGTTCCAAGCCGGGCTTAGGTCCATATTTTTTTTTTCCCCCAAAATCATGGCTAAGCTCCATGCGAGAGTAGGCCTAGGCTTAGACTGAGTTCAAACACAAATTGGGCCAAACCACAATAATTCAGTTAAATAAAAAATTATGTCAACAAAGTTAATTTTTAGTTTTTGAATATTTATATAAAAATAAGAAACATTTAACATAATTGCACTAATCACTCTAAAAAATTTACTGTGATATGAATAGTTGTTCTCCAATAGTTAACAAGAAATTTAGTATAAAATTTAAAAGACTCCAATATTTTAAGGTTTTGGGGTTGGATTTAGATCAGATTTAAGTTTGACTAAAGGTCAATGCTTAAGGCTTAAGGCTTTGAGTTGGGTCTGGATTAAGCCAAACAACAATTCAAGGTTAATGTTTCAAATTCTTTTTGGAGCTCTAATTTTAAGCTTAAATCTGATGTGAATTAATTCAAACCTAATCTATGGCTTTTGGATCAATTTGAGCTTACTTTCAATCCTTCATTGTAAATAGGCTTTATATATTTATTGTAAAATTTGAATTGAAATTTATACTTTAGCAAATATAAATCTGATGTGAATTAATTTAAATATAAATCCTTCATTTATATTTAGTTCTATATTAATCATTAAGTGAAAAGGTCTCGAATATCCCTGGTAAATAACTACATTGATTAGAACCCCCTTGTCTAATAATTATCGACTTGCTTAGTACAAAGCCTTCATTCTCTATTTTTTTTAAAAAAAAAGAAAACTCGTTGCCTTCCACCATGATACGTGGTTGGGTTAATTTGATCATGTGGTGCACCACGAGCCGAACTGCCCTACAAATAGAAGGAAAAAACAAGGCAAAGGGGCTGGCAGATGCACTTGCTTGCTTGCCCCTAATGGCAGCTCATCCCTCTCGCTCCTCCGGCCCCCTTCCGTTCAAATATATAGAGGAGGAGGAGGAGGAGGAGGAGGAGGATTACAATGACCTCATCTCATCCCTACCACTGAACAACAACCAAGGCTTCATCCCGATGCGAAAATACCAAGGCTTCTGGTTCCCAGAAGGCCACCTCCCGGGCATCATGGCCATCCGCCAACGTTTGAGGACCCGACCCGACGACCTATTCCTCTTGAGCTACCCCAAGTCCGGCACCACCTGGCTCAAATCCCTGGCCTTCGCCACCATGTCCCGAGCCCACTACCCCCTGCTGGATCATCGTCACCCCCTCCACAGCCTCAACCCCCACGACGTGGTCCCCTTCATGGACGACCTCTTCGCCTCCTCCGGCCGCCGTGCTTCCAACAAGCTCGAAGCTCTGCCATCCCCGAGAGTCCTCGCCACCCACATGCCTTACTCCTTGCTGCCAGACACCATCACAAGCTCCGACTGCCGGATTATTTACATTTGCCGGGACCCAAAGGACGTCGTCGTCTCGCTTTGGCACTTCTCCTGGAAGAGTAAAGCTGTGAACGAGGGGGAGTGCATTCCATTTGACGAATTCTTCAACAAGTTCTGTGAGGGAGACTTGTATAATTGCCCGATCTGGGACCATTCTCTCGAGTACTGGAAGGAGAGCTTGAGGAGACCCGAGAAGGTGCTGTTCTTGAAGTACGAGGAGATGTTGGAGGAGCCGGCGGCGAACGTGAAGAGGCTGGCGGAGTTCGTCGGGTGCCCGTTCTCCGAGGAGGAGGAAGAGGGAGGCGTGGTGGAGGACATCATAAGGCTGTGTAGCTTTGAGAAGCTGAAGAGCTCGGAGGTGAATAAGACGGGGAGTCGAGAGGCTGGGGTTTTTAAGGTAGCCAATGCTTCCTTCTTTAGGAAAGGAGGAGTAGGGGATTGGAAGAACCATATGAGCCTGGAGATGGCTCAGAGGTTGGATGGGATCGTCCGGGAAAAGCTGGAGGGGTCCGGCCTCACCATCCCCGGCGTCGGCGCCGCCGCAGGAGAAGCTACTGCTGGCGATTCAAATCTCGCAGCTCGTGGATCTTGAGATTTGAACGTGATGCAGACTCCGAAGACTGGTAGTTATATTTGCATTATTATTATTATTTTTCAATCTTCAGTGACTCGTGTTTTAATTTTTGTCTTTAAATTTGATAATTTGTTTTACAATGACATGATGTTTAAAACTTATTCAAAATTCAAAGAAGTGTAAGATAAATAAAATGGATGCATTGGTATTAAAAATTTAAATGTTATTATAATTGACATCACCATTAGCATGATGGCTTTACCTTTCCATTCCTTTGTTTTCTGAATTTCCTGGATTAGAGATTGAGAGCTGTTGGCTTTCTAAACAAGCTACAGAGAAGGAAATGAGGGTTGGTGGTCTTGGATTACGCTTTACGTGGCTTCAAATTTAAGCCACGGCAGGTGATCATGCAGAGTTGCTGTCATAGATATACATGTCACATTTTATGACATACTCTTAGCCACTAAGATTGCGGCCTTTTGAACCCTAGCTATTTGAGCCATAGATGCGTGCAAGTCATCTGATGACATACTCTCACCCGCTAAGATTGCAGCTTTTGGAATCCTAGCTTTTTGAGTTTCACGCAAGTCATATCTCATGACCCACTCTCGGCCACCATGATTTCAGCTTTTGGAAGAGGAAAAGTTTTTTTTTTTTTTTTTACTAGTCTGCATCAAGGTGCGTTGATTTGTTCATGTATAAGCCCATGCTAGAGGATCTATATAATGTGTTTCACATTATTGATGCATAAATTAATTATCATGTTTGATCATTCTGTATCAAAATGATATATAAAAGCTTTTCCTTTGAAAGAACCTAGCTGCTTCACTTGCTAACCCGAGTTAGATGGCATACTTTGATGACATAGACTGATAGACCCACTGCACCATTCTACAAGCATGGATACACTCCAGTTGGTTCAGCTACAAAAAGAGACCGCTTGCCTTAAATTTTAAAATAATAAATAATAATATAAATTTATAATAATATATTTATGTCATTATAATTTATGCAAGAGCTACAAGAAACCTTTCAATAAAGAGGCACTCATCAGAAATATTGGAGCTGAATCTTCCTTTCTTACTTATACAAACAAATGATGTTCATAACAAAAAAAAAAAAAGATTATAGATATGAAAAAAAAGTAGAGCTTATCATATTTATAATGAGATCCGAATAGGCCCTTTTATTATCGGATACTATCGGGATTGAGCCCATATAAACCACATCATTCAAAAGAGATGCATTCAATTTCAAATCATATGAATCACATTTATCAATGGTAGACTCATCCCACTAGTATCATTTGACCAAGTTTATTTAGTTAGTTTTATAAACTTAAAATCACTAGTAATTAATAATAGCACATATAGAAAATTAGCAACATTCTCTCACTTGGATAATATTAATTGTAGTTATTTAAGTTTTTAAAACATTTATTTATTTAAAAATGACACTCAAGCTAAACAATTTAATCTTAATGTGGCCAATTTAAAAATATTTGATCCCCTAACACTACTTTAGAAAAGATTCAGTTTCATGAAAGCTACCAATATTGAATCATAGCAGTCCTTAAGCTTCTTATTAATATAAGACTAATTCACGATTAAAAATATTAATAGTTTTTGCTAAAATTAATTATGATGTGATAATATGGCAAGAAAATAGTACAATACATATAATCTTTTAAGTGATATTCTTACTATTGATCCTTCAAATAAATTTTTTATTAAATCATATGCTTCAATTAGAAGCTAAAAAAATTTTGAATGGCATCCAAAATATACTTAGTATCTCTCTGATAAAATACTTTAAGGTTTTGTTATGGTATCATCAATAAGACATGCATAACTAATACCTAAGATTGGCTTTAAATCTTAAGATTTTCAACAGTGTAATATGTGATATATTCAAAATGTGTACATCCAAATACAAAAGCAACATAATATTAAAAAAATTAACAATGATCATCATAAATATACTCATGAATAAAATGAGTTCCAAGATAATAAATCAACATGTAAAAATTTATCATAGATAACCAACTTTCACTAATGTTGGCCCAGATGGCAACCCAAGAGGGGGGTGAATTGGGTTCTTTAAAAAATTTAACCTTTTAAAAAACTATTGGCTTTAAGATAAATGAAATTAAATGCAATGCAAATATAAAGCACAAACAAGGAGATAGAGATAGAGATAATTGAAACACGGCAAACACAAAGATTTTATAGTGGTTCGGTGTATCCAACACCTACGTCCACTCCCAAGATTCACTTGGGTCCACACTATAATCCTCTTGATTACAGTCGAGTTATTTTCCAAGATCACAACTCACAACTTGTTGTTTTACCCGGATCACAACGAACCCAACCGGTTTTTCGGGCTCACCAGCACAAAACCCTAATCTCAAGCTAAACTAGCTTGACCCGAGGTATACAACCCCCACTAGTTCAATCCCCTGATTGAACCAGTAAAAACAAGAAAGAATAATGTTTAAGATACAAGACAGCTCCTTAAATGAGCAAATATTCAAATAAATGAACAAGGTTTAGAAAAGCCTGTTTGAAGTGGATTGGATTTGAGCTTTTCTTCTTTTCCTTTCTCTTTGGAGATGTTGAATCAGGCCTCAGCTTTGATTCGTTGCAATTGTTGCAGATGAGAAGTTGGAAAATCTTCAAAACAGAGCTTCTTCCTTTTTGTGAATCCTTTGATTTTTCAAACTTGAACGCCTTGGATTCTTCTTTGAGCTTTGTGAAGTGGAAGGATTTGAGTTTGAATGCTTTTCTCTTGGATTTCAGGCTCAAGACTTCTCGGATTTTTGATTTGGATATTCTCCCTCTTTTCTTTTTTCCGTTGTTGTTTTCAAACGGGTGTTTCCCCCTTCTTATAGATTTCTTTTAATCTGTTTTTGGAAGAAAACTAGCCGTTGGAATGTACCTGGAAAAAATATATCCGTTAGAAGTTAGGTAAAAAGGAAATATTACCGTTAGAGCTGATCTGGCATTTTAAATTTTTCCCAGACAGGTTGGAGTCGGCTCCAACTTTTCAGGTGTCGGCTCCAAGTCGTTTATCCAAAAATAGAAAGTTCTGAGTTCGTTGAGGAGTCGGCTCCGAAAAAGTTAGGTGTCGGCTCGCATCGTCAGGTATCGGCTCCAGAATACTATGTGTGTCGGCTCCAAGATGCTCAAAAAATAAGCGTTCTGTCCCCGCATCGGAGTCGGCTCCAGACACTGTAAGTGTCGACTCCGAAACTCTAGGTGTCGGTGTCGGCTCCGGACCGTATCAAAAATCAGAAGAATATTTGACTGGCCATGGGGTCGGCTCCAGGAATTTTAGGTGTCGACTCCAGGTCCTGAAACTTTGAAACTTATGATTTGCAATTGATTCAAAACTCATTTCTTAATCTTTAAATCGATCAAATATTTTTAAGCCTGAAACACTTGTCAAATCCATTAGTAATCAAATAAATATACTCAATTCCTTTATTAATCATCAAAATCAATAATTGGGTCAACAATCTCCCCCTTTTTGATGATTATAAAAACATTGAGTATATGCAAAGTATTCTTAAATTAAAATTTTCAACAAAGTGATCCTCACAAGCAAGCTCCCCCTGAATAAGGTAGCTCCCCCTATGAAGTTCAAATTGTCAATTGTATCTCCCTATTGCTTTACATATTTATCAATTGTTCTTCATATTTGATATCAATTAAATAAATGCCAATTAAAGCATAACTAATCAATGCATATACGACATAACTTTCTCCCCTTTTTTGTAATCAACAAAAAGGTTAGAAAGAGTTAAGTCAAAAGATAAATTGATAGATCAAAAGATAATTTCATTTCATTGAAGTCAAGTATTAAAAAAAAAATTGTACTTTCATTACATCAAAGCTTAAACTTCATTACATCAAAAACTAAACATTCATTACTTCAAGACTAAATTTTCATTACATCAAGACATTAAACAACATAAAAACTACAAGTTGGTTCTAATGATTCTTGTAAATGATCTAGAATCTTTTGCATTCCATCACTCTGAGCTACAAATTCTTTCAACCTTCTATCAACAAAAGTACAAGCAGTCATAATTTTATCTTGAAGCTCGGCATTGCACTTTGAATAGGTCTCAGAATCTCCACAATGTCTTTAAGTTCTTCAAAATATTCTTCAAATCACACTTAAAGATCCAGTAGAAGAGCTAAGAGTAGATTCAATTTTGGCAATCCGATCATCTAAGGAATAAAGAGTTTCTTTAAGATTCATAAATTTGTTGTCAAACTCAGTCTTCATTCATCCTTCTGAGCAGCAAGAAACTTTGAGTTGCTCCATTTGAAGGTCTGAAAATCGACTGATGAAGAGATGGCTGAACATGAATATGAGCAGGGCAGGGCAGGAACTGGACTAGGCTGTGGAGAGGGAACCCTCATAGATGGACCAGCCTCACAAGGTCCAGAAAGTCTAGGCTCAGGGGCTCTCTCATCCAAGTTACCTTTCCTTTCCCATTGCCCATTCACCTTTACAAATCCCATCCTATGCAAAGTGGCCAAACTATAATAATCAGTGTGTCTCAGGTTCTTGGAGGGTTCATTATCCAAAATTACAACCCCTTGGCTTCTGAATACCATAGTTAAAATCATGCCGTAGGGTAGTGACGATCTTCTCTTTCCTCCAGCCTCGGCCATGTAAAATATCATCATAGCAGCTAGATTGATAGGTTGACCGGTCAATACACTGTCCATCACAACAATGTCCCGCTCGGAGACATACTCAAAATGTCCGGTCTTTGGGAACAAAATCCTGCTGCAAATGTTGTGTAGCAATCTTAATTCCAAGGGCAACTGGTTAGCCCTAATTCCTCAAATTCTTCAACATCTCTCCCTAACATCCTTGATAGGGCCGCTGATCTCTCACTGTGCACATCGGCTGCTAATCCGGTAATGGGATGCTTAGGAGATTCCTAATTTTTGAAATGTAAGATGAATCCGTTTCCTCTAACAGAGCTACTAAACCACCATCTCCTCTGATAAATTAAAGTAAAATTCTTTACTAGTGCTGGGTAAGTAGGAACATCAAGAGAACAAACTTATCCCATCCAAGCTCCTTAAGTTGATTACCAATCGAAAAACCCTCGGATTGAAAGAACTCAAATCAACTTTCCTACCCATTGTGATTACCCTCCCTGCTAGGGTATCTACCTGAGGTGAAGTGGTGTTAGGATTGTCTGAATCGGTGGAGGAATCCTCGCTTGGAGACGGCTCGCGGACGGGTCGCCTCACGGAGCTTTTTCGGTCACCACGGCGCTCCAATCACCGAACCTCTCCTCTTAGGTGCCATTGGATCCTTAGGAAAGCTTGGATAGAGTGGAATTAGAGATGGGGAGGCTTTGAGAGAGTTTTGGAGGAATTTGGTGGAGGATTCGAAAAGTTACGAAATGACGAGGTGTCGACTCTGCCCTAATAAATCGATTTGGGATTCCCAGGTGTCGACTCCCGCAAAGTCGGGTGTCGACTCCAAATCGCTAACACAGTCAGCGCTCGAACTGGAGTCGGCTCCACTTATACGGGTGTCGGCTCCAAGGTCAGGGACCGAGAGCGACACAGACAAAGGTGTCGACTCCTCATTCTGAGGTGTCGACTCCAACGACAGTTTCAGAGAAAAATAATTGAGATTCAAACATCTGAAACTTGTCAAAATAAATTCGATAAAATCTTGATAAAATTTTGGAGTATGAAGATCAAGTTACTCAGATGACTAGATAATTTGTCCTTAAAATTATGAAAGGAATATCAAGAAATTAATATAGATCTAGAAAGTCATTCCTTAGAGTTCAAAATCAATCCAAAGGGTCACATATCCCTAATTCACCTCTAAGATAACAAAATCTCTCTTCACTCAAAGGTTTTGTAAATATATCAGCTAATTGTTCTTCAGTATTAACATATTCAAGACAAATTTCATTATTAGCTACATGTTCTCTTATAAATGATATCTAATTTCAATGTGTTTTGTTCTTGAATGTTGAATTGGATTTTTAGTTAGATTTATTGCACTTGTGTTATCACATCTAATTGGAGTTTTATCAAGTGTTATGCCATAATCTTCAAGTTGTCTCTTAATCCAAAGGATTTGAGCACAGCAACTTCCAGCTGCAACATATTCTGCTTCAGCAGTAGATAATGCAACCGAATTTTGCTTTTTGCTAAACCAAGAGATTAAGTTACTACCTAAGAATTGACATGCTCCACTTGTGCTTTTTCTATCTAATTTACATCCAGCATAATCAGAGTCAGAATATGCAATCAAGTTTAATGTTGAGTCTCTAGAATACCATAAACCTACATTTTTAGTTCCACTTAAATATCTTAAGATTCTTTTTACAGCAATTAAGTGAGATTCTTTAGGTTCAGATTGAAATCTAGCGCATAGACATACAGCAAACATTATATCTGGTCTACTAGCTGTTAAGTAAAGAAGAGATCCGATCATACCTGTAATATTTTTGATCTACTTTCTTACCATCTTCATCTTTGTCCAAGCTTGCATGAAGGACTCATAGGAGTTCCAAGTGGTTTGATTGACTCCATTCCAAACTTCTTGAGCAGTTCTTTTGTGTATTTGGCTTGATTGATGAAAATTCCTTCTTTGCTTTGTTTGATTTGAAGTCCTAGGAAGAAGTTGAGTTCTCCCATCATGCTCATTTCAAACTCACCCTGCATCAACTTAGCAAATTCTTGACATAACAAATTGTTAGTAGCACCGAATACAATATCATCAACATATATTTGTACTACTAATAAATCCTTGTCTTTTCTTTTCAAAAATAGTGTTTTATCAACATTTCCTCTTATAAAATCATTTTCAATTAGAAATTTACTTAATCTTTCATACCAAGCTCTAGGTGCTTGTTTTAAACCATATAGTGCTTTGTGCAATTTAAAAACATGATTTGGAAATTCATGATCTTCAAAACCAGGTGGTTGTTCAACAAAAACTTTCTCATTTATAAATCCATTTAAAAATGCACTTTTAACATCCATTTGAAATAAATTGATATGCATATGACATGCAAATGCAAGTAATAATCTAATTGCTTCTAAGTCTAGCTACAGGTGCAAAAGTTTCATCAAAATCAATTCCTTCTTCTTGATTATATCCTTTTGCAACTAATCTAGCTTTGTTTCTAATTACTATGCCATTTTCATCTAATTTATTTCTAAATACCCATTTTGATCCTATAACAGAATGATCTTTAGGTCTATCTACAAGAGTCCAAACATTATTTCTAGTAAATTGATTTAATTCTTCTTGCATAGCTAACATCCAATTATTATCTTTTTCTGCTTCTTCAATAGTTTTAGGTTCAATTTGAGATACAAATGCAAGATGATTATTGATGTTTCTCATTGATGATCTAGTTCTTACTCCTTGAGATGGATCACCTATAATTAATTCTTTAGGATGACCATAGGCATATCTCCAATCTCTAGGAAGATCTACATCATTATGATTTGCATCAACAACATCAACACTAGGAGAATCATTATCTTTAGCTTCTTGTTCATGATCCGAAGATACATCTATATTTAATTTTTCAATATCTCTTTCTAGAATGTTTGTATCTTCCTCATCATCAATCTTTTCAGAACTCGATGCTAAAGATTCATCAAAAATTACATGAATAGATTCTTCTACAATTAAGTTTCTCTTGTTAAATACTCTATAGGCTTTACTAGATGTTGAATATCCTAAGAAAATGCCTTCATCAGATTTTGCATCAAATTTTCCTAGATTATCTTTACCATTATTATGAATGAAACATTTACAACCAAATGCATGAAAGTAACTTATGTTTGGTTTTCTATTATTCCATAGTTCATAAGGAGTTTTCTTAATGATTGGCCTAATTAAAGCTCTATTAAGAATGTAACATGCCGTGTTTATAGCTTCCGCCCAAAAGTATTTTGGTAAGTTGCTTTCACATAGCATGGTACGGGCCATGTCTTCTAAAGTTCTATTTTTTTTTCAACTACTCCATTTTGTTGGTGTTCTAGGTGCTGAAAAATTATGATGAATTTCATTTTCTATGCAAAAGTTTTCAAATAAGTGATTTTCAAATTCAGTGCCATGATCACTTCTTAGAGACACTATGGTGTGTTTTTCTCATTTGTGACCTTCTTGAAGAATTTCAAAAATAATGGAAAGGTCTCATCCTTATGAGCTAAAAACAATACCCAAGTGTATCTAGAGTAATCATCTACAATCACAAGACCATATTTCTTTCCTCCTAGACTTGTGGTTCTAGTAGGTCCAAAAAGATCCATGTGAAGTAGTTCAAGTGGCCTAGAAGTGGAAACAATATTTTTAGTTTTGAAAGAATTTCTAGTTTGTTTTCCAAATTGACATGCATCGCAAATTTTGTTATTTTCAAAATCTAGTTGTGGAAGTCCTTTTACTAAATCCATTTTAATTAATTTTGAAATAAGGTGTGTGCTTGCATGACCTAATCTACGATGCCATAACCAACCAATCTCATTCATATTAGCATTATTAGCAACTAAGCAATGATTACTAGTAGACAAATTGTCTAAATCAATCAAGTATACATTGCCATTTCTATTTCCAATAAAAACAATGCTATTATCAATGGGATTAGAAACAGTGCAGATTGATGCTTCAAATGATACTTTAAAACCTTTATCACATAATTGGCTAATACTTATTAGATTATGTTTTAAACCATTGACATATAAACATTTTCAATATATGTGGAGGGAGTTATTTGAATTTTACCAAACCCCATGATTTGGCCTTTGCCATTGTCACCAAATGTAACAACTCCTCCTCTTTTGCTTTCAAGGGTGATGAATTGATCCTTGTCACCCGTCATGTCTTGAGCAGCCGCTATCGAGATACCATTTTCACTTTGATTTTTGGCCGCAAGACACTCCTGCAAAAATAATTAAGTCTTATATTTAGGTACCCAAGCCTTCTTGGGTCCTTCATGGTTAGTAGCATAAAAGATTATTCCTTTGGGAACCCATATTTTCTTGCCTTTATTATTTAAATTTTTGTTACTGTTTCTTGCATCACATTCATAGGTTTTATGCCTTTCTTGTTACAATAATGACATGTAACATTATCTCTGTTTTGTTCTTTTCTAAAAAAGTTTTTGACAAATTTTTGTTTTAAGTTAGGTCTATATCCTAAACCAGCTTTATCATATATAGCTCTTTGATTGCTTAACAATAAATTAAGTTTTTCAAAACTATAAGTAAATTTATCAACAATATTCTTATATTTATCAACTTCCTTTTTTAGCTTATCATTTTCATTGGAAATTGATTCTCTTTCTTTTGTCATATTTTCTTTTTCAAATTTTAGCATTTTAATTTCATTAGTAAGATCATCTTTTTCTTTAATAAGAATTGAGTTATCATTTTTCAAAAATTTATATTTCTTTTTCAAAACTTTAAAATCATCTACTAGTTCATTGAAAGCTTCAAATAATTCATCAAATGCAAACTCATCACTAGGGTTTTCGGAACTTACCTCGCTATTGTCGTTTGCCATAAAGCAAATGTTTGCAACTTCTTTTTGTTCTTCCTCTGAAGAGGATTCATCGCTGTCACTCCAGGTTGCAACATAGGCTTTCTTCTTCTTCTTGTAAGTCTTCTTCAATTGTGGACAATCGTATCTAAAGTGCCCCGGTTTCTTACACTCATAGCAAATCAAGGGGTCTTTCTCTTTGTCCTTGTCCTTTTCCTTTTCTTTTTCTCCTTCCATCTTAATTCCAAATTTCTTCTTGTGGAAGGGTCTCTTTCTTCTTCTTGTGGAAGGGTCTCTTTCTTCTCATGAATTTTTTGAATTTTCTTACTAGAAGAGCTGTCTCATCATCATCATCATCATTGTCACTGCAGCTCTCCTCACTTTCAGCAGCCTTAAGAGCTATAGTCTTTTTCTTCTTCACATCTTCTTCTATGTGCTGCTTCATAGTTAATTCATGGGTCATAAGGGATCCAAGTAGCTCCTCCAAGGGTAAGTGTTGAGGTCCTTGGCTTCTTGGATTGCTGTCACTTTTGCTTCCCAAGTCCTTGGATAGTGACCTAAGAATTTTGCGAACAAGTTCAGAATTAGTATAGGTCTTTCCTAGACTTTTCAAACCATTTACAATATCGGTGAATCTAGTATACATGCATGCAATAGTTTCAGTTTGCTCCATGCTAAATAATTCATATTTATGAAAAAGAATATTTATCTTAGATTCCTTTACTTGATTAGTACCCTCATGGGTAACCTCTAATCTATCCCATATTTCTTTTGCAGAATTACATGTAGAAATACGATTAAATTCGTTTGCATCTAATGAACAATACAATACATTCATGGCCTTAGCATTGAGCTGAGCCATTTTCCTATCATTATCATTCCAATCCCTTTCGGGCTTAGGAACAATAGAGCCATCAACAATGTGTGTGGGTGTGCTAGGTCCATTAATTATAACACTCCACAATTCATAATCAGAAGCTTGAATGAATATCCTCATTCTTGCTTTCCAATATGAATAGTTGGAACCATTAAATAAGGGAGGCCTATTTGTAGAATGACCTTCAGCAAATGAAGATCCAACTTGAGCTGCCATTTGGATCTTTAGCTCTTGATCGTGTGATCAGATTCAAATGAGCACTTGCTCTGATACCAATTGTTGGCCCAGATGGCAACCCAAGAGGGGGGGTGAATTGGGTTCTTTAAAAAAATTAACCTTTTAAAAAACTATTGGCTTTAAGATAAATAAAATTAAATGCAATGCAAATATAAAGCACAAGCAAAGAGATAGAGATAGAGATAATTGAAAAACGGCAAACATAAAGATTTTATAGTGGTTCGGTGTATCCAACACCTACGTCCACTCCCAAGATTCACTTGGGTCCACACTATAATCCTCTTGATTACAGTCAAGTTATTTTTCAAGATCACAACTCACAACTTGTTGTTTTACCCGGGATCACAACGAACCCAGCCGGTTTTTCGGGCTCACCAGCACAAAACCCTAATCTCAAGCTAAACTAGCTTGACCCGAGGTATACAACCTCCACTAGTTCAATCCCCCTGATTGAACCAGTAAAAACAAGAAAGAATAATGTTTAAGATACAAGACAGCTCCTTAAATGAGCAAATATTCAAATAAATGAACAAGGTTTAGAAAAGCCTGTTTGAAGTGGATTGGATTTGAGCTTTTCTTCTTTTCCTCTTCTCTTTGGAGATGTTGAATCAGGCCTCAGCTTTGATTCGTTGCAATTGTTGCAGATGAGAAGTTGGAAAATCTTCAAAACAGAGCTTCTTCCCTTTTTTGTGAATCCTTTGATTTTTCAAACTTGAACGCCTTGGATTCTTCTTTGAGCTTTGTGAAGTGGAAGGATTTGAGTTTGAATGCTTTTCTCTTGGATTTTAGGCTCAAGACTTCTTGGATTTTTGATTTGGATATTCTCCCTCTTTTTCTTTTTCCGTTGTTGTTTTCAAACGTGTGTTTCCCCTTCTTATAGATTTCTTTTAATCCATTTTTGAAAGAAAACTAGCCGTTGGAATGTACCTGGAAACAAAATATATCCGTTAGAAGTTAAGTAAAAAGGAAATATTACCGTTAGAGCTGATCTGGCATTTTAAATTTTGTCCCAGACAGGTTGGAGTCGGCTCCAACTTTTCAGGTGTCGGCTCCAAGTCGTTTATCCAAAAATAGAAAGTTCTGAGTTCGTTGAGGAGTCGGCTCCGAAAAAGTTAGGTGTCGGCTCGCTATCGTCAGGTGTCGGCTCCAGAATACTGTGTGTCGGCTCCAAGATGCTCAAAAAATAAGCGTTCTGTCCCGCATCGGAGTCGGCTCCAGACACTGTAAGTGTCGACTCCGAAACTCTGGGTGTCGGCTCCGAAACTCTAGGTGTCGGCTCCGGACCGTATCAAAAATTAGAAGAATATTTGACTGGCCATGGGGTCGGCTCCAGGAATTCTAGGTGTCGACTTCAGGTCCTGAAACTTTGAAACTTATGATTTGCAATTGATTCAAAACTCATTTCTTAATACCTTTAAATCGATCAAATATTTTTAAGCGTTGAAACACTTGTCAAATCCATTAGTAATCAAATAAATATACTCAATTCATTTATTAATCATCAAAATCAATAATTAGGTCAATAACTAATCAAGTACATCAAAAGATCCTAAAATATCCTTATCATTACCATGATTCATAACCAAGTAGGTCAATCACTAAGTCAATAGATCAGTAACTATACTTTCTATATTAATATACTCAACAATAACATCTCTCTTTTTTAATTAGTTTTTTAACTACGTGATATTTAATCTTTATAAGCCTAGAACTTTTTTTTTTTTGTTTTGATGCAGCCAATTTTAGATTGCAATATGACTTCATCCTTGTTGGGCTAGTATAATACCATATCTTTACTTGTGAGCCCAGCACAATCTAACTTATGAAAAAGACTTGTTATATTGCCCTTTGATGCAGCAAGCCCGTCCAGGCGTATAGATTGACTGTGCGCTATGCCACCACGCATGCCAAAGCTCAATGGGCTTTGGCGCATGCTGCACAAGCGATGGTAAAGGCGCGCGGTTAATCATGGGTCAGATGCATGCTTGCTACATCGTAGAACGGTGCAGCAAAACTTTTTTCCTAACTTATTTTCCTCCGGTGCAGCAAGACTTTTTTCCTAACTTATTTCTCCATCTTTGTCTTTTTCTCTCCCTTGTTGCCAAGAATATTAGCACAATCAACCAGGGAGTTGAAGCCAGGCTAATTTTGGTTGGCCAAGCTTCCTCCCAACCCTCCAAAGTTAGCCCCTTGTAGATATAATAATCTTTTCTTCATGTTGGCAGGTCAGGAGCTAAATTTCTAATTGGCATCATTTCATCACCATCACTAGCCTTATTATCGCGCATTTGTATTTTGGGAAGGTCGTTGGAACCTAGATCGTTGTTATGAAGATAAGTCTTAACCTGATTTATTTGGCTTGACTAGACTTAGAAATCTAGGGACACTGATCAAGCCTGTCTTCTAAAGCTAATGAAATCCTCCAATTGGTCCAAGTGTGGCTCTTCCAAACTGCTCTTCCTCTCAAAATGAAAATTTTGAACGTTTACTCCTTCAAAGAAAGAGAGAGAGAGAATTTTAAACCTTTTAATTTGCTCCTATGTAGTTCTAGCCTTCTAACATGACCCAATCTGGATCAAAATCATCAATTTTTGGTCACTTTCAATGGACCTTCTCAAGTGACTAATTATTTGCGACCTAATAGGGTTAATTAACATGGTAGGATCTAATGATCTCCGTGGCAGTAATCTCAAATCACTTTCATTATTAAAATCATCTCCCACTTGCCTAATACATCACAATTCTTGGCCTTTGGAAGCCACTTCTAAAGGCTGGGCACAGAAACCAAAACTTAGAAATGCCTGAAGACACTTGTCCTACAATTTATATATACATGCTGTTTCTCTAAACGTTCATACAAGGGCAATCAAATTCAATCAGGTCAGGTTAGATTAGATTAGATTAGATTAGATTAGATTGAATTTCATAGAGCCCAACAACTGACAAAATATCGAACTAAAGGCCAACCTAATCACTAAAATCTACAATAAACCTAATTCTTACGACCCATTAAATTGGAAATCCGGTCTCTATTATAAATTGATCTAGATTGCCCAAGCATTCAATCAAAAGAAGAAATGAGTAAATTGCATTTGACTTTTTCCAAACCAAGTGGAACTCAAATTAGATATCCATTAAGTTTGAATCAAGCATTTGGCAAGTTAAGGTTCATCCCTAGTCTCACATCAGACATCTCCATGCACATCAGACAATTAGATGGGGAATCCAGTACCAATATTATGTTGGGAACTTTTTTAAAAAAAAGAAAAAAGTTGATAAAAATGTGGGTGCAAGTTCAAAAAGGGCCAGGATTAAGGTTGTGGCCCAGAACCCAGTTAAAGGTAATGAAGCATTTTCTATGTTCAACTTAGGCTGGGCTCATCAGGCTGCCATTTATTATATAACAATCTATGACCAGGGACTGCATGAAAATTTTCAGGCCTAACTAGAGTCTTGAGATTTGTTGCTCTTGAACAGCAGTAGATCTTAAAATAATTAATAATCAGTGCAGGGACCTTTAAATCATTTATATGAGGCATAAGCCCCAGCTGCCTACAATTAGGTCTATAAATTCTCGAAAAGGTAGCTCATCCAATCACAAACCCTTCCCAACTTTGATTAAATTAATAATAGATTTAATAACCATAATAGAGATTAGAACATCTAATTTTATAACCAATAATAATAAGAAAATACAAAGAGTATGTACGAACCATGAGGTTGAGTAATTTTCCTAAAAAAATTAATCATCTTTTTGTGCGAAGCACCGATTCTTTCTCTCACTTAACCTTCTTTATGTTGCCGTGTTTAATAAAGTTGGCAATCCCCTAACACAAAAATCTAGTCAGACTTAAATTAAGGTAAGAGTGGAGTTTCTCTCACTTAACCTTCTTTATGTTGCCGTGTTTAATAAAGTTGGCAATCCCCTAACACAAAAATCTAGTCAGACTTAAATTAAGGTAAGAGTGGAGACAAGGTCATTAAATAAAACAATCATTAAATCTTTCCATTAAGAAGTCCAAATCAAATCCTAACATATCGACATATAGTAATCATCCAAATTAACCGCCAAGAAATAAGATACAGACAGCAAGAGCCTCGTTTTGCTTTAAAGTTCATGCTGCGTGTGCTCCGGGCATCTTTTGTGGCTGCTTTAAGATTTGCGTCCGCGGCGGTTCTCTGCCTGATCTCCGGCGAGTTAGGCTGTTCCGGTGATCCGTCTCCTCTGGATTTTTGTCCTGCTTGTTTCCTCCTTCCCCAATGGCTTCGATCGGAGATTCTGCTGCCCCGAAGCTGTGGAACAGGGGTCAGGCGTCTGGCTATATGTGGGTATCGTCTTCCCCGTCTCCGGTGGAGATTGCTGAGCTGGAGGGCCGCTTCCCGGAGGTGGTTCGCATCCCTTCAGCGGCACTGGAGGAGTCTATCAACTGTTGGAAGGAAAATGCCATCCTGGCCCGAACATTCCAGAGGTGGGTTCCACCGGATGCCTTCATCAGAGAATTCCGGCGGGCTGGCATATCTGGAGCTATTCATCCGGTTAGCCTTGCTCATCGATGCCACATATTCCGATTCGAGGCTAAGGAGTCGAAGGATTTGGTGCTTTGGCGTCCATGGGTGATCAACGGGCAGCCTGTTGCTATGGAAGAATGGCGTCCGGAGTTTGTTCCGACGATGGATGCAATGTCCTCTGCCCTTCTCTGGGTGAGGATGCTCTCACTCCCTGTTGAGTTCTGGTCTGAAGCTGTTCTGAGAGAAATTCTGGAGCCGGCGGGTGAGCTCCTGTGCATTGACTCTGCCACTCACCAGCTTTCTAGAGGGGCTTTCGCCAGAGCCTGCATACGGGTGGATCTCCGGCGTCCCCTCCGGCCGGGTGTCAGAGTTCAGGGCTCATGTGCCCCCTTTTGGCAACACTTTCAGTATGAAAATATGGAAGGGATCTGTTCTTGTTGTGGCTCGATCCATCTCAACGGACCATGCTCTCTGTCTTCCCCGGCTATGGCAGCGGAGCAGCCTTCGGCTGGGCCAAGCTTCGGCCCTTGGATGACGGTCTCCCGTCACCGTCGACCGCCGGGTATGGAGCTGAGGAAATCTTCAACACCTTCGGGGGCCTCCCAAGCTGCCTCTGAGTCTCCCTCTTCCGAAGCTGCGAAGTCAAATTTGGTGGCCGAGGGCTGGCAGTCTCCTGCCAAGATTGCTCGTCGGAAATCCTCCAAGGCCGGCCTGTCCTCTGCCAGCAAGGTGATGGCTCCTGGTTCCCTTCTAGCCAGAATGAAGAAGGGGCATGGACCTTCGTCTGAGGGTTGCAGTGAGTTAGAGGGCATGCCGGTTTCAGGTAGTAATGGGTCCGTGCCGGTTTTTGGGAGTAAGGCGCCTGTGTTGTTTAAGGGAGCTGTGGCATCGAGAAGACTGAAGTTCAGAAAGATGAGTCTGAACTTCAACTTTCTGTGCTCCATAAGACTAACTCCAACAATCCATTTGCTCTTCTGGGTGCAGTTAGTTTGGAAGGTTCTCCTTCTGCCCGGATAGATGCCAATCCGGGTCTTTCCAAGCACGCCAGGCCGGAGGAGTCCCATCCTTTGCGGAAGTCTTCGCAATTTTCTAATCGGAAGGGTAAAGGCGCTGCTTCTGGGGGAAAAGGGGCTAAGGGAAAGGTTCACCTGAATGCCAATCTGAACCCAGATCAGGGTCTTTCCTCTATTGTATGCATGCCTCATAAGGGTTCCTCTGGCCAGGTTTCAGTCGGAACTGGGAGTGAGGGCCAATCCTTACGGGATGTGAACTGCAACAAGGTATTGGCACTACCTTGCCTTAAATTGGCTAGTTATGGTTAGTCAGTCGTCTTTGGCCTCCCTGTTGATGGACCTCGGGCAGCTGATGATGTATCGGAGGTAGTTGCTCAGCGGGCTGATAATCTTACGATGGATTGTGCTATGCAGGTGGAAGTGGGCGGCACCCTGCATCCGAAGCAAAGCTCTGACTCAGTTATGCTGGATAACCAGGGTGGCCTCCACCCCTCCCTATAATTGTAAATAAAAATCCTTATATGGAATGTCAGAGGAGCTCGAAAACCGTCTTTGCGATCCTCTTTTGGTAATCTACTACAAATTCATAATTTTGATATATGTATCCTTACGGAAACTCATTTATCGGGAGATAGCCTGGTCCAATTCCGGAGACAGGCTGCCAAGACGTGGTCTTCATATGCTGTGGAGGCTGAGGGTCTATCCGGAGGGATTGTGGCTTTTTGGCGCCACTCTTCGGTGTCAGTTAACGCCTTTCATCAGTGTAATCAGCAGGTGGCTCTTCTTGTATCGGAAGGGTCTTCTGACCCATGCCTCCTCTCGGGGATTTATGCCAGCACTGATTATAGAGAAAGGCGTGTTCTTTGGGCGGAGATTCTCTCCCTCCTTCGTCAGGGTATTCCATCTATTGTGGCTGGGGACTTTAATTGTATTGTTGCAGCTAATGAAAAGAAAGGAGGCAGACGAGTCATGGAATCAGTAGACATCTTGGAGTTTAAACGTTTATCTCTTCTGCTAGCTTGTTGGATCTAGGATTCTCTGGACCCCAGTTCACCTGGTGCAACAACCGCCAGGGCTCGGCTCGCGTTTGGGAAAGGCTGGATAGAGCGTTGGCTACTACTCAGTGGACTCAGTTGTTTCCTCTGCTACTGTCACCCACCTGTCTAGAATTGCGTCTGATCACTGTCCCATTTTGATTTCCACTGATTCGGTTATCCATCAGCAGCGACAGTTTAGATTTGAGCAATTCTGGACGTTCTACCCTTCGGCCCGAGCTATCATATCCCAGGTCTGGCATTTACCTATGAGAGGCAATGCTATTTACCGTCTTTCTAGACGGTTGGAGCTGGTCAGGCATAGGCTTTCTAAATGGAATAGAGTGGAGGTTGGCCATCTAGTTAGACAGATTGAGCAAGCTAAAGCTGATATTGCCCTCATCCAAGCGAGGGAGGATCGGGATGGCTATCTATCTACTCTTGATCTTTCCTCCCTTCGCTCTAAGCTTGATCTCCACCACTCCCTTCTTATGCAGCAGGAGGCCTATTGGAGACAGCGATCAAGGGTTCATTGGATCAAAGAAGGTGACCGTAACACGAGGTTCTTCCATCAGGCTACATTGAAGCGTCGGGCAGCTAACAGAATTCGGAGATTAGTTGATGAGGAGGGCAATGCTCAGGATGATTTTGCTGTTATTCAGGATCAGCTCTTTCAGTTCTTTCAGTCTAGGTGGACCGAGTCTTCTGGAGTTGGGGATCCTGTGTTCCAGGTTCCCCCTTCTAAGAAGGTCACTGATTGCCATAATGATCTCTTGACCAGGACAATCACTGATAAGGAGATTCGTATGGCTTTATGGGAACTCGGGCCTGATAAGGCTCCTGGGCCTGATGGATTTCGTCTTTATTCTTCCGACATTACTTGGACATTGTTGGTGCGGAGGTTGCTCAGGCTATTCAGAGTGCTTTTCTTTCCAAATCCATTCCTTCTGTTTGGAATCACACTCTTGTCACTCTTGTGCCGAAGCGTCCTGATGCCTTGTCCCCTTATCACTTTAGACCGATTAGTCTGTGTACTACTCTTTACAATGTATGTGCCCGCCTTCTTGTTTCCCGGTTGTGGCTGGTGATTCCTCAGCTCATATCTCCTGAGCAAGGGGCTTTTATTAAAGGTCGAAGCATCTCCGATAATGTTATTATTGCGTAGGAGTTTATGCATGATCTTCAGAGAGCCTCGGCCAAGCAGAGTCTTATGGCAGTCAAGCTGGATATGGAACGTGCCTATGACAGGTTGAGCTGGGTTTTCTTGCATCGCACTCTGATTGAGTTCAGTTTTCACGACCTGTTTATTGATTGGATCATGGCCTGTATCCAGAAGCCTTCTTTCTCTCTCCTGGTTAATGGAACTCAGACATGGTCCTTCCATTCTACTGTGGGTCTGAGACAGGGCTGTCCTTTATCCCATTCCTGTTTGTTCTGGCTATGGACGATCTCTCTCATGCTCTTCATCAGGCTCAGCAGGATTGTCGTATAGTTCCTTTTTTGGCTGGCCCTTCGGGACCTCCTATCTCTTACCTTCTTTTTGCTGATGACTGTATTCTTCTGGGACAGGCGTCTCCTCATAATGCTGCTAGTTATGCCTCTATCATTCAGGGCTACTGTCGTGCTTCGGGGCAGAAGATCAATTTAGAGAAGTCCACTATTTGCTTCAGCCCGAAGACCTCTAGGTCTACCAAGGAAGCTATTCACCATGCTCTAGGTATCTTTACTAAGTCTTCTGGTCTGTCTTATTTGGGAGTCCCAGTGTTGGGGAGGCGTCCGCGCATCAGGGATTTTTCTATCTTTGAGCGACGCATTCGGGATAGGATTGATGGTTGGCAGGTCACCGGTTTATCCATGATGGCCAGAATCACTCTCATCCGCTCTGTCCTTACGTCCCTTCCTATGCATTTCCTCTCTAATGCTATGGTCCCTATTACTTGTTTGCGAAGGATAGAGCGATACTTCAGGGATTTTCTATGGGCTTCTATGCAAGATGGGCATGGCATTCATCTTCAGGCTTGGGATTTGATTTGCATGCCTTTGCATGCCTTTGCATGATGGCGGTCTTGGTATTCAGTCCTTGCTGGTCATGAGAGATGCTTTGCTGGCGAGACATGCTTCGAGGTTCATCCTTGACCCTCACTATTTCTGGAGCTCCTTTATGCGAGCTCGTTATGGTGACTACTCTCCTTCTTTGGATATTTCTACTACTCGTCGCCATTCTTTCTTTTGGAAGGAGGTTTGTCTTCATGCTCCGGCTATTCTGGGCAATATATCATGGATGATTGGTGATGGCTCCTCGGTCGACGTTGTCCAGGATCGATGGATCGCTGATCTCCCCCTCTCTCGTTGGCCGTCTTTTATTAGTATGGATATTCCACATCATATGCGAGTGCAGGATCTCATCACCCAAGATCTTTCTTCTTGGGATACTCTTATGGTGATTAGTTTATTTGGGGAGGAGCTTGCTCGACGGATCCTTTCTATTCCTCTCACAGCTGGACACATTCCTGATATGAGATTGTGGAGGAGATCTTGTCTTTCCAGGGCCCCCACTTTGGACCTTATTGAGATATTTAGACCTCAGCCCCAGAAGTCGCGGGATGCGAATTGGATATGGAAGCTTTCTGTTCATCCCAGGGTCCAATTATTCATATGAAAGCTTTTGTGGGACTGTCTACCTTCCTACTCTCAGTTGTTGAGAAGGGGTCTTCATATAGAGGCCACGTGTTCGCTGTGTGGGCAGGAGGAGGAGACTATTGATCATGCCATTTTCACTTGCCCCACTTTGAGCAAGATTTGGACGAGGATGAGTTATGATTGCAGAGTGGATGCTACTAGTTCCTCGTGTTCCCCATTCCTTGATGCTCTTCGGAGGACCACTAGACAGTGCAGTGCCCTGTGGGCTATTACTGCCTATCAGATATGGCTTATGCAAAACCGGCGTATTTTTTCAGATGAGACTACTTCCCCTTGCAGATTAGAGCGAAAGGTTAGATCTATGGTTGCTAAAAGTAAACTTCTCCCTATCGGGTCTGCTTCTTACTACCCTGAGCACTGGGGCTCCCCTGCTATTTCGACAGCGAACCGTCAGACAGTTTATATTTCTTGGGAGCCCCCCCTCCAGGGTATGTTAAGATCAACTTTGATGGGAGTGTTCGTGGTAGACTTGCTGGGTCTGCATTTATTATCCACAGGACGGATGGAGCCTTGTTGGTGGCTGGAGGTATTGGCTCCTTAGATTCTTCTATTCCCATGGCCGAGCTTTATGCAGCATGGGCTGGTATCTCTCATGCTGTGAGGCAGCTTCGTGTGCCATGCCTGTTTATTGAGGGGGATTCTCTCTCTGTTATTCGGTGGCTTCGCTTGGATTCTAGAGATCATATCCCCAGCAACCCTCTTCTCACCGATATTCATGCTGCTCTTCGAGGTGTTCACAGCGTCCGCATCCGTCACATCTACCGGGAAGCTAATTCTGCGGTAGATTGGGCTGCGGCGGCTGTGGCCTATCATGGAGGGTTTTGGAGTTGGAAACAGGGTGATCCCTGTCCCTCTGCTCTTAAGCAGATTTTGTACTCTGATATCTCTGGGTTGACTCGCACGAGACTAGTGTGATCGCCCGTCTGTACCAAAAAAAAAAATCATCCAAATTAACCAAGCCTCATAATTAATGAATTATACATTTTATTTGAACTTATATTAGTTATTTAATTTAAATTATATTCAATCTAAATTTTAAAATATAGAAGTATGCAATTAATGCTGTCTTACATTAAATTTAAAATCTTACAGTTAAATTATAAACCCTCTTTCTGTGATTAAATTGGTGCACAGTAATTTTCTTTTGAGCAATACAGCAGTCATCAACGCATCATTTTTCCACCAAATTTCAGACACCAACGCAAGTTTTAATTAAAAAGGTCATCTTTTTCAAAAGGTTTTTTAGCCTCGTCTTTGAAAATTCCTTGGCATGCGGTAACTGTTAGAAATCTATTAATGATCTACAAAATTGTATATAAATAATAGACAGGATCAATGTATTACCTCCAGCCATTATTTATGATCTATCTCTCTAAGATTTGAATCAGGATCTTGATCTAGTTGAGTGCTTCCAATCAACGAGCAATCGCACAACGATGATGTATGCCCTCAAGATTTGCTCTTGATTAGGGACCCAATCTCTCTGGCTTCTTTATGGTTTTCTCTCGTATGATGTTTGTTGTCGAAAACCTTAGAAGGGATCTCTAATATAGAGATTTCCTCAACTCCCTTCCACCGTCTACTCCCATCAAAATAGGCATTTTTAAATTTCAAAAGAGATATTGTTATCACTTATTAACTAGTGGATGGATATCGTTGAGAATTATCCGCAAAGGATTAAGATATATCGCAAGTAGTTACCAAATAAAATAGGACCATCTACCAACGGGATACTACATTCTTCCACTTGGTCTGCATATTTTATTTTAATCCAATCATAGCGATAGGTCCTCTATAATTGAGTATTATTTTTCATGTATTACAATGCATTCAATTTCTTTACCACTATTCCAAATGCGACAACATAACATAATGAATAAACCCTATGTTTATTCAAAGTCCAAAAGAAAATTTTGTCATTTCTCGAAAGTCAAATAATGCGTACACTTGAATGAAAAATAAACAAATAACTGAAAGAGTTTCTTTGTACAAATAGTTATCCATGCAACTAAATTATACATGGAACCAACTCCTATTCGTACCACATGATCCTTAAAATTCTTAATTGACATGCCTTTAGTCAAAGGATCAGCTATCATCAATTCAGTGCTAATGTTCTATGACCACTTTGTTTTCTTTAACACGTTCTCTTATGGCTAAATACTTAATGTCGATATGTTTACTTCGACTACCACTCTTGTGGTTTTTAGCCAAAAATATAGCAGCTGAATTGTCACAGTACAATTTAATTGGCCTAGCAATAGAGTCAACAATTCTAAGTCCTGCGATGAAACTCTTCAACCATACACCTTGCGATGTAGCCTCAAAACAAGCAATGAACTCCGCTTCCATAGTAGAGGTAGCAGTCAAAGTCTGCTTTGCACTCCTCCATGATATGGCTCCACCAGCTAACATAAATATAAATCATGATGTTGATTTCCGAGAATCAATGCAGCCAGCAAAGTCCGAATCTGAGTAACCCTCTATCTCCAAATGATCAGTTTGTCTATACATGAGCATGTAGTCCTTGGTCCCTTGAAGATACCTCATGACCTTTTTAGCAGCTCTCAGTGGTCTAAACCTGGATTACTCTGATATCTTCCCAACATTCCTACTGCAAATGCAATATCAGGTCTTGTGCAAACCTGAGCATACATTAAGCTTCCAACAGCTGAAGCATATGGAATGATGTGCATCTGTTCCCGTTCAAGTTCATTTTTAGGGCACTGGTTCAAAGCGAACTTATTACCCTTCACTATAGGTACAACACTTGGTGAACAATTTTTCATCTGAAATCTCTCCAAGACTTTATTGATATAAGTTTCTTGAGACAATCCTAAAATGCCTCGAGATCTTTCTCTATGGATCTTAATGCCAATAACATAAGATGCCTCACTCATATCTTTCATATCAAAATTCTTGGAGAGAAATTGTTTCACCTCATGTAGCAACCCTTTATCATTGGTTGCAAGTAGAATGTCATCCACATATAGACCAAGAAATAAATTTTGCTCCCACTAACCTTCTGGTATATACATTGATCCATGATGTTCTCTTCAAAACCAAAGGAAGAGATCACATCATGAAATTTTAAATACCACTGACGTGAGGCTTGTTTCAATCCATATATGGATTTCTTAAGCTTGCAAACCAAATGCTCACATCACCAGAGGAAAATCCTTCAGGTTGTTTCATGTAAACCTCTTCCTCTAGATCTCCATTAAGGAATGTAGTTTTCACATCCATTTGATGTAACTCAAATTCAAAATGAGCTACCAATGCCATAATTATTCGGAGAGAATCTTTCTTGGATACAGGAAAAAATGTCTCTGTGTAGTTGATTCCTTCCCTCTGATTGAACCCTTTGGCAACGAGTCTTGCTTTATATCTCTCAATGTTGCCTTGTGAGTCTTTCTTTATTTTAAAGACCCATTTACATCCAATGGCTTTTACACCATCAGGCAACTCAACAAGATCCCAGACTCGATTAGATGCCATAGATTCATTTCGTCCTTCATGCATTGTACCACAAGTTTGATTCCTTAGAACTCATGGCTTGTGAAAACGTTTCAGGATCATTTTCGGCAATGTTATAATCAGATTCCTATAGATACACAATATAATCACTAGGAATTGCTGATTTCTTTATTCTAGTTGATCTTCTTAATGTTGTGTCAATGACCTCTTGAGGAGTATCTTGCACAACTGATTGTTGTTGAACAACATGATCTTCTAGATTACCATCAGTAGCTTGAGAAATCTCAATGACTGATTGTTGAGCACTTATTGAGTTTGAGGAGTGCTATAAATAACAACCAATCCCTCACTTGAAGTGAAAGCTGGAATATCTGAATGATCTTTCTCAGAAAAAGCCAAATACTGAGATTGATCACTCCCACTGATCAAGTCATTCTCAAGAAATTTTGCATTTCTTGATTCCACAATCCTAGTGCTGTGAGATGGACAATAAAATCTATAACCTTTGGACTTCTCAGTATATCCAATAAAATATCCACTAATAGTCCTTGGGTCTAGTTTTTTTTCTTGTGGATTATAAACTCTTACTTCAGATGGGCATTCCCAAACACGTATATGTTGCAAACTTGGTTTTCAACCTTTAAATAACTCAAATGGCATTTTAGAAACAGCCTTGGTTGGAACCCGGTTTAATATATACGCAACTGTTTTAAGAGCTTCAGTCCACAAGGATTTAGGTAGGTTGGAGCTGACAATCATGCTCCTTACCATGTCCAATAATATTTGGTTCCTCCTTTCAGCTACACCGTTTTGGTCAGGAGACCTCGGCATGGTGTATTATGCAAAATTCCATTTTCTTCAAGAAACCGAGCAAATGGACCAGGTGCTTGTCCATTCTTAGTGTATCTACCATAATATTCTCCACCTCTATCTGACCTCACGATCTTAATTTGCTTGCCACATTGTTTCTCTATTTCTTCCTTGAATACCTTAAAGGCATCTAATGCTTCATTCTTATTATGAAGGTAGAGATACATATATCGTGAATAGTCATCAATAAATGAGATGAAGTATCTCTGACCATACGAGTTCATATCTGGACTACAGATATCTGTATGTATGATCTCCAATATTTCTGAACTTCTCTTGGTATCTTTCTTGGACTTGTTGGTTTGCTTTCCCTTTATACAGTCCACACAAGTGTCAAAATCAGTAAAATCAAGAATATCAAGTACTCCGTCTTTTACTAATCTTTTAATTCTCTCAATGGAGATGTGACCTAATCTCCGATGCCACAAAATAAAGGAATTCTCATTTATAACACATCTTTTCATACCAGTTTGGGCGTGCATCACATTATAGAGGTATTATTTTTCAAATTAATTTGAAAAGATTGTCAGACAATGTACCATTCCCAATAAGCTTAGATTTATAAAATAAATCAATGGAGCTTTTATTAAAATTAAAGGAACATCCTGTGAGTACAAGTCTTGATACTGAAATCAAATTTCTAGAGAAACTTGGAATATAAAAGTCTTTTCTAAATCTAAAACAAAATCAGAATCTAAAATAAGTCTGCACGTCCAAATTGCTTCCACTTGTGAACCCATCTTATTTCCTGAATAGATTCTTTGTTCACTTCCCAATGGTTTCCTTTGATTTAGAAAACCCTGCAGGGTATTTGAAACATGGATTGTAGAACCAGAATCAATCCACAATGTGTTATGACAAATAACCAAATTGGATTCATAACCTACGAATGAGGTTAGAGTACCTTTCTTGTCAAGCCAAGCCTTGAATTTGAGGCAATCCTTCTTTATATGCCCTTTCTTCTTGCAAAAGAAGCACTTGGATTCCTTCTTGTCTTCTGTATGGATGGGTACTTTACCCTTTCCTTTGTGTTTGGCTTTAGCAACTTTAGTCTTTCTCTGAGTAACTAAATGTACACTTTCTCCCATTTCTAAAATCAGCCTTCCTTCCTCTTGAACACACATGGTCAGAAGTTCATTAATTGACCATTTGTCCTTATGTGTGTTGTAAGATATTTTGAAGGGACTATACTGCTGTGGGAGTGAATTCAAAATAAAGTGCACTAAGAAAGATTCTGACATCTCAACCTCTAGGGATTTTAACTGAGCCGCAATGTCCCTCATCTTCATGATGTGCTCACGCACACCTCCAACAGTAGTGAGTTCATTGATGACAATTTTGCTATTAGGGTGCTAGCCAGTGCCTTATATGAAGACTCAAATTGTGCATCAATAGCCTTCAGAAGTTTCTTGACATTTTTGCACTCAGGAATTGAACCACGTATACTAGCAGAAATCTTAGTACGTATGAACATCATACTAAGGCGATTGGATCGCTCCCATCGTTCATACGCAGCAATCTCAGCCTAAGTGCTAGTAGATGTAACCGAATGTGGTTCATCCTTTCTGATAGCATAGTCAATATCCATGCACCCTAATTGAAGAAGAATTCTTTCCTTTCATAATTTATAATTATCACCACTTAAATCGAAAACATTACATTTCATATCAGAAACATTAAAAGGCAAAATAGCTGCAAAATAAAAATCATGTTCATGTAACTAAATTTGAGACATATAACTTAATGTCATGTCTTACTAATGTAAACATGCAATAATATGAATCAGTAACATATAATAACTACTGTGGGCTAAGTTATTATACTTAATAGACTCATTAACTGACCAACAAATTATATAACGACTTCAATGGTGAGACTAACTTAAATGTCTTACTAATGTAAACATGTATGAATCAGTAACATATAATAACTACATGTGGGCTAAGTTATTATACTTAAATAGACTCATTAACTTAATAATGTGACCAACAAATTATATTCCTTTCTTAATTTCTTTGGGTAATTAAGAAAATAATTTGTTATCCCATCCTAATTAATTATATCAGTGCAATAAAAATTCCTGTGGGATAAGATTCATTGCATTAATATAATTAATCACAATTAATATCATCTAACCTTATGTGATCTTTGCAACTCAATATATAATTTTGATTAATTAAAGATGCTCTACTCCTCAATTAATCAAAATCATATTGATCACATGACATTTGAACTCCATCATATGCATATAGATTAACCAATTTAACATGATTATTAGGTAGTGATCTTAATCAAGATAACATTTCCAAATCAAGATCTGAATTAATCAAATTGGCCAGGCTAGTGAAAGAGAGGTGGGGGTCCCCCGTTGCTTTCCTTAAGTCAGTCAACGGAACCAATTAAGTAACCACAATCTCTTTACTTTTCTAGACACCAATTGACCAATCAAACCTTGAAAGGATTTGCACTGTGATTTTTACACTACCACCAAATATAATTTTATTCATGCATAAAATAAATCTAATATGCAAAACAGGAGATAACATATCAATTATCTATTTAATGAATTTTAAAATTATCATCTTAAGAAAAATTTTGTTAATTAAAACACGTTTGACCGTAGCTCATTATTCCCTTGGGCCAGTCTATGCAAAACACCGTAGGCATAGAGACTCAGAAGGCGTATTTTAATACAAAAATTTTAAACTTAAGAAACAAATGATAAAATAAATCATATCACATGATATAATAAAACATTAAATAGATAATAGCATGCATTAAAATTTAACCAAATGAATAAGATGCTATTTTATCCTCTCTTTTTCAAACTTGCATGAAAAGCCAAAAAAATCGTGCGTTTAAATAGGCTAGCCGAACAGATATGCTTGCCAACCGTCTTTATCATAATAGATATAATAAATTAAATTATATCTCAAAATTTCTTTATCCATGTCATCTCCCATTACTACATGAGAGAAGAAAAGGCATCTCAACTGGGAGCGCGCAGCCAGGTGGTGCGGTGCATGCATATCCATCAGTAGGGCATGCGTAGCAAATGGTACAAAGCGTGTGTGCTTCCAGGGGGTTGGACGCGCGCAGCCAGGAGCACGGCGGGCGCCTTTATTGCAGCCGAGTGTGCGCAGCAAGAGAGCGCAGCGCACGCACTGTTTGGTGGACATGGAGTGCGTGAGGAGTATGGGTGGAGCGCACAGATCCCATGCACAACAAGTGCAGATTTCAGGCACAGTGCAGGGAAGTAGCCGGAGTTACTTGGAAACGGGCATCAAATTGGTGGAGGTTTGAGGAGCAAGTGCAGCAATACTTGCGAAGGGCACCGACGAGGGCATCGATCTTCTCTGCCCGAGGAGAAATGTCACAACCTTGACATCGCGCATGGTGCGCGCACTTGCAGGGCCGAGTGCGAGTGAGGTTGGGCACGGCGTGGGCCGAGCTAGGCGTTTGGTTGGGCGCCGAATTGGGCGAGTGCCAGGGTCAGCAAGGCATGAGCCAAGTGTTCTGCAGAATGGCTGGACCAGTGCGGCATGTCATTAGGGCGCACAGGCCAGAAGGGCGTGCAGCATGGTGGTGCGCGCAGGAGCAGGATGGTGCGCAGGGAACGCAAGATCGGGTGGAGCGTAGGCGATGCATGCGCATGAGAGATCGAGGTTCGTAGACCCAGATGGGGCGCAACGCAGGTGAGCGGCGTGGCGAGGCAGACCGAGATGGTGCATGGACGTGTAGAATGTAAGGCAGGCAATGCATGGCCAAGGTGAGAAAGAGGCGAGCGGGGCCGAGTCTAGGCGCTGCGCGCACGGCCGGGTGAGCGTCAGCCTGCATAGGCTGGGCGCGTGCTACTGATTGGCGGGCACACATGGTGGAGCTTGGTTGGGTGATTGCTAACAACCTAACTAACTTTGATTGGGGTTTAAATACCCTTGGCCAAGCTGGGCGCAGGGCATTCAGCTGGAAGAAAGGTCCAGATCGTGGGAGATCAGGAGAGGGCCAAGAGACCAAAGCATGTGAAGACTTTAGGGAGGCTGAGTGGTGCGTGTGCTATGGGGATTTCATCAAGGAAAGCTGTAATCAGCTAAGGGAAGAGCGGTGATTCTTGTGGAGAGGATCCGGGTGGGGTTCTTGAGGGAGTCGTGTGCCTTCTTGGAAGAAGGTAGCTGTAATCCAAGTGTGTTGGAATGAAAGCCTTTTCCCGTTCCATTGTAAGCCTTTGAGGTGTGTGCGTGGAGGCTGAACCTTGTGAAAGAAAGCTGGGTGAGCATAACCCAGCTAAGCAGCAAGAAGATCTCTAAAGGAGCTGATCTTAGATTCGGAGATAGAGGTTCTTGGACATGGCTCGAAGAGGATTGGAAGCACTGCTGGATGGAAGGATGGCTAAGGCAGGCGAAGGCAAAAAGTGGAAGATATCTGCTGCGAATTCTAGGGGTGTGATAGTTCCATTATTTTATTCAAATACGACACCATAGCCATTCAACTTCTTAAGAGAGGGTCTTCGTTTATTCACGTACGGCACCTATTGCCATAATATTAAAGCATCTGTGCTTCATCCCATCATGGAAAAACCGAAGGAAAAATGGCCAAGCACGCGCAAATGGCCCAAAACCTATATATATATATATATATATATATATATATATATATATACCGAAGGAAAAATGGCCAAGCACGCGCAAATGGCCAAAAACCTTTTATATATATATATATATATATATATATATATATATATATGGCTGAAATCACGCACAACATCTTTCACAAAAATTCTGTGCTTTATCTGTAAGCACGAAAGCCCTTTTTTTTAAATTTGCGAAAGATCTTATATGCATGAGTTGCGGAAGATCTTGTTGGGTTAAGCATGTGATGTGGCATCTATCCTCTCAGAAAGAGAGAGAGGAAAAACCAAAATGCAGAAAACCGAAATGGTTTAAGGCACTTTGCTCTCATAGAAAAGGAGAATAAGGATTTGGATCTTGGGATAAAAAATCCAAACATTAACCACCACTCTAAATCCCAAGTTGTCATCTTATTTATGAATTTTCTTTAATTTAAATCACACCTAAGAATAAAAGAAAATAAATTTTGATAATCGGAAACAATCTTCTAGACGATCTATTAACTCTCCCAGTACATAGGTAGTTGGATCAAACGCACCAAGGTACTACCAGTAGCCTCCCTATTTGGTATGTCCCTAATATCCCTACCACACGCTCATTGGGTCAAATAATCCAAGGTACTACCAGTAGCCTCCCCTTTGGACTATCCCTATGTGAGAGAAATAGAGACCAAGAATGCCTTCTCACACGAACAATAAGATAATTAGTTGTTCTAAAAGATTTAATTAGATCCCAAAATAATTAAATCTCAAATAATGGAAACACTTACAACAAAACAAGGCAGAGGTATTGTGGCTCTGATACCAACTATTAGAAATCTATTAATGATCTACACAAAAATTGTATAGAAATAATAGACAGGATCAATGTATTACCTCCAGCCATTGTTTATGATCTACCTCTCTAAGATCTGAATCAGGATCTTGATCGTACAATGATGGTGTATGCCCTCAGGATTTGCTCTTGATCAGTGATGCAGTACGAAAGTGTTGGAATAAACAAGAATTCAATAACAACGACTAAACTCCAAGATAAACAATCACTGCAAGCGATTCAGAGAAAACCTCTCTCAAGATAAATTTTCAACTTTTAATAAAATTGATCTCTCCGTCTCAAAAACCCTAAAACAACTATTTATAGTCTATAGAAAATAAAATAATTTAGGAAACTAAAAAGCTATAGGAAATAAAATAATTTAGGAAACTAAAAGCTATAGGAAATAAAATAATTTAGGAAACTAAAAAGCTATAGGAAATAAAATGATTTAGGAAACTAAAAAGCTATAGAAAATAAAATAATTTAGGAAACTAACTAGCCTTGCTCTCAAACAACTTCTCTTGTCCTTGCTTCAGTTTGGCTGCTTTTCATGCGTCCAACTTGTCCATATATCTCATTGCAACCTGTTTGCATCATTCTCTCCCTCCTGCGAAGAACTCGACCCGAGTTCTCATCTGGATATAGAGGTGTATTGTCCGGAAAGAATGGATGTAAATTTGCCACATTGAAAGTCCTCGAAATCGCCATAGTCGCAGGAAGATCAACAACATAAGCATTATCATTGATCTTTTGGACAATCTTGTAAGGTCCATACTTTCGTGGTCGTAACTTGTTATAAGTACCCACGGGAATCCGCTCTTTCCTGAGAAAGACCATCACCTGATCCCCTACCTCAAAGAGTTGTTCCTTCCGTCTTCTGTCAGCCACCTCCTTGTACTTGGCGTTGGCTTTCTCAACCTTTGCTTTGACCTCTTCTGAAGTGCTTTGCCAATGCTCTGCCATGTGTTTAGCCGGTATGCTGTACTCAGCCAGCTTTGGAAGCTTCACCAAATCTAGTGCATGTTGTGGTACTTTGGTATAGACGATGGAGAATGGGGATCTTCCTGTGGTTCGATGGACGGAATTGTTGTAGGCGAACTCCGCCTGTGGCAAACACAAATCCCATTGTCGTGGTTTTTCTCCACAAATACTTCTGATGAGATTCCCTAAAGTCCTGTTGGTAGCTTTTGTTTGTCCATCTATCTGTGGGTGCGCGTGCTGCTATAATTCAAGGTGGAATCAAACATGTACCACAATGTCTTCCAAAAGTAGCTGAGGAATTTGGTGTCTCTGTCGGATGTGATGGATCTGGGTACTCCATGCAATCTCACGACCTCCCGGAAAAACAGTTTGGCAATGGCATGGGCATCTGAAGTCTTCCTACAAGGAATAAAGTGAGCCATCTTGGAGAACCTGTCAACCACTACAAAAACAGAGTCAGCACCTCGTTGGGTACGAGGCAAACCCAGGACAAAGTCCATAGAAAGGTCCTCCCAAATATTCTCAGGTACTGGCAAGGGTGTATATAACCCAGTACTTTGAGAATGTCCCTTGGATGTTTGGCAAGTATAGCACCTCTGAACAATCTTGTACACCTCCTTCCTCAACTGAGGCCAAAAATATCGTTCAGCTACAGCTGCAAGGGTCTTATCCCTTCCCAGGTGGCCTGCCAATCCTCCTCCATGCAAGTCCCTGATTAACTTCTCCCTTAAAGAGGATTGAGGAATACATAGTTGATTGCCCTTCATCAAATAACCCTCATGTACATGGTAATCCCCACAGGGTTCCCTACTACCACACTTGCCCCAGATCTCACCAAAATCACTGTCTCCAGCATACAATTCCTTCATCTGTTCAAACCCGATAACCTCAGCACTAATCACAGTTAACACATCTGCCCTCCTGCTCAGAGCGTCCGCAACTCTATTTTGGGTTCCAGACTTATGCATTAGTTTGAAGGGAAACCTTTGCAAAAACTGGATCCATCTAGCATGCATATCCTTGCTAATCCTGTTTTGATTACTCAAGTGCTTTAAAGCCCCACAATCCGAATATAAAACAAATTCCTTACCCACTAAATAATGTTCCCACACTCTTAATGCTCTTACCACCGAATAGAACTCCTTGTCATAGGTGGACCAGTTTCTTCTAGCATCACAGAGCTTTTTGCTATAGAAAGCGATTGGTCTCTTTTCCTGGGAGAGTACAGCTCCAATTCCTACTCCGCTAGCATCATAATCAACTGTGAACAACTTATCAAAGTTGGGTAATGCCAACACAGGGGCACTACACAACTTCTCTTTCAAAAGGGCAAACCCGGCTTCAGCTTCTTCACTCCAATTAGACTTCCCTTTCTTCAGACACTCTGTCAAAGGAGCAGCAATGGTGCTAAAATGCCTAATAAAGCGCCTGTAAAAATTGGCCAATCCAAGAAGCTTCTCAACTCAGTCACAGTTTTGGGATTAGGCCACTCTCTAATGGCTTTCACTTTCCCTTCATCCATAGTAATGCCATCACCACTTACCACAAACCCCAGAAACAATAGCCTTTTAGACATAAAATACACTTTTTCAAATTAGCGTATAATTTATGCTCCTTCAATACAGCCAATACACTCCTCAAGTGGTCAATGTGCTCGTTCTCAGACTTGCTATAAATCAATATATCATCAAAGTACACTACCACGAATTTGCCAATAAAGGTTTAAGTACCTGATTCATAACACGCATGAAGGTGCTAGGTGCGTTGCTGAGACCGAACGGCATCACTAGCCATTCATATAATCCTTCCTTTGTCTTGAAGGCAGTCTTCCATTCATCGCCTGGCCTCACTCTAATCTGGTGATATCCCTCAAGTCTATCTTAGAAAAGATGACTGCCCCACTCAACCTGTCAAGCATGTCTTCAATACGGGGTATTGGGAACTTATACCCAATGGTGATCCTGTTGATAGCCCTATTATCAACACACATCCTCCAGCTCCCATCCTTCTTGGGAGTGAGCAGGGCTGGTACAACACATAGACTCAGGCTGTCCCTGATGAAGCCTTTGTCTAGCAATTCTTGAACCTTCTCCTGGAGGATTTTCGTTTCATTGGGCTCATCCTGTAATGTGGTAAGTTAGGAAGGCTTGCCCCGGCACCAAATTGATTTGGTGCTGTATGTCTCTCAAAGGAGGAAGCCCCTCAGGTAAGTCATCTGAGTCACTTCCTTAAATTCTTCTAACACCCCCTTCACTACCTCAGGAACTTCGTCAACAATCTCCTCCTCTACCTTCAGTACATTCTTCACCACCAAGGCATGCACCTCCTTGGTCTCCTTCATATCTTCCTCTACTTCCTTCTCTAAGCTCACAATGGATAGGAAAGACCATCTTTTAGGCTTAGAGCCTTTAGGACATAGCGCTACTTTAAGAGGTAATAGTGTGTATCTCTTACCATCCTTCGCTAACCTGTAGAGGTTCTCTTTGCCAGAATGTTTGGCATTCACATCAAACTGCCATGAGCGCCCGAATAGAAGATGACAAGCATCCATATCTACTATGTCACAGTAGACTTCATCACTATATTTCCCAATGGAAAAGGGCACCCTACATCTTTCCTGAACATCAATCTTCTCAACGGCCTTAATCCATCCAATGGTATATGGATTAGGGTGCTTCTCTACTGGTAACTGCAATTTCCTAACCACCTGCCTGCTGATGATGTTTTTGCTACTCCCACTATCCACGATTAGATCAAACATTCTTCCACCAATCGTGCACCTGGTATGAAACAACTGGTGGCGTTCAGTGCTATCTTCCTATTTTGGCGTTAACATGAGCCTCCTGATCACATATGAGGGCTCATGCTCTTCATAATCCTCCTCAAAGTACTCTTCATCCCCATTAGGATCACAACAAATATCCTCCTCCTCTTCTCACTCTAACATATTGACAACTCTTCGACTTGGGCACTCATTGGATCTATGCCTCGGTTGATTGCAGTGGTAACACTTTCCTAGGATGGGTTTTGCATATGGGTTGGGTTGCTTCTAGCCTTCCTTAGATTCCATCGGCCGCTTCTCTATAGCCCTTTCATTCTTCTCACCACTACTATTCGGCTTCTCTGCAGCACTCTTCTCTTTATCATCAACCACCATGCTAGTTCCACTACATTCAGCCCTATCAAAGCCATATCTACGCCCACTATCATTAAATCTGGTGTTCTTATCGTTCAGCATGAGTTCAGCCCGTAATGCCATATTTTTAGCCTCACACACGCTCTTCACTACTGTGACCCCAATTTTATCTCTGATCTGCAACTTTAATCCATCAACATACCTAGCCACTTGTTGCCCCTCACTTTCCCTCAAATCATTGCGCTCAGCTAATCGCATAAATTCAGCAGTATATTCGTAGACGGTTCGCAACCCTTGGCGACATCGTTGGTACTATTGGAAAAGTATCTGTTCATAATCAGGGAAAAGAAACTCACCTTTCATTAGTTGCTTCATGCGGATCCATGTTCATACTGGTTGTCTCCCTTCTCTCAACCGCCTACTCTGCACTCTCTCCCACCAAGCAGAAGCACTACCCTTCAACCTACACGCCACCGTTTTCACCCTACGTTCTTCTGGCACATCCTTGTAATCAAAGAACCTCTCCACCTTCGCCAGCCAATCAAGAAATTCTTCGATATTAAACGTACCATTGAAATAGGAAAGATCTACCCTTAGGTGGTAATCCCCTCCATCGAAGTGATCATAATCATCATAATCGCGGTACTCCCTTCGGTTTCTTCCTCCACCATAGCCACCCCTCATAGGTGGTTGCCTCCTCTCAAACCGCAAAGCCTCTTCCTCTGAATCAATATCAGAGATCTGTACCCTTCAATTTGTATGAATGGGTTCATTGATTGGAATATCATAATCTTCTCATGGCCTAGGTCGTCTTCCATCGTCAATCCTACCCTTATTATTAGCGACCTCTATAGCATCAAATCGCCCGATCAAAGTCTCGACAAGCTGCTCTACCCGCCTCAATCTTCGATCTATAACATTTATCTCCATCCTTAGAACTGGTTGATCAGCCCTTGGACTCCCGCATCATGAGCACCGTCATGAGTACGACCACCGTCGACGTCATTGCCAGAAGACATCTTGCAGGAACTCACCTTGCTCTGATACCAATCTGACACAGTGCAAAAGCATTGAATAAACAAGAATTCAATAACAACGACTGAACTCCAAGATAAACAATCATTCACAAGCGATTCAGAGAAAACCTCTCTCAAGATGAATTTTTCATCTTTTAATAAAATTGATCCCCCCGTCTCAAAAACCATAAAACAACTATTTATAGTCTATAGGAAATAAAATAATTTAGGAAACTAAAAAGCTATAGGAAATAAATAATTTAGGAAACTAAAAGCTATAGGAAATAAAATAATTTAGGAAACTAGCTAGCCTTGCTCTCAAACAACTTCTCTTTGTTCTTGCTTCGGTTGGCTACTTTTCGTGCGTCCAACTGGTCCATATATCTCATTGCAACCCTGTTTGCATCAATCAGGGGCCCAATCTCTCTAGCTTCTTTATGGTTTTCTCTCATATGATGTTGTGTTGTCGAAAACCTTAGAAGGGATCTCTAATATAGAGATTTTTTTAACTCCCTTTCACCGCCTACTCCCATCAAAGTAGGCATTTTTAAATTTCAAAAGAGTGGTTATCACTCATTAACTAGTGGATGGATATCGTTGAGAATTATCCGCAAAGGATTAATATATATCGTAAGTGGTTACCAAATAAAACAGGACCATCTACCAACGGGATACTACAGTAACTTCTTTATCTTTTTATTTTTTTTTATTTTTTTTTTGCAATGGCATTGTATCATTTCCAGCATGATAATTATTGACATGTGGTGATAGGGCGACTAGTTAGCAGTTCCTACAAAACTGGTGAGACTCGCAAACCAATTTTTCCAATCCCATAGAGGTATTTGATTGATTTGGGAGCACAGCACACTGTGGCCTTTAACTGGTATCATACTGATTCTAGCTAGTGCTTGGAGTTCTCTGATGGGTGCTGTGGATCTGTATCATTTTTCTTGGGCTGTTGCATTCATCTGTTTTTTTCTCCATAAAAGTGTGAATTCTGATGCTTTCATTGGATTTTTATGGTGCATTCTACTCTTGGGTTGGGTAGTCAGGGGATGCAGTGATGCTTTTAGTTTGATTTTAATTTGGTTTACCGGTTTACTTGTAAAATAAATATTATATAATTAAATAACATCTCAATTATTCATAACGAAAAGAAACATACGGTTTTCACATAGCTCATTTACTTATGCATGCCTATGATATCTCAATTTTAACTCTAGCATAGTTAAAATTCCACATAATATATATACATGATTCAATTTGATTTCTATTATTTTTTTGAAATTCAAATAAAACCAAACTGATTGTTTCAGTTTCAAAATTTTTTGAGTTGGAACAATTAAAAAATAAAAAACTAATTCAAACCAAACCAAAAACACAATTCCAATTAATCTTACAATTTATTTTCTTGCATACCCTATTTGTAGAAGTATCCATCATGTATATGAATAGATATGATAGTAAAGATTTCTCTATCCTGTCCCACTCTCTTTCATCCCATCCTACTTCATACTTATTACACCCACTACTAAAACTACTTAATTACTCTTATTTACTAATTATGTTGATGTTATTGTTAATGATTAACATTTAATTATATTTTTTTATTAATATTAAATTATATAATTATTGTACTTTTAAGCTTTAATTTTATTAAGATTAATAGTTAGGAATTAACTAAACTTATTTAACTCAAGCAAAAAATATTTAAAAAAATAGGCAGCCAGTATAAGTAATGGAACAAATATGTATATTATATAAGTTTTATAAGAATCAATGCAAGTATAAAATATGATACTTCTAGCCGATACAAGGCATATACAAATATAAATTTTTTCGAATCCATACTCTATTCCATAACCATTCTTAAGTTTATAGTTAATATGGCATTATAATAAACTTTATGCATTTATAATTATATTTAAATTTATATTTAAATTTTTAAGTACCGCGAATGTGAATTTGAAAGGAAGTATGTAAAAATTTTTGTATGTATTTAATTTTGCATTGGTTATATAGTAGAATTTATAGGTATTTATTCTGAAACAAATAATTATATAGATTAAGCCCTCCGTTAACAAGTTTTTCATTCTCTTTTATATATTTTTTAAAAAAAAAACTCCATACCTCTACCACAATATTTTGCTGGGTTTTGCAACGGTGCTTTGAGGACTCTGTAAATTATTTTTTTTTTCCAAATAATATTAGCCATGGATGGTTAAGATGGATCTTGAGAAAGGGCCCCAGATGCAGATGCCCAATAATTGTGCATCGCTTGATGTACGAGATTGCTTTTCCATTTGGAAATGAGAAAGGGGCCCAAGATGCAGATGCCCAATAATTAGAAGGAAAAACAAGGGGGTGCAGAAGTATAACTGTCAAAGAAGTGAGAATCTTTCCATCAATCTTCCCGGGGTAGTTTTTTTTTAATTTATACATCATCTTCGATGCAATAAATTTTACATAAATTAAACCATTTCTTTTATTAATCCATGTAAATTTTAAATAACTTAATAAAATAAGACAGATAGTATAAATATGATTATAAATACATAAGTGAGACGTTATTCCTGATGGGACGAAGAAGAACGGTTATATTTTGAAAAAATATTACTATATCCCAGTTATAAAATTGCCATACCTTTGTTATAAAATAACGATACCTTAATTATAAAACATTAAAATAAAGCTTTACGACATCTTAGAAAGTTTTCTGATTGATCGAAAAAAAATTACATCGCAGTTATAAAATTTCGACATCATAATTATAAATTATGACGCCCATTCAAAAAGCGAAAAAAATTACGATATCCCAATTATAAAATTACAATACTATGGTTATAAAATTATGACACTCAATCAGAAAATGTTAAGGCAAAGCTTTATGACATCGTGGCCAAAAAAAATTAGGACACTCTAGTTGTAAAATTATGACACCGTGTTATAAAATTACGGTATCCCTGAAAGATCTCTGATATAGGCCAAAAAAATATTACGACACCCAACCAAAAATTACGACACTATAGTTATAAAATTACGATACCCATTTAGAAAACGTTAGGACAAAGCTTACAATACCACATCTAAAAAAATTATGATATCCCAGTTGTAAAATTACGACATTATAGTTATAAAATTATGACATCCCTAAAAGATTTCTAATATAGGCCAAAAAAATATTATGACACCCCAGCTGTAAAATTATGATTCATAGTTATAAAATTACAACATTCATTAAATGTTAAGGCAAAGTTTTATGATATCGCGGTCGAAAAAAATTACGGCACCCTGATTGTAAAATATGACACCCTAATTATAAAATTACAGTATTCCTAGAAGATATCTGATATAAGTTAAAAAAAATATTACAATATATCAGCTATAAAATTATGATACTGTAGTTATAAAATTACGATAATCATTCAGAAAATGTTAAGGCAAAGCTTTGCCACATTGCACTGAAAAAAATTACAATGCTCTATTTGTAAAATTACTATATCATAGTATAAATTACGGCATCTCTAGAAGATCTTTGATATAGACCGAAAAAATATTATGATATTCCAATTATAAAATTATGATACTATAGTTATAAATTACTGTGCATATTTAAAAGATATTAAGATAAAACTTTATAATATTATAATTAAAAAATTATAATATTATAATTATAAAATTATGATACTTTAATTAGAAACTTATAATACTCGTTTAAAAAAATATAAAACTATTATTTCATTATGTCCCATCACATTAAGTTATATAGATACACGTCAACTAATAAAAAAACGTGACGGTGCGGTTCGAGTAAAATTTATTGCAGGTGGTCAGCAAAGTCTTTTCCATTTCTTTTACCAAATAAGAGCTTGCTTGGTTGCTTTCGGTGGCAGGCTGACAGCCCAGCGCATGATACTCACCGACACTGAATCGTTGCCAACACCGCGTTAAGGATTTCAGACCTAAATTTACTATTTCTTTAATTTTTTATACTTTTATATGTTATATTTAATTTATTATTTTTTAAATTTACAATATTTTACATTCATGTTTCAAAGTACATTATGATGGCAAACGAAATTATAATGTTACAAGCATAAGCAACAAATACTTATAAAAATATTTTTAAAATTATACAAAAATAAAAAAACTAAATATATAACTATATATAATAAATATATAATAAATAATACATAATGATGTTTAATATGATAGAGTTTGCATCTTTTATAGACTTTGAAGTTTTGCTTGCATTCTAGATTTAAGAGGCTAATTCTACTCTCATAAATATTGTGGGTCTATTAGGTTGGGTCATCATATCCAACTCCCTCCCATGCCTTATGATCTTATCTTCAGTGTGTGATAAGATATTAATCTGGCTCTATAAAAATCATATCGATAAAATCTGATTCATATGCATTATGAGATTATGATATTAAAATATAGTAATCGTTGAAAGCCTTGAATATAAGATATTGATAAGATGAGGCGTTCAATGAAATATATTTATATCTATAAGAATATTGGTTATAACTAATCAGTATGAAATAAAGTTTGATATAAAATTCAATTTAATTACATTTAGAGACCCTACTTCATGCATCAAATAATCTGTATCACTAGCTCTATGTTCTGAATTATCTTATGCATTTATTTCTTATAAGCAATAGCCTCTTCATAAGTTCGATCAGGTTATGCCTCATAAATTTTATCCTAGCAATTCTTTAATCGATTTTTTTTTACAAAAATTTTAAGGAGATATTTCGAATGTGGAGCCTCTGACAATGGTACGTTTCGAACAGCCTCTGTACCATTAGTTTATGTTTTTAGGCCCATTTACCTTTATTTATCCGAGTCTTCTTGGCGATTAATTTTAACTCTATTTTAAATAAGACTAATAGTTTATGATCCCAAATCAGTTGATCCATGGAAATATTTGCCGAATATTATTGTCATAAAGGACACATCACATCAACGGGCCGCAGGCTGGCTGTATCTCATATTTGCCCAATATTTTTGTCATAAAGGACACATCAATCAGGCAACAGACTGGCTGTATCTAAAGCAGGCCACGGGATAGCTGTATCTAAAGCAGGCCACAATGCTGGAGTCGTTTTTTAAACCAGTGCCAAAAGGCACCGGTTTTAAACGAAAGAATGGAATCTGTTGTTATCATAGAAATAATGTTAAAAAAAATATCACTTCAAATGTTTTTTTGTTTTCAGCCATATCATTCCTCTAATGTTTGGCCCTATCAGCTGAGATATTTACAGAAATCGAACATAAATCATCACATCAGCCAAATAAATCGTCACACCGTATAACGATTTCAATGATAATAAAAATCACCACTTAATGGCGATTCCTACTGGGATTGAAATCACCACATGATGTGGTAATTTCAGTAATGAAATTGCCACACCATGTGGTGATTTCAACTGTCCCCCTGACTAAGAGGCTGCGATCGGGGATTCATTTTAAAGGCCTGGGTGCCCTTTTTTTCTCCTCCGCTCGCCACACACGCCGACTCCTTTGCTCGCCGATTCTCCGTTGCTTGCCGGAGATCCCCGCCGCGGCTCGCCTACCACGGGAGATCTCCGCCGCGGCTCACCTACCACCAGAGATCCATCTTTTTTGTAGACTTTACAAGGTACACAAAGTCCCTTGTAGGTAATTTTCTCAATGTCAAAGTGCACCAAACTTCAGAGATCCTGAGTTTAATCCTAGACAACTAGATCCGATAATCGATATGGCACTGATAGTAATAGTGGGTTTAGAGACATCTAGCATACCCCATGCTCTATATAAACAAATTATTTTTGTTTTATTGTATGAATCTGAACGTCCCACCTTTGATCTAGAATTTGGCCCATATATATCATGGTACAACTGTACATTTTAAAGCAAACCTTAAATGTATGTAAAACCTGCTAAATTTTAGTATATGCATAGCATAAAATATATTTGCGGAAGCTAAGCTTCAACATATGCATGAGAAAAGCATAATATTTAAAAATAAGATCCATTGTATTCAGATCTAAATAATAGCGGCTGATATGCCGTAGATGTGGCATAACATCACTTTTAGGTCTTCTTTGTTGTAAATGTTGCTTTTATGTTTATTGATTGCTTGTAAATATTGCTTTTGTCAGATTATCAAGACATGGCTCATAATGTCTTAGATTCAGGGCCTCGTGATCCTACTGTTCTCACTTCCAAGAGTTGCATAGATCAACGAACATATTTCAGGACAAGGTATGTATTATTGATCGACGGTCCTTAATTAATTTACATGTGTTTATGTTTATGTGGATGTATCATTTTTTTTATTTCAGGAGTTACCGGTTCTTAGATGTCATCGGCATGACGCACAATATGGAAAGAGACACCGGGAATGTCACACCCACGAGTGCAGTACTACCTAGATCATGTCGGCATGTTTGGCATATATCGGATTGGCCAGATTTGACTGGATGTCGGCCTTATTTCTGTACTGGTTGAGAGATGGCGGCAAGAGACCCACATATTTCATCTACCTTTTGGTGAGGCGACCATTACACTACATGATGTAAGTATTTTAAGTGGCCTCCGGATTGATGGTTCCGTTGTTACTGGGTTAGATCCGTGCCATACAATTCCGGGTGACATGCTATGTTTGGGAGGTTATTTGGTGTTGTACCTCCCGTCGAAGCATTTCGAAAGGTCGTTTTTGTTTAGCATTCTTCGATCAATTCTATTGCGACCTTCACTTGGACGAAGATGTGGATGATGAGGTTGTCCAGCAGTTCGTGAGGGGACAACTTCTTCGAATCATTGGTGGAGTGATTCTTCCGGATACCTCTGGTAATGTAGTTAAGTTGATGTACGTACCATTTCTGAAAGACTTGGAGGTATTTGCTGTTCTAAGTTGGGGATCGGCTACGCTGGCTAGTTTATATAGAGCACTATGTCGTGCAATGAGCCCTACCCAGTCTGACATCGGAGGATACCTCCCATTGCTACAGGTAAACACTTTATTCTTATGTCTGAGATCGAGGTAATTTTTATTGTTAATTAATATTTTGAATTATCCGAACATGCAGATTTGGGCATGGGAATGATTTCCTATTTTCCATCCCACGAGACTCGAGATTCGGAGGCTAGACCTTCGGATGCCGATGATGATTGGCACTTAGGTGCACCGTGGGGATATAGATGGCACGTAAGATACAACATGAAAAATATTCCAACCTATACACTACGTGCGTATAAGGACCAGTTGGATCTGTTGGATGATAGTGAACAACGGTATGTCATGTTGATATGGAATTCAATTAGATCGATTCATTATGTTGACTAATGATTAATTAAATTTTTTCTATGCAGTTCTTATGGTATCCTTACTCGCCAGTAATTATCTCTATTTTACCTCTAAGCTGCTTAGTTAGTTCGGATATTTGGATGGCACGAATCCCGCTGATATGTTTTGATGTAGTTGAATAGCATTTGCCGGATCGGGTGCTTCGTCAATTTGGATGTCGCTAGTGTATACCATGTCCATGCGATACGTCGCTACATCTTCATCAGATTGATCGACATGGGAGGCCAAATGCTGCATGGGATGTCGTGCACGGGACTTATGTTGCAATATGGAATGCACGGCGCCAGCATCTGATTATGGGAGAGCCTATAGTAGTAGGATTCCCATGCACACCCGATTATATGGCCTGGTTTAGGAGCATCACTCGAATATGTGTAGGCCGCTCTGAGTATAGTACAAGGGGTTATGAAGGGGAAGGCACTTCATATGAGTTTCTGGTACTGTTTTTAAATTTTTTTGGGTATCTTTTTCTTTCAACTTCATAAGCTATCATATAAATTTTTGTTGTCATATTATATGCAGCATGAGACTATGGAGCTCGAGCGGGCATTAGCCGTCCCAGTGGACGATGAGCGGCTACAGATTTTGAGAAGCGTGACATCGATGGCGCATGGTACATTGTCTGTCGTCCGGCATCAGCATGTTCGGAGCACAGCTCCTTCAGCACTCTATCCAGAGGTGCCGGAGTCACACAAGCCGACGTTGATCCGATGATGGAGACATTTCATTATACTCCATCGCCCTCTTGCATGCGGTCCCCATTAGCACATGAGTATTCGCAGAGGAGAGATGCCGGGGAGGGTACATCTGCCTGTCGAGATCACAATGCATATCGCATTGATGACATTGCCGATGCGGACATCGCCGAGATATGTGAGGATGCTGATGCCTCCCGGTCACATTTGGACGCTGCTATGCATGATGTTTTCAATGCTAGCGCGATCCCCATGCATGAGGGGGTATCTCAGGTGATTGATGAGGATCCTATACCGTTGGCGACCTATAGGCGACGGACTGGACGTATTCGTCGACCTCCTCGATGAGGATGTGGAACCTAGGTTTTCTAGATTGTTGTACTCAAACATTCTGATGTAAAAATTCTTTTTTTTTTTCATGTATCAGAAAAATCTAATTTCTATGAGATTGTGTTCTTCTAATGCATTTACTTTTTATCATGATTGGCATTTACGGTTGAGTTTACGGTTGAGTTTCGGTTGAGTTTCGAATGAGTTTCGGTCAAGTTTCGAGTCTTGGTCCAGTTTTGGTTCAATTTCGATCGAGTTTCGGTTCAGTTTGGTTCAATGGGAACTAAGTGCGGAGTACACACGATCTGACAAAAAAGGCAAAGAAGGTGTTGTTTAAGAGGTGGCAAATATCTGAGCAGAGCAAGGGCGATTTAGGGGACCGTTTAACCCGTAGGGCACAAGCCTTGTCTTTAAAAAGGAGTCCACCGATTGGGTCATGGGTGGAAGGGATTCAGATGAAATCGCCTCACGGTGTGGCGATTTCAGAGCAGAAATCGCCACAAGGTGTGGCGATTTCATTAAGAGGGGAAATCGCCACACCATGTGGTGATTTCTACTCTGAAATCGCCACATGGTATGGCGATTTCATTTAGGGGGAAATCGCCACATGGTGTGGCGATTTCCCATCTAAAATCGTCACACCTTGTGGCAATTTCTGCCCAGTTCCTGTTAGCAACCCAGCTGACGAGGCCGAGCCTTGGGGGGTGAAGTGGCTAGGGGAAAACGTCATTTCGATGATAACTTTGGATTCCATCCCTTTCGTTTAAAACCGGTGCCTTTTGGCACCGGTTTGAAAAACGAGTCCACAATGCTGTGTGCCCCTTGTCATTCATGGTTCCTTTTCAGATAGGACAGTACCAAAGATCGATCTCATTATTATATTTTTTTTATTAAAATAAATTTAATATTTTTTTATTAAAAATATATATGCATAAATTTTTTTAAGCAAATCTTTATTTACATGCTAAACTTTGCGATGACCTCCATGCTGATTGCAAAATTTTATAAACTGAATGAAGCAATCACTCTTTCCGAACACAATAAATTTAGGTTCTTAAATCAGACTAAATGCACGTTGCTACGTATCATTAAATATATATAATTAAATTTTATTATTTTTTAATTAATTTTATTGGCATAAAAAAACCATATAATCATTCAAAAGCAGTTTCACATGTTATTTCACTGGGGCAGCTGCTGTCGATCGAGGTCTTTAGGTGCAATCAATTTCTGTCGGAGGACAATCTTCGACTCACAGGCATTTCCACCCGGAGTGATGAGTAGTAGCCGATCCGATACTTAGCCCGTTTTCTTTTTCTTTTCTTTTTTTTTTTATTAACTCTGATTGATGACGTGCAGTGATGAAGGTCCCAACCGAGATGCTAAGGAGGGCGGCTGTGAAAAACGCCAGGCAGAGATCACGGAGGGGAGGGAAGAAAAAGCCCCACCCTCAGACCCCTCCCCCTACCGCCCATAGCCAGAGTGCAGACGAGGGGGCCGGGCCTTGTTGCCCCAGCCGGCCATCCCCCAGAGAGCCCCGCAGCAGTCCCAGCGATGGACCTGACTGCCGACACCCCGTCAGAACCGAGGGCCGCAAACATCACACCCAATGCCGAGCCGACCACCGCCGGAGCTGAACCGACGGAGCCCGCGACCGAGTCACCCCTGGAGGGTGGTGCACCCGCGGGCAGGAGCGCAGTAGTGTCAGAGTCCTTAGCCTTGTCCGACCCCGAAGGGAGGAGAGCCGGGGTAAGTCGCCCGCGAGTCTGCCTCGCCTACAACGGTCGCACTACTGAGCGACTGATGGCGAGGGTGTGCCTACCGGAGCTCCAAGCAGAGTTCCGCCAGCTGGATGCCCCAACGATCTACCAAGACGCTTTCGTGGCGCACCTCTGGGTGAGAAGCCTCTCTCTCTCTCGTTTCCATTTAATTGTATCTTTGTTTTTTGTACTGATTGCCTTTCTGGTGTAGGCGGTCAACTCCCTAGTAGCCCCAAGGGACATCACCCTCCGGGGCCATCGTGCCCACCAGGTGATTATGGCAGCCGTGACCCGGGCCAAGGAGGCTGAGCGTGCCCTGGAAGCGGCCCGAAGGGAGGCCGAGGCGACCGAGAGGGCACTGGGGGCTGCAAGGAGGGAGGTGGAGGAGGCCAGGCAGCAGGAGGCTGCCCATCTGGAGCGAGCTCGCCACCAAGGCTGGGCTGGCAGTCTGCCGTCTCCGGCTGGAGATGGCTAGGGACGAGGCCAAGGAATCCGAAGGCCGGGCGGAGGGCGCTGAGGAGATTGCGCGGAGAGCCGATGACCAAGCCGCTGATGCCTCCGCCCGAGCGGATGAGGCCATGCGGAGGGCCCATGCATCCGAGGAGAGGACCGCAGCAGCAGAGCTAGCGGCTGCTGAACCATGGAGCGATTCAGGAGCTCCACCGCCTTTGTCAAGGAGGTCGCGGAGGGGCTCTACCGAGGCGTATCTTCAAGGCTTCCGCGATGGAAAGGAGAAAGTCGCGCGGGTTCAGGGATCGCCGACCTCTTGGATCTCGAGCCGGATGCCTGCGATGAAGCGGAAGACACCCGGTTGACGAGTCGGCGCCGGTGGACACCTGAGAGCCCCCTCGGCAGATTTGTTTTTTTTTTTTTTTATCAATGTCCGACCTAGTTGGCATTTTGTAAGCACTATTTTGGTAATGAGAATATCTTTTAAAATGTGCAATGAACTTGTAACCTCTCTCAGCTCGCCGATGTAGGACCCCAAGGGGCTGCGTCGACACTGGGGATAGTATCCATCTACTCAGTGCGAGCAAAACTGTGACTTAGCTATGTAGGGTTGGACCCTAGTGGGAGCGCCGAGGTCAGACTTGAGCTTCCACCAGTAAACCTAAGGCCGGTGCTTAAGTGTGGGCCTCACGGGGGGCCTGCAATGCCGGCTTGCCATAGTAGCTCCAGTCGTTGCCTGACATCAAGTCAGCCCGCGCTCCCGGTGCTAACTGAAGCAGGGTCTTGATGCCGGGATGGCCTCGAGCTTTTGAGTGCCGATGGTACATCAGTTTTGGAGTGCCAAGCTGGCCTTGGGATTTTGAGTGCCGATGGTACATTGGTCTTCAGTGCGGATGGTACATCGGTCTTGGAGTGTTGAGCTTGTCTCGAGCTTTTGAGTGCCGATGGTACATCGGTATTCGGTACCGATGGTATATTGATCTTGGAGTGCTAAGCTGGCCTCGGGCTTTTGAGTGTCGATGATACATCGGTCTTGGAGTATCAAGCTGGCTTCGGGCTTCTGAGTACCGATGGTACATCGGTCTTGGAGTGCCGAGCTTGCCTCGGGCTTCTGAGCACCGATGGTACATTGGTCTTGGAGTACCAAGCTGGCCTCGGGCTTTTGAATGCCGATGGTACATCGGTCTTCGGTATCGATGGTTACATCGGTCTTGGAGTGCCGAGCTTGCCTTGGGCTTTTGAGTGCCGATGGTACATCAATCTTGGAGTGCCGAGCTCATTTGGGCTTTGAGTGCCAATGGTACATCGGTCTTCGGTGCCGATGGTATATCGGTCTTGGAGTACCGAGTTGGCATCGGGCTTTTGAGTGCCGATGGTACATCGGTCTTGGAGTCCCGAGCTGGCCTCGGGCTTTTGAGTGCCGATGGTACATTGGTCTTGGAGTGCGAAGCTGGCTTCTGAGTGCTGATGGTACATTGGTCTTTGGTGCCGATGGTACATCGGTCTAGGAGTGCCGAGCTAGCCTCGGGCTTTTAAGTACCGATGGTACATCGGTCTTCGGTACCGATGGTACATTGGTCTTGGAGTGCCGAGCTGGCCTCGGGCTTTTGAGTGCCAATGGTACATCGGTCTTCGGTGCCGATGGTACATCGGTCTTGGAGTGTTGAGCTGGCCTCGGGCTTTTGAGTGTCGATGGTACATCGGTCTTGGAGTGCCGAGCTGGCCTTGGAATTTTGAGTGCCGATGGTACATTGGTCTTCGGTGCCGATGGTATATCAATCTTGGAGTGCCGAGTTGGCCTCGAGCTTTTAAGTGTCGATGGTACATCGGTCTTCGATGCCGATGGTACATCGGTCTTCGAATGCTGAGCTGACCTCGGGCTTCTGAGTGCGAATGGTACATCGGTCTGGAGTGTCGAGTTGGCCTCAGGCTTCTGAACACCGATGGTACATCGGTCTTCGGTGCCGATAGTACATCGGTTTTGGAGTGCCGAGCTAGCCTCAGGCTTTTGAGTGCCGATGGTACATCGGTCTTCAGTGCCGATGGTACATTGATTTTGGAGTGCTAAGCTAGCCTCGGGCTTTTGAGTATCGATGGTACATTGATCTTCAGTGCCGATGGTACATCGGTCTTGGAGTGCCGAGCTGGCCTCGGGCTTTTGAGTGCCGATGGTACATCGGTCTTGGAGTACCGAGCTGGCCTCGAGCTTTTGAGTGCTAATGGTACATCGGTCTTGGAGTGTTGAGCTGGCCTCGGGCTTTTGAGTGTTGATGATACATCGATCTTCGATGCCAATGGTACATCGGTCTTGGAGTGCCGAGCCGGCCTCGAGCTTTTGAGTGCCGATGGTATATTAGTCTTGGAGTGCCGAGCTGGCTTCGATCTTTTGAGTGCCGATGGTACATCAGTCTTGGAGTATCGAGCTAGCCTCGGGCTTTTGAGTGCCGATGGTACATCGGTGCTCGATGTCGATGGTACATCGGTCTTGGAGTGCCGAGCTGGCCTCGGGCTTCTAAGTACCGATGGTACATTGGTCTTGGAGTGCCGAGCTAGCCTCGAGCTTCTGAGCACCGATGGTACATTGGTCTTCGATGCCGATGGTACATCGGTCTTGGAGTGTCAAGCTGGCCTCGAGCTTTTGAGTGCTGATGGTACATCGGTCTTCGGTGCCGATGATACATCGGTCTTAGAGTGTCGAGCAGGCCTCGGCTTTTGAGTGCCGATAGTACATCGGTCTTGGAGTGCCGAGCTGGCCTCGGGCTTTTGCTAAAAAGACAAGCTACTCGAACGCATTTTTATTAATATAGAATGTGGGACAGGAGTCCAAAAGAATGCAAATGAACAACCCAATATAAAGAAGGGGTATATTACTGGTAGTACCGACAGAGGTTGTCAGAATTCCAGATTTGGGGGAGCGGCTTCCCATCTAGTCCCTCAAGGTGGTATGCTCCATGGTGTAGGGCTTTAGTCCTTTCCAATTCGACGACAACTTGCCTCCTTCCGTCGACTTCGAGATTTTGGTCCGTTTGAGGTCTAGGTCCTGGCAGGAATGTTCTTGGACGGACACGGGCATTGTAGTATCTAGCGGTTCGCTGTCGATAGGCGGCCATCCGGAGTCGCACTCGGTTACGTACCTCTTCCACAAGGTCGAGGTTGGTCCGCAACTGGTTTGAGTTATCTTCCTCGTCGTAAGACCCCGTCCGGGGGCTCGGGACGCCGACCTCCATAGAAATGACAGCCTCATATCCGAAGACGAGGCTGAAGGGAGTCTCTTCGGTGGGAGCTCACGACGTCGTGTGGTAGGCCCACAGCATGTTGGGAAGCTCCTCCACCAACCTCCCTTTGAAGTCGTCCAGCCACGCTCTAAGTCCTTGAAGGATGATACAGTTGGTCACCTCGGCTGCACCGTTGGTCTGAGGGTGACCAACATAAGTGAACCGCTGATGAATGCCTAGCTCGATGCAGAATCCTCTGAAGGTGCATTATCGAACTGCTGGCCGTTGTCGGTGATGAGGGTATGCGGCAGTCCAAACCTACAGATTATAGACTTCCAGAAGAAGGATCTCACCTTGCCCTTGGTGATCTTAGCCAGTGCCTCTGCCTTGATCCATTTGGTGAAGTGATCGACGGCTACCAGCAGGAACTTGCACTGGCTAGAGGCTAGGGGAAACGGTCTTAGGATGTCCATCCCCCACTGAGCAAAAGGCCAGGGGACCGCCTGGGGGCTCAGCTGAGAGGTTGGCTGCTACTGGATGTTGGCATGCCGCTGGCAGCTATCACAGCTTCTAACAAGCTCGGCGGCATCCTCCCTCATCATCAGCCACTAATATCCTTGGCGCAGGCTTTGTATGCCAGAGCTCTGCCCCCCAGATGACTCCTACAGATGCCTTCATGGATCTCCCATAGGATGTAATCAGCTTCCGGGCTGATGCACTTGAGAACCGAGTATGAGAATGACCTTCGATAGAGCCGCCCGTCCGTCATCAAGAACTTTGGAGCTTGTCGCTTGAGTAGCCTGGCCTCAGCAGGGTCTTCGGGGAGGGCGCCATCGGTAAGATACCAGACGTAAGTGTCCATCCAGTAGGCTTCTGCACGATCGGCAAAGCCTCTTCTGTGGCTTCAATGCTCGGGATCTCCAAATGCTCCACATACATTCTTCCCAAGGCTCCGTCGGCTGAGGTGGCCAAACGGGACAGCGCATCAGCTCTGATATTCTCTCCTCTGGGGATGTAACTAACACAGAAGTAGGCAAAATGGAAGGCCTGGGATTGGACCTTACTTAAATAGCGGGACATTGTTGGGTCTTGGGCCTCGTACTACCCAGCAACTTGCCCAGAGACAAGATGAGAGTCGGTGAAGGCCCGCAAATGCCTCACTTCGAGCTCTTCGGCCAACTTCATCCCCGCTAGCAGGGCTTCATACTCCGCTTAGTTGTTGGTGGCAGGAAAAAGGAATCGAAGAACATACTCCACTGCCTCTCCCTCGGGGCTTGCAAGAATGAGTCCGGCTCCACTCCTCTAGGAGTTTGATGCGCCATCTACATGAAGGATCTAGTCCTCTCCCCCCGCTTCCACTCCATGGGGGACTCCGAGTGCGGCTCTTCGTGCTCCTCGGCCCAGGTGCACTTGACCAAAAAATCGGCTAACACCTGAAACTTTATTGCAGACCTTGGTCGGATAGACAAGTCGAACTCCCCCAGCTTGATGGCCCACTTTGCAAGTTGGCCGGATGTATCAGGACGGGATAAGATAGCCCAGAGGGGCTGGTCCGTGAGCACCACAATTGGATGAGCTTAGAAGTAGGATCTGAAGCGTTGAGCGGGGCAAAGATGATCTTCTTGGTTTTGGAATACCTGGCATCCGCATCATGAAGCGCCTTGCTGGTGTAATAAACTGGCTTCTGCGTCCCGTTAGTGTCCCTGCGGATAAGCATGGAGCTGACAGCCTCGGGAGAGGCTGTAGATACAGGAAGAGCTCCTCCCCACTCCTTGGCTTAGACAGCAATGGCGGAGTGGATAAAAACTCCTTTAACTCCTCGAAGGCTTTCTGGCACTCCTTCGTCCACTCGAAGCCATTGACCTTGTGCAACGCCTTAAAGAAAGGTAGACACCTCTTTGCCGACTTGGACAAGAAGTGACTCAAGGCTGCTACTCTTCCGGTCAGGCGCTGTACCTCCTTCTTGTTAGCCGGGGCCTCATGTCTAGGATAGCTCGGATCTTGTCAGGGTTCACCTTGATCCCCCGTTGCATCACCATGAAGCCCAAGAACTTGCCTGCTGTAACCCCAAGGTGCACTTACATGGGTTCATCCTCATCTAGTACCGGTGGAGATTGTCGAAGGTCTCCACAAGGTCGGCAACATGGTTAGTAGTATGGATACTCTTAGTCAGCATGTCATCCATGTACACCTTCATATTGCACCTGATCTGGTCCTCGAAGACCTTATTCATTAGCCTCTGATAGGTGGCCCCTACATTCTTCAATCCAAACGGCATCACCTTGTAGCAGTATATCCCCTTCTCGGTCATAAACAAGGTAGCTTCTTCGTCCACCGAATCCATCTTGATCTGGTTGTACCCTGAGAAGGCATCCATGAAGCTGAGGGTCTCATGACCGGATGTGGCATCCACCAACTGGTTAATTTGGGGCAATGAAAAGCTATCATTGGGGTACGCCTTATTAAGATCAGTGAAGTCTATGCACATCCTCCAGCTCCCGCTAGCCTTGTGGACCATCACGACGTTGGCTAGCCAGTTGGGGTAGTGGACCTCTCGGATGTGGCCAGCAGCCACCAGCTTGCGAACCTCCTGATCAATGGCCTTCTGGTGGTCGGGGGCGAAGCTCCTCTTCTTCTGCCAGACGGACTGGCATTCTGGTTTGATGTTAAGTCGATGGGTGATTACCTCTTCGGGGATACCTAGCATGTCCGATGCTGACCATGTAAAGATGTCGGAGTTGGCCTGCAGGAAAGCGAGAGGCTGGTCGCGCGCCTCCTCTGGAAGTAGGGCTCCAACCTGGACCACCCTCGTCGGGTCTTCCCCCAGCGGGAAGGTCAGCAGGTGCTCAGCCGACTCCCTTCTCCTCTCCAAGCTGCGGGGTTTGAGCAATTCTAGTGTAGGCGCAGACACCATCCCCTGCGGTCTGGGGGCCATATGGTAGCAAAGTGGTAGCGGGTTCTACTCCCCCCGCATCTCTCCAACTCTTTCACTAGTGGAAACCTCACAAGTAGCCTTTTGGTGGAGATGACGACATCCAGAAGGTTCAGACGGGGTCTCCCGAGGATGGCATTGTAGGCTAGGGGGGTCCGAACAACTAGGAAGTTCATGAAAATCGTGCTCTGATACGGTGGCATCCCGGCCGTGACGGGAAGAGTGATCTCCCCTTCAACTCTCACAGAATCTCCAGTAAAACCCATCAAGGGTGCAGTGATGGGCCGAAGGGAGCCAGGGGATAAGCTCATCCGAACAAATGCATCATAACTCAAAACATCCATAGAGCTTCCACTATCAACCAGAATTCTTTTACAGGATTGTTAGCGATCGACATAGATACGATGACGCTATCATCATTCTTATTAACTATCCCCTCTAGATCTCTTTTAAAAAGGGAATTACATAATCTAGCTCCTCCTCCCGTGGCCTCTTGGATGTGCTGCCTGCCCCCAGGAGATCATCGCCACCGTCTTCTCGGTTGGGGCGTTGTCGATGCTGGCCATTAGAGGCGGGGGTGCCCACGGACCGGGTGCACTCGGGTTGCCCCTCTGAACGAACTTCTCTAGATGGCTATGCTGGATGAGGTCCTCTATCACCTTCTTTAGCTAGCGACAGTTGTTAGTGTCGTGGTCGTGGTCCCGGTGGAAGTGGCAGTACAAATTTTTGTTGCAGGGGTCTTCGGGTTCAACGGAGGAGGGCACTGAAGATACGACTCACCCTCGATCTCTAGCAAGATGTGAGATATCGGGGCGAGTAGGATAGTGAACAGACCATCCCTGGGAGCAAGAGTCCGGGGACGGTTTTCTGGTCAGCGAGGAGGCTCAGGCCTCCTGGGACAAGCCTCAGTAGGCTCGTGATGAGTTTGCTTCTTGGCTGAGCTTCCATCTGCCTCACGTCGGGAGGAGTTAGCCTCATCGGCGCAGATATATTTTTGTGCCCGGCTCAGGAGTTCGGCATAGAAGCTGGGTGACTTCTTGTCAAGGGAGTAAGCAAAACGGGAGGGGTGGAGCCCTCGATTCAAGGCCAAGGTGGCCACAGAATCCTCGAGATTGTAGACCTCGAGGGCAGCTTCTTTGAATCGGGCGACAAAGTCCCGTAGGGACTCGCCACTATTCTACTGAACAGAAAAAAGGCTATCTGCCACTCGGAAAATCTTCTGGCAAGCATCAAAATGAGCCAAGAAGGCCCTCTCCAGCTGACGGAAGGAGTTAATACTCCGCGGTGGCAGGCGAGAGTACCAAGCTCGGGCTGCCTTCCTTAAGGTGGCAGGAAAGGCAATGCAGAGCAAGGAGTCGGTTTCCCCTTGGACCTGCATGAGAACCTTGTAGCTTTTCAGATGATCCAGAGGATCGATGGTCCCATCGTACGGGTCCAACTGAGGGAGGCGGAACTGGGTTGAGATCGGCTCCTCCATGATACGACGAGACAGCGGTGGCCAGCCGTCGTAATCCGCCTTCGGTGGATTGGTGATCCTACGGCTGAGCTCTTCCAGTCGTTGGTTGTACTCATCTAGTCGGCGCTCGGCCCGACGAGCTATCCGGCCATTAAAGGACCCCTTCTTGAAGATTCTGAGGACGGAGAGGAGTGATGGCAGTGCAGACAAGTGCGCTCCACCTCCTTCCCATGCCACCGCTTGGGAGAAGCACTGGCATGGTAAGAAGGAGATAAGAGCCTCTTAGAGGCTTCCCGACGATGATGCCTAGGCGAAGCACGGCAGCGACGAACCTCCCGGACAGGAGACCTCCCCCGGGAGGAGTGCTGGCTGGGTTGAACCACTCCCGGGACTGATGAGGTTGGCTTCGGCTGCCATTGTACGGCGGCCGGCTGCTGTTGCAGGACCTGGACTGCCACCACCAGTGACTGAACTTGCATGGTGAGGGCGGCAATCCGATCATCTTGGTGCTACTGTCCTCGGGCGATGCCCCCCGGTGTGGCTGGTCGAAACCTCCTATGCTCGTGTCATCACCATCTTCTTGAGTACTCAGGGGAGAAGAATCTGCAGCTGACTGGTTCGAAGCTTTCTTTTTATCTCACCCCCCCTTCCTGGTGCGCCAATCTATTGACGCTAAGTCGTCTTCCTCCAATGTCAGGAAATGGAGGTCCTTCTCCTCGAAGAGCTCCTGCAAGAAAGTCCCCGGAGACCGGTTGCACCAGTGGGGACCCTCTGACGCTCAAGTAAGCAACTCAGGAACAGTTAAGACGAACTATCAGAAAAGATAGCTAGAGAGCTTGAGTTTTTGATCCCCTTTCTCGTTGTGACTGTGGGCTTTTATACCTATTCGAGGGTTCCTTTTTTGCTTCTAGAAGGTGGCTGATTTCGAGGTGCCTTTGTTCGGTAGTGGATAGGTGGTCGGACTGACAGTGATAGGTCACAACCGACACTGAGCATGTCAGAGGTGTCTTGCTCCGCCAGCCGCCTGCCAGGTGCGGTGCCTCCGGTGATAGGTAAGCCCAGTCGTGTTAGGCATGCGCCGTTACGGGTTGTGGCCACACACTGTTGCAGACAAGCAGTGGGCCACATGGCCGTCATAGGCGGTTGGTGGGCCATGTGGGTGTGTCAGGTGACACAAGGTGGTGGGACATGAGGTCCGAGGCCAGGGGGCTAAGGCCCGAGGCCAAGGGGATGCGAGGTCCGAGGCTGAGGTCGAGGGGACGCCGGGTCCGAGGCCGAGGGGACATCAGAGGCCGAGAGGGCTCCGGTGGCCGAGGGGTCCTCGGGGGCCGAAGCCGAGGGGAACCCAGAGGCTGAGGCGGGGGCTTCGTCAGTTACTTTCTCCGTTAACCCTAATGAGGTCTGATCAGCCACATCAATACTAAACATAGATTAGGTTATTTAAATGCTTTTGTATAAGATAGTTTCTCTATTTGCTATGAATTAGTTTAAATATATACTAGTTGTACTCATGTTCATTGGAAGAGACCATCTGAAGAGGATTCAGATTGCCAATTTCTTAAGGTTTTAGGCTCCCCTCTTCCCCTAAGAAGTAGACCCGTCATCTAGTTATAAAAATAAAGAACCAAATTTCAAATCTGATTCTACTTATCAACTAATTTAAAGTAAGACCATTGTATTTATGCTCAAAAATATATAAAGACATATTTGTACCTTAGTTATTATCGTACACTCCTTGAAGGTGTAATGACCTTCTCTAAAGGTCTTTCTCTACTAAAGGGGTATATGCGATGAAATCAAATTTAAAAAATATCCTCCTCTTTAGACATCTTATCCTATTACTAGGATCAAACTCCATCTAGGAGATGACATTGCGCAAGATAGCTAAAAGTTTTTTGTTTATCTCAATTCTTAAAATAGTATATTAGAACCTTAGATTCAAATGGTAGACCACTAGTAACATTATTAAATTCAAATTACCTAACAAGTAGGCAATTAAGGAATTTTATTCAATACTTGAAATGAATGAATCAATTTTTGTCTATTAGATATAGCTTTCTATCCATCTAATACTCCCATTTTTTGTCAATGATGTTAATATATATGCTTATGGACGTGCTTCATATTTGCCCGTTTGATCTCTTTCTTTGCATTAATCAAGGAACCCTATCTGAAAGTTTTTTTTTTTTTTTTGTTCACAGCCCTCAACACTCAATATAATTAGGTAATATTCTTCAATACGCTCTCAACTTGTATTCAGAATCACCAGTTGATGATTATACCTTCCACCTTAGTATCCTTTATGCCAGCTTGAATGTATATATTATCCTAGCACTTCTCACTTGCAAACATTCGATGGATGTTGGCTTTCTTGTCTAGAATATTGTTGAGTACTGCATAATAAGTGGTAAACTATATCATTATGAGCTTCAAGATCTCACCCCTGACGTGTCTCTTTATTAATACTATAACCCATGCGTGGTTGTAGGTAAATTTGATGATGGTCTGGGCCATGTCGACAACCTATTTGTTTTTGTGAATCTAACCAATATCAATCAATGTCGAGTCAATATAGTGCGCTGCACATGATGTCCAAAAGATATATGTCTTTTTTTTTACATCAACAACTCTTCAACAACCTTATACTATATGCTAATATCTGTAAATACTTATATAATGTACTGCTCTCCAATCTCATCAACTATATTGTCCATCAGCTTAATGATGTAGTGTATATTGTACACAATAGTCAAAAGCATCTATAAAATTATGGAAGAATGTCTTTCTATTATAGTAAGTAAGAAAGTTAATGATATTCTTCGGTTGAGCTCTGTTCATCAACATCCTGGTCAGCTCTTTAGATCAACACTTGAAGAGATGATTTCAACTTTTTATTTTTTAATTTTTTTAAAAAAATTAAAAAATTCTAATGAGACAATTAATTTTAGTCTCTTCGATAGATAAGTTCAGTTGATAGCTGATTTTTTTTTTTTTTTTTTTTGAGTATGGCGTAGCTTTGTTCGTTGGTTAGCTGTAATGATTCCTTTAATAGATAATTTTAATTAACTTATATTTTTTTTAAAAAAATATAGTGCGATCCTATCCACTTATAATTCATCTGTTAAATTAATAATTTTGAATAATATAGTAAAATATTTTTGAGCATCTGATATTTTATGGTTTCATGGATATTAAAATAGTTTTCAGACAGCGTTACGTACTTCTGGAAATAATTTTTAAAGGTATTAAAAACCTGCCATTCAAGTTCACTGCTATATATAGAGGAGGAGGCTCTGGCGTAGCTTTGCAAAGGAGTCTTCTTGCTGAGTCGTTTTTATAACCGGTGCATTTTTGCACCGGTTTTACGGTTAAGGGGTGGGTTTAAAAGATATTGCAGGAAAGGTGCAAAAGGGAAAAACGCCATTTGAAATGGCGTTTTCCGGTGCCATCTCAGCTCCCAAACCTCGGCCATGTCAGCCGGATGGCTGACATGGGAAACCATGAAATCGCCACATCATGTGGCGATTTCACAACAAGTGAAATCGCCACATGATGTGGCGATTTCACTTGGGTGAAGTCGCCACATCATGTGGCGACTTCACTTGGGTGAAGTCGCCACATCATGTGGCGACTTCACTTGGGTGAAGTCGCCACACGATGTGGCGTTTTTCTCCCAGGTTTTTAAAAACCCGCGGCTGCCCTCTTCTTCCTCCTTCTTTCTCCCAGCCGGACGCCTTTTTCTTCCTCCTTCTCCCAGCCGGACGAAATTTTCTTCCTCCTCTTCTCTCTTGCTGCCGGATCTGCCGGATCTTCTTCCTCCTCTTCTCTCTTGCTGCCGGATCTGCCGGATCTTCTTCCTCCTCTTCTCTCTTGCTGCATTTGCTCCCGGTATATTTTACAAGTAAGCTGCCATCCGCCTTCTTCCTCCTCTCTTGTGCCAATCCAGTGTAGTGTGCTCTTAGTGGATACCGGCATGGCATATTATGTGCTGGCTGGCACGAACTGGTACAGGCTGTCAGTCAAAATCCTATAAGGTTTAGTTTTGTTTTTTTTTCTTCCACATTTTAGGATCCTTTGTCAAGAATTTTTGGACTGCAATTTGGTCCTGTTTTTGCTTTATTTATATGTTGCTGAACTTTCCCATTACAAATCCATGCCTACACATTGGCTCCCTGATAGTTTTTGATAATAGAAAATCTTATTTTAGATTAGTTTATGTAATACTTGTGATGCATGCTTAATATATCAGAATACTATTCTGGGTGTTATCTGGTGCTGAATGACAACTATTAGCTGATTGTAGTTTTGTTTCTTCACTAATATTAATATTATACTTGCCTCGCCATATCAACAGTGACAGTTGCCATACATCTGTTGTTGACTATCATAGAAGTTGTCCAAATTGTTCTTATGATCTTTGCATAGATGTTAAGTTGTTTACCTTATGCTAATTAAATTACATTTATAGGGATGCACAAGGGTATTAATGTAGAAGTGTTTTATAAACACATTGATGCAATGAGATATACCCTCAGCTAATAGTTCTTTTACCTTGTTATGTCAGACATGGCTCATAATGTCTTAGATTCAGGGCCTCGTGATCCTACTGTTCTAACTTTGCAAGAGATGCATAGATCAACGAATATATTTCAGGGCGAGGTATGTATTATTGATCGACAGTCCTTAAATAATTGACATTTGTTTATGTTAATGCGGATGTATCATTTAATTTATTTTTTGTCAGGAGTTACCGGTTCTTAGATGTCGTCGTCATGACGCACGTATATGGAGAGAGACACCGGGAATGTCGCACCCACGAGTACAATATTATTTAGATCATGTCGGCATGTTTGGCATATATAGGATTGGCCAGATTCGACTGGATGTTGGTCTTATTTCTGCACTAGTAGAGAGATGGCGTCAAGAGACCCACACATTCCATCTACCTTTTGGTGAGGCGACCGTTACATTACAGGATGTGAGTATTTTGAGTAGCCTTCGGATTGATGGTTCTGCTGTTACTGGGTTAGATCCTCGCCATACTATTCCGGAGTGGCAGGCTATATTTGGAAGGCTATTTGGTGTTGAGCCTCCTGTCGAAGCATTTCCAAAAGGTCGTTTTCGATTGGCATTCTTCGATCAATTCTATCGCGACCTTCACTTGGACGAAGATGTGGATGATGAGGTTATCCAGCAGTTCGTGAGGGGGCAACTTCTTCGAATCATTGGTGGAGTTATTCTTCCAGATACCTCTGGTAATTTAGTTAAGTTGATGTATGTACCATTTCTGGAAGACTTGGAGGCATTTGCCGCTCTTAGCTGGGGTTCGGCAACGCTGGCTGGTTTATATAGAGCACTGTGTCGAGCTACGAGCCCTACTCAGTCTGATATCGGAGGATATCTTCCATTGCTACAGGTAAACACTTTATTCTAATGTTTGAGATCGAGGTTATTTTTATTGTTAATTAACATTTTGAATTATCCAAACATGCAGATTTGGGCATGGGAACGATTTCCTATTTTCCATCCCACGAGACTCGAGATTCCGGAGGCGAGACCTTCGGATGCTGATGATGATTGGCACTTAGGTTCACCGTGGGGGTTTAGATGGCACGTTAGATATAACATGAAAAATATTCCAACGCATACACTACGTGCTTATAGGGACCAGTTGGATGTGTTGGATGATAGTGAGCAACGGGTATGTCATTTTGCAATATGGAATTCAATTATATCGATTCATTATGTTAAGGTTTAATTAGATATTTTCTATGCAGTTCTTATGGTGTCCTTACTCGGCAGCAGTTATCTCTATTTTACCTCCAAGCTGCTTGGTAAGTTCTGATATTTGGATGGCACGGATCCCGCTGATATGTTTCGATGTAGTTGAGTGGCATTTGCCGGACCGGGTGCTTCGTCAATTTGGATGTCGGCAATCGATTCCATGTCCGTGCGATACTTCAACACATCTTCATCAGATTGATAGACGAGGGAGGTCAAATGCATCATGGGACGCTGTGCACGGGAGCTATATTCAAACATGGAATGCACGGCGTCAGCATCTGATTATGGGAGAGCCTATAGTAGCAGGACTCCCATGCACACCCGATTATATGGCTTGGTTTAGGAGCATCACTCGAATATGCGTAGGCCGTTCTGAATACAGTACAAGGGGCTACGAAGGGGAAGGCACTTCATTTGAGTTTCTGGTACTATTTTATAAATTTGTTTGGGTCTCTTTTTCTTTCAACTTCATAAGCTTTCATATAAATTCTTGTTGTCATATTATATGCAGCATGAGAGGTTTCAACAACTGACAGTTGAGCTCGAGCGGGCTGTAGCCGCCCCAGTGGACGATGAGCGGCTAAATATTTTGAGAAGCGCGACGGCAATGGCTCATGGTACATTGTCAGTGGTCGGGCATCGGCATGTTCGTAGCACAGCCACTTCAACACTGTACCCGGAGGTCCCGGAGTCCACACGAGCCGATGTTGATCAGATGACATTTCACTATACCCCATCGCCTTCTTACATGCGTTCTCCATTACCACACGAGTATTCGCAGAGGAGGGACGCCGGGGAGGGTACGGACATTGCCGAGATCTGTCGCATTGATGACATTGTTGATGCGGACATTGCCGAGATCTGTGAGGATGCCGATGTTTCCCAGTCTCACTTGGACGCTGCTATGCATGATGTTTTCCATCCTACCTTGATACCGACGCAAGAGGGGGTATCTCAGGTGATTGATGAGGATCCCATACCATTGGCGACATATAGGCGACGTACTGGACGCATTCGGCGACCTCCTAGACGAGGATGTGGAACCTAGGTTTAATAGATTTTTGTACTTTAACTAACTGATGTAAAAGTTCTATTTTGAAATGTATCTGGAAATTTTAATTTTTATAAGAATGTGTTGTTGAAATGTATTATCTTTTTGTCATGAACGGCATTTACTTTCGCTGCGCTTGGTAAGTTTTAGTGGAGTTTCATTCAACTATCGATCGAGTTTCGGTCGAGTATCGATCGAGTTTCAGTCGAGTTTCGATCAAGTTTCGGTCGAGTTTTGTTTCGTTCAAGATTTGGTTGAGTTTCGGTCGAGTATCGATCGAGTTTCAGTCGAGTTTCGATAAAGTTTCGGTCGAGTTTTGTTTCGTTCAAGATTTGGTTGAGTTTCGGTCGAGTATCGATCGAGTTTCAGTCGAGTTTCAATAAAGTTTCGGTCGAGTTTTGTTTCGTTCAAGATTTGGTTGAGTTTCGGTCGAGTATCGATCGAGTTTCAGTCGAGTTTCGATAAAGTTTCGGTCGAGTTTTGTTTCGTTCAAGATTTGGTTGAGTTTCGGTCGAGTATCGATCGAGTTTCAGTCGAGTTTCGATAAAGTTTCGGTCGAGTTTTGTTTCGTTCAAGATTTGGTTGAGTTTCGGTCGACTTGTTTGTTTTTTTCATTTTCAGCATAATGTAAGTCAGTTGGTTTCCTTTTAATTCGCTCTAATTTTAAATTTTTTTTCCCCTACTGGAATTCATTATTTTGGATGTCATTATTTGCAGGCTGAATATCATCCACGGCTGGAGTGACTGAGAGAAAATCGCCATTTGGACTGGCGATTTCAGGCTTGAAATCGCCAGTCCAAATGGCGATTTCAGAGAGGCTTGAAATCGCCATTCCAAATGGCGATTTCAGAGCCTTGAAATCGCCATTCCAAATGGCGATTTCAGAGGGCTTGAAATCGCCATTTGGAATGGCGATTTCAGCCTGCCTCCATGTATTCAGAACTTGGATTGGCGATTTCAGCCCTGAAATCGCCAATCCAAGTGGCGATTTTCTCACAGTTTCTAACAGAGGGCACATCCTTTGGGGCACTTCAAATTCAGCAAACCCACCCCAACCCTCCCCCCACGGAAACACATTTAATTTTTTGTGCATTACCTTGACGCCCAATTGCGAAATAGACATATATCAATTGTAATTCGAAACTCGACCGAAACTCAACCGAAACTCAATCGAAACTCAATCGAAACTCGACCGAAACTCGACCGAAACTCGACCGAAACGAATTTCGAAACGTTACCGAATCTCAATCAAAAATAGACCGAAACTCAATAGAAAGTCACATCATCAAATGCTAATCACTAAAAAAGGAATATGCATCCATAATTGTTTGATCATAGGCACATTTACGTCATAAATGCAGCAATATATAGTCTTGTTCCGGAGAGAAGTCCATAACAGGCACAAAAATGACAGTTTTACTTCAAGAGTACATAAATTTACGATCCTGAAGGACCACCAGTTACAATATGACAACGGCGTCTTGAATGACCCGTTTGCTTGCAAATAGAACATCGAGTCATTCTTCTAGGCTGAACCTCGTCCATCTCGTTGCGGATCCGAGTTGACTTTGGCTTTCCTCTTTTCTTCGGCCTAAGACGACCCCGATCAGGTAAGCACGTTATCGGTGTTTGCAACCAGTAGTCTTCATGTGGAACCGGATTGAACTCTCCACCCCATGCAGAAATGTAGGAGCGAATACTATATACTTCATCAACAAAATCCGCTGAGTCCATGCCAATCTCCTGGCACACTGCTAACACATGTGTACATGGATATTTATATAGTGTCCACTTCCCACATGAACAATTACGGTCACTAAGAGAAACAGTCTGAACGTTGCCTCCACCCCTGAGAGCTTCACTGAACCTCCTAGTCACGACCTCATAAGTAGCTCTTTGCATGTTGTATCTCGTTACTCTATGCTCATTAGCTTTGGCCTGACCTTCAGCAACCTTAATCGAAATCTGAGGAGTGAAAAGGTTGTTAGGGTTCTCTTGTACATACCTTAAGGCTTCTGAGCGTCTGGTGTTGAAGTATTTAACGAGACGACGAAATGTCATCTGTACACACGCAGTAATTGGCACATTTCTAGCTCCCCTCAACACGCAATTAAAAACCTCCGAGAGATTGGTTGTCAATGTTCCGTAGCGAAAGCCCCCATCATGTACCAATGTCCACTTCTCCGGCTCTAAGTCCGATAGCCAAGACCAAGCTTCTGCATTGATTGTTTTAATCCTTTCCATAAGAAAGTTAAACTTCCGAAGCTGATGTTCACTCCCTGCTTTCCAGACTGCTCTTTTCAACTGAACATTTGAGAATCTCGAGTTAAAATTACTGCAAACATGTCTCAAACAATATCGATGATAAGCTCTTGGTGGAGCCCATCCAATTAGATTATCAGCTATGGCACTCAGTATACCTGGGTGTCGGTCGGATATAAGACAAATGCCATTTCTATCTTTCACAACATGCCTCCTAAGCCTCAGCAAAAACCAGCTCCAGCTAGCTGTACACTCTTCATCAACAATTGCATAGGCCAGTGGAAATATCCTATTATCAGCATCAGTGCCTGTCGCAATCAGCATCTTCCCCCGGTACTTTCCATAAAGATGTGTTCCATCTATAGAAATCACCGGGCGACAATACCGAAACCCCTCAACAGATGGTTGAAATGCCCAGAATACATAATTCAGGACACGTTCAGATGAACTTGCTTCACTGTAGAAATCCCAACATACAACTGTTCCAGGGTTAGCATTCTGCAGTGCAAGCATGTATCTAGGAAGCTTTGCATATGATGGTTCCCACTCACCAAATATATCAATCAATGCCCTCTGCTTTCCACGCCATGCTTTCGAATATGACACTGTATAGTGAAATTGTTCTGCAATGGTTGCTATAATAGCTTCAATATTAACACTTGGATCTTTCTCCACAATGTGTCGAACAGCATAGCTAATAACTCGAGAAGTAATATGTTTGTTATCCCGAGTTAAATTACTTAATAAACAAGTGTGCGGCCCTTCATACCTTGTGATCTCAAAAAAACCATGCTTCTTCAACTTAGTAGCACGCAACCTCCACGGACACCGTTGGGTAGTAATTGAAGAGGCACATCTCACAGACCAGAACAGTTTTTTTGACTCCACCACATTATATGTGCGATGCTTCTTGATGTGATACATGTCACATGCTCTTTTGAGTTCATCTTTACTATTAAATAATAATCCTTTAACGAACTCAGTAATTGATGGATCCCAAATTTGGGAGTTGAAGGGTAACTCTCTCGGAGTACTAACACATCCACCATCATGCAAATTCAACTCATCATAAAATTCTGGAACTTGTTCATCTGCAAAGGTTTGGTGATCATGTACCTGGGTTGGAATATGTTCTGGTTGACTATATGTAGGATTGGAACTAAAGCCCGTCTCATGAACTATATCATCTCCATATGACTCTTCATCTTCATTTGACTCTTCATCTGAGTTATCATGTTCAGGCCAATAGTCATCATCTGCACTCTCGTCTGACTCCATTCCCCGACTATCCATATTACACTGACTGTTTATCACATCATCACTCTGCAATGATGGCATAAATTCCTCAATCATTGGAAAATCAGCAGGAGTCCTAACTTGTTCCTGCTGCTGGGCTATAGGAGAACTGTTATAAACATTCTCTATATGACCAACAATATATGGCTCTGCAACATTATCCCTTAAAACATAGACTTCAATACACCGATATTCAGGATACTTCGAGGGAAATGTCAACATGTGCTCCACATCGTCGTCGTCCTCAATTGGAAGAAGCACATATTTTTGATTCAATGTCGGAGATCTCCACATCAATCTGATGACATATCTCTGTACTGAAATTGTTAGAGCTGTATGTACTTGATCAACTAACTCAGCAAAGCGTGTTCCCGTGCTCAATTTCAAACATTTACGTGGAGGTTGATTATAATGTATCCCTTCTTGGCCGCCATGTTCAATTGATCCATCATAATATAACAAAACTCGTACAGTTTCCATCTGAAATAAAGGGTGATAATAAATTTATCAAGCTTCTTATGTATATGCCTATAAATCCATCATAATATATAACTTTAAATGTTATTTTATCATCTATATGATCAATAAAATCAGCATCTGAGTAACTAGTTGCATTTACTTTAGTAGCATAGCACATTAAACGAATATACGAATATTATGCAAAGATACTTAGGGCATGGTATTTGTGGTTATCAAAAATTATTTTAAATACTCACTGCAGTTAATGAGGAAGGCGAGGGTGATGAAAGGTAAGAGGAGGAACACCAGGGAGCTGGCCGGGACAGAGGAGCTACGCATTCGCTGACCAGGACGATGGCAGAAGGCGTCCGGCTGGGAGGGAGGAAGAAGAAGAAGAGGAAGAAGAGAGGGCAGCCGCGGGTGCTTAAAAGCCTGGGAGAAAGTCGCCACATCATGTGGCGACTTCACTTGGGTGAAGTCGCCACATGATGTGGCGACTTCACCCAAGTGAAATCGCCACATGATGTGGCGACTTCACCCCAGTGAAATCGCCACATCATGTGGCGATTTCACTTGTTGTGAAATCGCCACATGATGTGGCGATTTCATGGTTTCCCATGTCAGCCAACCGGCTGACATGGCCGAGGTTTGGGAGCTGAGATGGCACCGGAAAAACGCCATTTCAAATGGCGTTTTTCCCTTTTGCACCTTTCCTGCAATATCTTTTAAACCCACCCCATAACAGTAAAACCGGTGCAAAAATGCACCGGTTATAAAAACGACTCCTTCTTGCTTGCCAAAAAAGCTCTTGCTTGCTCTTTCCCTGATGGCAGCCCATCGTCCTCGCTCCTCCGGCCCCCTTCCATTCAAATATCTGGAAGAAGAGAAGATTAATGACCATCCAACTCCAGCAACTATCCAGCAGGATTACAATGACCTAATCTCATCCCTACCACGGAGGCAGACCTCCGTCCCCACGCGAAAAGTACCAAGGCTTCTGGTTCCCGGAAGGCCACCTACCGGGCATCATGGCCATCCGCCAACACTTGAGGACTCGACCTGACGACCTCTTCCTCTTGAGCTACCCCAAGTCCGGCACCACCTGGCTCAAATCCCTGCCCTTCGCCACCATGTCCCGAGCCCACTACCCCCTGGATCATCGCCACCCCCTCCAAAGCCTCAACCCCCACGACGTGGTCCCCTTCATGGACGACCTCTTCGCCACCGGCCGTGCTTCCAACAAGCTTGAAGCTCTGCCGTCCCCGAGAGTCCTCGCCACCCACATGCCTTACTCCTTGCTGCCAGACACCATCACAAGCTCCGACTGCCGGATTATTTACATTTGCCGGGACCCAAAGGACGTCGTCGTCTCGCTTTGGCACTTCTCCAGGAAGAGTAATGCTGTGAACGAGGGGTAGTGCATTCCATTTGACGGATTCTTCAACATGTTCTGTGAGGGGGACATGTATAATTGCCCGATCTGGGACCATTCTCTCGAGTACTGGAAGGAGAGCCTGAGGAGACCCGAGAAGGTGCTGTTCTTGAAGTACGAGGAGATGTTGGAGGAGCCGGCGGCGAACGTGAAGAGGCTGGCGGAGTTCGTCGGGTGCCCGTTCTCCGAGGAGGAGGAAGAGGGAGGGGTGGTGGAGGACATCATAAGGCTGTGTAGCTTTGAGAAGCTGAAGAGCTCGGAGGTGAATAAGACGGGGAGTCGAGAGGCAGAGGTTCTTAATGTATCCTGATAGGACCAGTTAACACGCTCAGGATAAAAATATAAATTTTTAAAATTTTTTTAAGTGGCCATCTTTGGCGGCCTTCCTAAACAGCTTAGTTTCTGAACGGCCTCGCTGGCCTACCGAGTCTTCTCTTTAAGGATGCAGTAGGCATTAAAAGAGCTATGTGATGTGAGTGGATTCTCTTAAGCACCGTCTTTTATCATTAATATCCCATAGGCAAATCAATAGGCATTTAATGATACAGAGACGGAAGACAATTCTAAGCGCCTTCCATCTTAAGCGGCCCCTCCTCACAATAATTCTAGACGGGGCGGCCTTCCATCTTAAGCAGCCCCTCCTCACAATAATTCTAGGCGGCCTTTCATTTTAAGCGGCCCCTTCTCACAATAATTCTAGGCGGCCTTTCATTTTAAGCGGCCCCTCTCACAATAATTCTAAGCGGCCTTTCATCTTAAGCGGCCCCTCCTCATAATAATTCTAGACGGCCTTTCATCTTAAGCCCCTCCTCACAATAATTCTAGGCGGCCTTTCATCCTAAGCGGCCCCTCTTTACGACAATCCTAGGCGGCCTTTCCTTCTAGGCCCCTCTTCGACAATCTTAGGCGGCCTTTCTCAATCCTAGACGGCCTTTTCTTCGACGGCCTTCTCAACGGCATTTATGCCGAGGCATTTATAGGTCTTATAAAGGCCCTTACTCCAAGGCATTTATTGAAGAGCATTCAATAGAATATAGCATTCAATGTCAAGTCACAGACCACAAGGAGGGAGAGACAGCGGAGGAAGTCCTAAGCGGCCTCTTCCTCGCGGCCTTTCTAAATGGCCATCCTAGGTGACAGTCCTAGGCGGCCTTCCTCAACGGCCATCCTAAGCGGCCTTTCTAGGCGGCCATCTAGGCGGCTTTTCTAGGCGGCCATCCTATGCGGCCTTTCTAGGCGGCTTCGGTTTCAGACTCCCAATGCCACCACACGATGACTCCCTACCGCATTTATGTGCCAGGACATTTATGGTCTTATAAAGGCCACGTGCATTTATGGCTACCACATTGACTCTCTTTTTGGTCCCATGCACGATAAAAGATGGCGTAGAGAAGCCAGGACGAGGAGTTTCCCACTCCCCATCTTATGGAGGTCCTCGGCGACCTTTTCTAGCTTCTTCCAATTGGGCGGCCCCCGAGCAATCCTAGATGGCTCCCGACATTCCCATGACGGTGGCCAAGAGCAATCCTAGGCGACCTCACCAGACCCAGGTCCCACATATGCCTTCCCGGCCTCAACCAGCAACATCCTCGTGGAGCAGAGGCCCTAGGCGGCCACCAGTGCCCCTAGGCGACCTGCTTCTCCTAGCCAGCAAGCTCCTCCAAGCCGGCTATCCACGGTGGCCCCTCGCCCAACGGCCGCGACCTTCCGTGGACCTTCCGACTCTACACGCCAGGTAGAGGGTACGGCCTCCATGGCTCACCAAGGCCCAGGTCCGGGCATTAGAATTGGACGAGGGGAAGATATAGCTTCTCCACGTGTTAGGTGGCATATGCATAAGCCAGAGGCATCGTTGAGTGGCCTATGGGTCCGAGGGTACTATTAGCCTTTATTTAATTCAAGAAGGGACTCATGAAGACTAAACAAGACTCTGGCTATTAAATAAATACTCAAGATCAATGTACCAGAAAAGGCCAGCTGTGCACACTTGATCTGCGGATGAAATCATGACTTGCATGAAGTAAGACGATGCTTTTAGTCCTGACGTATCACTAAAAGACAACGCCTGCAGCTCTGACATTCCATTAAGAGGTAAGCTTTATTGAAAGTTATCGTTTATCCTTGACAAGTGGCAGCATTTTGAGCCTCACATATGTCAACCCTGACATTTCACCCACCAAAAGTCCTCAGTCATCATGACACTTCAGCCACTCATACTAAATGAGCCCCCAAAAGTCATGGTCCATCATAAGGCTCCACGTGACTCCTTCCCACTAGAGGACAAGAACCTAAACTTCTCAAGCAAGTTACACAGAGTATAAAGGTAAATAAATTAGGTAAGAAGAGGTAACTCCAGAAAGTCAACACGCTCATTCTGAGCCTCTCACTCTTTTCTCTTTCGAGCTTTCTCAAGCTCACGGCTGTTGCCCAGAGCACTAACTTGAGCGTCGGAGGGTCTCCGCCGGAATACTCGGCTGTGAGACTTCTTGCAGGCTTTGAAGACAAAGGAAGGGCTCCAATATTCTATGGAGGAACGGCCGACACTCAAGGATGCCGACTCAAAGTGATCGGGCATCAACAGATTGGCGCGCCAGGTAGGGGACGGCTGTGCTAAAGGAAAGAGAGCTTTGTCTCCCTGATCTGTAAGTCTTTGTCCCTCTAAAATAGTCATGGTGGTGACGCACGTGCCGAAGGTCCTCACCAATCATATGGGGGGCATCCACATCGCACTGAGCAGGAAAGACCATCGTGAAGCTTTCAGGAGATTGCAATCTCCTACCCCCCGCTCAAGCTGCCACTCCTCTCATTGCTCGAGCCATCTGGGAAAGATCTTAATCCTAAAGAAGCATCTGGATGGACAGCACCAGCGGCCAGAGGAGCTCAATTAAAGGCTCAACAGAACCAGTGGCCAGAGGAGCTCAATTAAAGGCTCAACAGACAGCCGGAGGTGATTACAACATGGTCAGTAGAATAATTTCCAAAAAGGTGGCAAACTTGGGGCATTATCCATGGCCCGTCACTTCAAGTATGTGTAGGCATTTTGATTTCTAGTGGTAGTAGGCCAAGAGGTGTTGATGCAATTAATGCAAGATGAAAGATGAAGATAAAAGGCTTTGACTACTGACTTTACCAAAACCCTCTATGTTTCTCTCTCTTCTTGCCTATTGCACCCAAGAGCCAAACCAAGCTCGAGCCCTCTTGCGGATTCGGTTCCAGCTGCTCTCAGACTTCAGCACTGAGGGTGACCAATTCCTTCAAAGAAAAACACTGCGCAAGGGCAAAAAGCTATGAAAGAGGAGTCAGGACGTAAGCCTCTGGATCGAAAGCGGGATGAGCTCAGATCATGTGTACGTGGACACGAGCTTGTAGAGGAGGTGGGAGAGCTTGCAAAGGATTTACCCCAGATGCATAACGTCGAAGAAGATTTTGAGCAATTGAAGGTTTCTGAAGATTGTTTCCCAGTTACCTGAGGAGGGAAACCAGATTTCAGAGAAAGGTCTTTGTAGCTTCTCCACTACTTCAAAAAACCGAGAATCTGAAACCAAAAGTCACTAAATTCCAATGCTGTGACTGCGGCGGAAGAAACTAATAGGGAGAGTGTCCAGAAGAAAAGAAAAAAAAACTCATACATTAAATGATGCTGGTGGACGTCTGATGAGGGAAGAGTTAGCATTCTCAGCAATGGACAAGTAATGACGCCCAAGCGAGGACAGACCACTAGCGGGCTGAAGTACCCAGGTCAGCAGCAGAAGACCAATTTCTCCAAAGAAGAGCTCCCAAGCCCTTAATCGACACCAAACACGATGCAAAGGCAAAAAGCCTTGAAAGCTAAGTATACCACACTCTGAGAACAAAATTTCTTTTCATATAATCCAACATATTTCTTTTTATTTGACTTCCTAACCCCTCAGCGGCCCAACGGACACAGACACTCCGGACCGGCATAAGAAACCTCCGGAGGTTCAAGCCCTGTGTCCTAAGTGGCCCCGAGCTAAACCCCTGTGGCAATATGGTACAAAAAAAAAAGAAGAAGAGAAAAAGAAAAAAAATAGGAAAAAGAAGTTTTCCATTCAATTTCTGAAAAGCCACTCGGGCCGGCCAAGCGACCGCCGAGGTAGTTTACCGGTAGCCCCGTGATCATAAGGACACCCCTGGACCGGTGTGAGAAACCTCCTAGGTGGTTCAAGTCCTATGGTCTCAGCGGCTCCGGATCAACACCCGGTCCGGTCGAGAAACTTGCGAGGCGGTTTTATTTTCGCCCTATCAATAAAGGCTATCCTTCGGGGTTTAAAAGGACCCTGAACCAGGTCAAAGTGCCCTCAGGTCACCCTCCGGGGTTAAAGGCTCCCGAGCATGGTCCCACCACAGCGACTCTCGGGTCACCCTTCGGGGTTTCAAAAAAGGACCCTGAGCTAGGTCAAAGTGCCCTCAGGTCACCCTCCGGGGTTAAAGGCTCCCGAGCATGGTCCCACCACAGGACTCTCGGGTCACCCTTCGGGTTTCAAAAAAGGACCCTGAGCCAGGTCAAAGTGCCCTCAGGTCACCCTCCGGGGTTAAGGGTTCCCGAGCATGGTCCCACCACAGCGACTCTCAGGTCACCCCTCGGGGTTTCAAAAAGACCTCGGCAGCCCAAAAGACACAGACACCCCGGACCAGCGCAAGAAACCACGAGACAAGCAAGTTAGGCCCCTAGCCGGCCCTCGGGCTGGTCCTAGGCGGCCAAAAGTATGTTAGGCCCCTAGCCGGCCCTCGGACTGGTCCTAGGCGGCCACAAGTATGTTAGGCCCCTAGCCAGCCCTCGGCTGGTCCTAGGCGGCCACAGTATGTTAGGCCCCTAGCCGGCCCTCGGGCTGGTCCTAGGTGGCCACAAGTATGTTAGGCCCCTAGCCGGCCCTCGGGCTGGTCCTAGGCGGCCACAAGTATGTTAGGCCCCTTGCCGGCCCTCGGGCTGGTCGTAGGCGGCCACAGTATGTTAGGCCCCTTGCCGGCCCTCGGGCTGGTCCTAGGTGGCCACAAGTAAGTTAGGCCCCTAGCCGGCCCTCGGGCTGGTCCTAGGCGGCCACAAGTATGTTAGGCCCCTAGCCGGCCCTCGGGCTGGTCCTAGGCGGCCACAAGTATGTTAGGCCCCTAGCCAGACCTTAGATTGGTCGTAGGCGGCCACAAGTATGTTAGGCCCCTAGCCGGCCCTCGGGCTGGTTCTAGGCGGCCACAAGTATGTTAGGCCCCTAGCCAGCCCTCGGGCTGGTCGTAGGCGGCCACAAGTATGTTAGGCCCCTAGCCGGCCCTCGGGCTGGTCCTAGGCGGCCACAAGTATGTTAGCCCCCTAGCCTGCCCTCGGGCTGGTCCTAGGCGGCCACAGTATGTTAGGCCCCTTGCCGGCCCTCGGGCTAGTCGTAGGCGGCCACAAGTATGTTAGGCCCCTAGCCTGCCCTCGGGCTGATTTCGAACGGCCTTAACATCTAACCCAAAAAGGGGCATGGGCGCCCTGAGCCAGCATAAGAAATTCTCGAAGGTTTAAACTTGGATTCTAGGCGGCCCCGAGCCAAGGCCCGAGGCCAGCTTGGCACATAATACTTTTGGAATTGGCACCAGCTCTATCTATCAGCCTCAACAACACTATTATAGCTCCATCTATCGCTTTGCCTCATCAGCTCTCCTAGCCTCAGCAACTTTCTGCGGCTAGTGGACAACTAGGTAAAACCTTTACTTAAACTATGCATTTGAAACAGGTTGATAATGCTGGCCACTCTTAATTGGCCAATTAAACCCCAAGTCAACCCACATCTTGGATTTATAGTTGACAGGCACCACTTCCAGACCCTGAGGGAATTGCTGGCTGCCCCAGTCAACCTAAGGTGGCCAACCCACCTTCAACATCCTTTAAAGTTCTTAAGCAGGTAAGGCCATTGATGGGGCCAGTTGCCCCATAAGGCGATCCCAAGCTTAAAAGAATTAATCAAGTTTCCATACATATTGGGCTAAGTACTTTGAATAATCTCGCTAGGTTTCAAACCTGATATCTAATAAGCTATCGTCACCTCAGCTGGATGCCCGCTATCTAATCAACTTAACAATAATGTGCACTACAACCTGTTAAAAGCCGTGTAGGCAAGTCTCAGAGCAAGAGAACATGGTCAGGTGGTGGCGCTGCCCACCACAGTTTCCGTCCTGCCAAGGCATCCAGAACCTACAACACTCCTTATGCTTCGTATCAGTAATCACCCACTGGCTCATCATCCATACGGTTATCTAGAATAGGGTGGCTTTGATAGCCCGGCTTCTGGCCCAGCTTATGCATCATATGGTTCGGCTCATAGCTAGAGCCCCGATGTAGTTCAACAGTATCATGTGCCCAAAGAGGTGGGCGGAAGACGAATACAACCAACTGTCACAACTGCCCACCTGGCATTTCCTCCAACCCCATCATACAAGGGCCGAATATAGTAGAGGAGCGACACTAGAGCGAACGCGATTCCCACCTTGAGGCCATGGATGACCTTCCTGGGATCATCAGCTCCCATTCTCCAAATCATACTCTTCTTCGCTCCGGATGGCTGGCCATACCTTCGATCACGTAGAACTTATTGTCCATGAAGACGCCCGAGCACATCTTCCTCGGCTTATTCATGCTGGACAGAGTTTCCCATTTTTGTACGGCAGAATTGTAGAGCTCTTCAGAGTCCGATATGTTACCTCGAGCATCAGTACCACCGGCTACAATGGCCTTTTCCCCAAGGCTAATAGATCCCAAAGGGCACCTTAGGGAGTTCACCTCAACACCAGGAGACCATGAATTTGTTAGAATACTGTATCTCAGAACCACATGAGAGGCATTCTCCTTGCCGAAAACAAGGAGTTCGGGGCCCACTGCAAGAGGCTCCTTATCTGCAAGCGTGAAGTAGTCACTACGGAGCACCATCCTTGGAATGCAGCTACGGACCCCTTATTCCACGACAGCCGATTAGGTGCATGAGCATGCACGTAATGGAGGCTATAGAATCCAAAGGAAAGACCCTGATCTTAACTCTCTAGCTATCCTCGTCATCCACGGTGGCCCGACCGTCCTGGGCAGTACCGAGCGGCCCCCAAAGATCCCAGGCAGCCCCTTGGAGATCCCATAATGGCCAGTTAGTTGACGAGCATCACTTTCATATCCTGTGTCAGGAGAAAGTTGCTGGCTGTCCTAGCCAGCCTGAGGTAATTAACCTCCAACTTTTAACATTCCTTAAAGTTTTTAAGAAGGTACGAGCACATCCTTAAATAACATGCCGACGTGGTCACAAGTCCATGCAAAGCAAGTAGAAAAAAGAGAAAAAGTTTTACACTCCTTCAGCTAGTTAGTGCAGGACCTATAAGCTCAAGGAGTGTAGGGGGCATCTGATAGGACCAGTTAACAGGCCCATGGGCAATAAAAACATAAATTTTCAAAATTTTTCTAAGCGGCCATCTTCGGTGGCCTTCTTAAGCGGCTTAGTTTTTAGACGGCCTCGCTGGTCTACCGGGTCTTCTCTTTAAGGACGCAGTAGGCATTAAAAGAGCTATGTGATGTGAGTGGGTTCTCTTAAGGATCGCCTTTTGTCATTAATGTCCCATAGGCAAATCAATGGGCGGCATTTAATGATACAGAGACGGAAGACAATTCCTTATCTTAAGCGGCCCCTCCTCACAATAATTCTAGGCAGCCTTCCATCTTAAGCCCCTCCTCACAATAATTCTAGGCGGCCTTTCATTTTAAGTAGCCCCTCCTCACAATAATTTTAGGCGGCCTTTCATCTTAAGCGCCCCTCCTCACAATAATTCTAGGCGGCCTTTCATTTTAAGCGGCCCCTCATCACAATAATTCTAGGCAGCCTTTCATTTTAAGCGGCCCCTCCTCACAATAATTCTAGGCGGCCTTTCATCCTAAGCGGCCCCTTTCACAATAATTCTAGGCAGCCTTTCATCTTAAGCGGCCCCTCCTTACAATAATTCTAGGCGGCCTTTCATCCTAAGCGGCCCCTCTTCACAACAATCCTAGGCGGCCTTTCCTTCTAAGCGGCCCCTCCTCAACAATCTTAGGCAACCCCTCCTCGACAATCTTAGGCGGCCTTTTTCAATCCTAGACGACCTCTTTCTCGACGGCCTTCTCAACCGCATTATGTGCCGAGGCATTTATAGGTCTTATAAAGGCCCTGGCTCCAAGGCATTTATTGGAGAGCATTCAATAGAATAGAGCATTCAATGTCAAGTCACGGACCAGGAGGGAGAGACAGCGGAGAAAGTCCTAAGCGGCCTCTTCCTCTGCGGCCTTCCTAAATGGCCATCCTAGGTGGCAGTCCTAGGCGGCCTTCCTATTCTTCATTCAATACCTATGCTCTTATTCTTTCATTCAATTCCTATTCTTCATTTTCTCTGTTCTTTTCTCTAAACTAACAATTGGTATCAGAGCTTCATTCTTACGGGACCTGTGAGTATCCATGGAAGCAAAAACTGATTTCCCCAATTTTTCTCAAGCTGCTCCACATGTTTTTGATGGAGAAAACTACCAACTTTGGGCTATTAAAATGGAAACTTATCTAGAGGCTTTGGATCTATGGGAAGCCGTCGAAGAAGATTACGAAGTTGCTCCGCTGCCAAACAATCCGATGGTAGCTCAGATAAAAAGCTACAAAGAGAAGAAGACCAGAAAATCAAAGGCCAAAACAGTGTTGTTTGCTGGTGTTTCAACAACGATTTTTATGAAGATCATGAATCTCAAATCAGCAAAAAAAATCTGGGAGCATCTAAAGATGGAATATGCAGGAGATGAATACGAGGAATGCAAGTGCTTAATCTAACAAGGGGATTTGAGCTGCAAAAGATAAAAGATGCTGAGACAATCAAAGAATATTCACACAGATTGATTGGCATTGCAAACAAGGTAAGGCTTCTTGGCACTAAATTTGATGATTCAAGAATTGTTGAAAAAATTCTTGTTACAGTGCCTGAAAAATATGAAGCCTCATAACCACCTTGGAAAATACTAAAGATCTATCCAAGATCACCTTGGCAGAATTGTTAAATTCTTTGCAGGCTCAAGAACAAAGGAGACTTATGAGACAAGAGTGTACCGTAGAAGGAGCCTTGTCAGTCAAACACCAACAGGAAAGTTCTGGGAATAGTTCAAGCAGTCGCACTCGAAACAAAGGTGGAAGCTCAAGAAAAAAATTCCAGCCTTGTGAACACTGTGGCAAGATGGGTCATTCTCCATTCAAGTGTTGGAAGAGGCCTGATGCAAAGTGCAGCAAGTGCAATCAGCTTGGACATGAAGCTGTGATTTGCAAAAGCAAATCTCAGAAACCAAAAGAAGAAATCCATGTAGCTGATAAAGATGAAGAAGATCAGATGTTTGTGGCAACGTGTTTCTCTACAAAGGTCTCCTCAGAAAGTTGGCTTGTTGACAGTGGTTGTACAAACCATATGACCTTTGACAAAACTCTTTTCAAAGAGTTGAAGGCTACTGAAATAACTAAAGTCAGGATAGGGAATGGTGGTTATATACTGCAAAAGGAAAAGGAACCATTGCAATAGCAACTAGTTCAGGTACAAAAACTATTTCAGATGTTCTTTATGTACCTGATATTGATCAAAATCTTCTGAGTGTTGGCTAGTTAATTGAAAAAGGATTTAAGGTGTCCTTTGAAGACTTGTTTTATCATATCTACAATGCCGCTGGAAAGGAGATTTTATGTGTTAAAATGAAAGGGAAAAGCTTCTTATTTGATCCTACGGAGGAGGAGCACATAGCTTATTCCACCAATGTCAACATCACTGAAGTCTGGCATAAAAGGCTTGGACATTGTCATCTTCAACGAATGCTCAAGATGAAGAAAGATGAAGTGACAAGAGGTTTACCAATTCTGGTTGATCACTTGCCAAATTGTCATGCTTGTCAAATTGGTAAACAAAGTAGGAAACCATTTCCTAAATCATCTTGGAGAGCAACACAGAAGCTGCAACTAGTTCATACAGATGTGGGAGGACCTCAAAGAACACCATCACTTCAAAGTAGCAGGTATTACATTCTTTCATTGATGATTTTACAAGAATGTGCTGGATTTATTTCCTAAAGATGAAGTCTGAAGTTGCTGGAGTATTCTGGAAGTTTAAAATCTTGGTGGAAAACTTAAGCGGCTGCAAAATTCAAATCTTGAGGTCTGATAATGGGAAAGAGTACACGTCTGTAGAATTTAACATGTTTTGTGATGAAGCTGGCATAGAATATCAGCTCACTGCTCCTTACACTCCACAGCAAAATGGAGTAAGTGAAAGGAATAACATATATGTCATGGAGATGGCTAGATGCATGCTGCATGACAAGGGGTATGCTCAAATTTTTGGTGTTGACTATTCTGAAATGTTTGCTCCTGTTGCTAGACTAGACACTATCAGGTTGTTATTAGCCTTATCAGCACAAAAAGGCTGGAAAGTGTTTCAGCTAGATGTCAAATCAGCTTTTCTAAATGGTGTTCTACAAGAAGAAATTTATGTGGAACAACCAGAAGGTTTTGTTGTGCAAGGTAAAGAGGATAAGGTCTATTTGCTCAAAAAGGCTCTTTATGGCCTGAAGCAAGCTCCAAAAGCTTGGTACAGCAGGATTGATGAACATATGCTAAGCTTAGGCTTCACAAAAATCTTATCTGAAGCTACTCTTTATGTTAAACAAAAGGGTAGTTATGTTCTTATTGTATCTCTTTACGTTGATGATCTTTTGGTAACAGGAGATAATGCGCAGATGATTGAGGAGTTTAAACAAAAGATGATGCAGGTCTTTGAGATGACAGATCTCGGTCTCATGACTTACTTTCTTGGCTTGGAAGTCCAGCAAAGTCAAAATGAAGTTTTCATCTGTTAGAAGAAGTATGCAAAGGAAATTTTGAAGAAATTTCAGATGGAGGAGTGCAAAGCAATAAACACACCAATGGGTCAAAAAGAGAAGCTGAGCAAAGAAGATGGTGCTAGTAAAGTTAATAAAGGCTATTACAGAAGTTTGATTGGTTGCTTGATGTATCTTACAGCAACAAGACTTGACATTCTATTTGCTGTAAGTCTCTTATCTCGTTTTATGCATTGTGCTAGTGAAGTACATTTAAGAGCAGCAAAAAGAGTTTTAAGGTTTATTAAGGGCAGTCTTGATTATGGTGTCAAGTTTGAGAAGAGTCAGAACTTCAAGTTGAGTGGTTTTTCAGATAGTGATTGGGGTGGTTCTGTTGATGACATGAAAAGTACCTCAGGATACTGTTTCAACCTAGGCTCAGCTGTTTTTTCATGGTGTTCAAAAAAACAAGAGATTGTAGCACAATCCACTGCAGAAGCAGAGTTTATTGCAGCAACTGCAGCAGCAAACCAAGCTCTATGGCTAAGGAAAATTCTATCTGATTTACACATGGTGCAAAATGAAGGTACTGAGATTTTTGTTGATAATCAAGCAGTAATTGCAATTTACAAAATCCAGTATTTCATGGAAAAACAAAACACTTCAACATCAAGCTCTATTTTTTGAGGGAAGTGCAACAAACTGGAAAAGTGAAACTTGCTTACTGCAAGTCTGAAGATCAGCTGGCAGATTTGCAGTGCCTAAAGCAAGGAGGAGTGTTAATAATTTGCTTCAGGACTACCACGTTGAAGTTTTCTTTGATTAGTTTCAGTAAATAACTAGAATTTGTTTTTCCAGTCAATAAGTTCTATTCTTTAGGATATTGTTAGTGTTATCAAAATCTTCATTGTTATCGTAATTTTTGGGATTCACTATCATTTCAGTTCAGATATTTTTTTACTATAAATGTATTGCACCAGAACGAATGAAAAATTCCTTTTCGCTGCATTAGATTAGCTTTCTCAATTCCTGCTCTTATTCTTTCATTCAATTCCTATTCTTCATTTTCTCTGTTCTTTTCTCTAAACTAACAGTTCGGCTTGTTTAGAGACTTGCTGTACTGTTTTTTAGTACAGTAAATGCATATCAACTATATAAATTAATCATTGCATGTATTAATACACTTGCAATATACGACAAAATTAATCGGATCATTGTCATACACTGGTATGCGCAATTGATTAATCCATACCATCGATGCGTTCTTACTATATCGAGCGGTACAGTAAAACTTTTCTTATTTATATATTCCATCGAGCTTTTCTTCATCCATTCAAAATCTTGCCAAAATGGCCAATGTTGTTTAGATCGTACCAAACCCAACCATAATAGATGGCCTTGACACACATGTGATACAACAAAACTTTTCCTTATCTTCGTAGCTATGGGCTTGGTTAGCTTGGGGACGAAGGGAACTTAGGGTTATTGTCTATATATTCTCTTCATAACAATGCATCTGTCCACGGCTTTTAGCTTCGAGATCGGTGTGTCCTAGGAGATTTGAGGTGTTGAATTTTTTCAATTAAAAAGGCAAAAACATGAATGCTGGCTTGTTGGCTATCCTTGATCCAACCTCTCTAAGGGTATATTCGCAAAGCAAATAGAGTTAGGGGTTCGGTAGGAGTAGTAAAAGATGGTTGGAAATAAGGTATTTAACTTCATAGAAGAATCAAAAATGAAATCTTTATTGGTTCTACCTATCTTTGACTTTTTTTATGAAGAGAACGAATAATTTTATTGAAGGATCAGGAAAAAAAGAAAAAGAAAAAAAAAACTTGATTCGTATCTATTATAGAAAAGATTTGAAAGATCCAAAATTAAATGGTAATATGTAATATTATTGCTATCCCACTAGTATTGATAATCCCTGTGTTCAACTATCTACTATTTCTTTCCTAATGTTTCAAAGTACAAAGCTATGAATGTTTGAAGGGGCTATATATATATATATATATATATATATATATATATATATATATATATATATACACATAATGATAGATCATGGCATTCCGATTAAAAGATTGTGCTAAAAATTGTTTCATTCGGCTGCTATTTGGAATAATAATTCAAAGCCTTCGCATGCACTATGTTCCTTGCGTCCCCTCTGAAAGCTCTTGTATGCAATAAAGACACATATGAAAGATATAATCAAGTTTTTTTATTTGATAGGACTCCAATCATGAACAAAGCAAACATAACTTATAATACTCTAAAAATAATGTTACATCAGATAAATAAAATATTATGTACTTAATCTACTACCGATTAACTTTCACTAAATTTTTAATACCACATAATTTTAATCCACTAACAAGTTAATTAAGTTAGAAGATGTGCTTGTAATATTATAAATACAAAAACAGATAAGAAAGATGGGTGATTAAAGTTACTCTATTGAAGTCTTTTATCGAAAAGAAAAAGCCTTTTGCAAAGTCTAAATGTTAAAAAAAAATTATAATTTAGACTTTTTATTTCTCAAAGATGAATGAAAGCACTCGTGTTGTAGTCAGTTGTAGAGAAGGTCACTAAGGAATGCGTTTTATAATGACTTATTTCATTTCATGTTTATGCTTCTTAGAATTTTATACTGTAATCATAATTTTCTCATCTATTTTTGAATATTTTGGACATTACATTGGCATGTAAAGTTGATAATCTATCAAATTTATTATTTAAAATTTTGAATCACAACATCTTATTTTTATATATTTAGTTATATTTTAATTTATTTATGCATATATTTTATCATATGAGAGAAATGTTTTACATACAAACAAACATGAAAATAGAAATATATTAGAATATGATAATCATATACCATTACCAAGAGAGTTTATGAATTTGATAAATAAGGTTCTTCATGCAAAAATATATATTTATTAAAATATAGAATGTGTGTATATAAGGAAAATGATAATGGAAAGTTTGAACTTCAATTTTCTTCTTTCTTTTGGTGATTAAAGGGGCTTAAAGCCCTGAATTTTAATTTAATAGTTACATTGACGAAATTTCAACAATGCACAATGGACTTGGTGTTGCAATTTATTGGAGTATATAGAAGGAAACAAATAGTAAATATTTCTCAGAAAGAGGTTATTAATAGAGAAGTTGTTCGGAAAAGAAATTTGAATCCATCCGCCGCTTGCAGTTCTTTTGTACTTTTCTCCTCTCTCCTCTTCTTCCCTCCCCTCTCAAACTCCTTTTTTTTTTTTTTTTTTGAAAAAAAAATCGTTAGCAGCATTCCTTTGGCCACGTGTCCCAATTTGGAAAGCTAGTTGGACTTTTAAGTTTAATCATGTTTCAAAAAATTATAACAAATAAGCAGCAAAAAAAAAAAACATATGAAAATCCATCTGCCAGAAAAAGCAAGATCCAGTCAACCTTGCTTCCTAATCTGAGCTGATTCCATGGCTAGTTATTAGTCAATCCAAATTCAAATTTGTCCCAGTTTTATCGGCTCACGATATCTCCATTCTAGCTGGCGTCTTCCATGACACACGGTTTGCTGTGTCCTGTAGCCGCTTTGGGAGGGAAGGCCTTTGAGCTTTTTGGCGTTGCGGTTTAATCACTGTGGTGAGGCCTTTCTCGGACGTGTCGACGAGGCGTTCTAAAGCTGCTCCACGGTCACCACCTCGACCTCCATGCTGAGGCTCGCCACAGATAGACCCAAGAGGCTTCTCTTTGGTTTCATCTTCTCCTCGTCCCAATCCTCTCTAACTGTTCGTCCCTATCCCTCTTCCTCTCCCCTCTCCCCCTTCTCCTCCGACGCCGCCATGTCTTCCACCAAGGCCCCTCCCGTTACCGTCGAATCCATCAGTCGAAAGGTGCGATCTTTCTTTCTTTGGGACTCTCCAAGATGACTTTTTTATCAAATGGTTGCTTTCTCTTGTGTTTGTTCCTTTGTGTTCTCTTCTTTCCGCTTCCTCACCGCCTAATTCTTCTGCGTGTTTGGAGATATCGGCTTTTGCTTTGTCCGTTAATCTCAAAATGATATCTTTTTCTATGCATGGTTTTTCTTCTAACTTATGTCCCTTTAAAATGGTTATCAAGTTTCGGAGTTTGCATTGGTGGAGTGTTTTCGAGTTTTTCTTCTCAGCCATTGGTACTCTGTAGAACGAATTGAATCAGAAAATTTAACATTCTTTGCTCAATTCATAAGTTTTTTTTTTAATCTTTTCAATTTATTTGTCTGTTGGCCTGCTTGGTGTGCACGCAAAGGCGAAATTTTTTTTTTTTTTCCAGTTCGATTATGAAAGCTTTTCTATTCTCTCATTGCATGTTTAGATTTAATTGGTGCTCATTCTGTAAATTCATTTTATGCTAATTTCTTGGGGTTTGGATTAGTGGACTGCTTTTATTTTGTTTTACCTGTGTTACTGTAGTATTATTAATTGACCCAAAGAAAATATTCTTACTCACTTTCTAAATCTGGTCTTTCATTGAATTGTTTTGTGTATCATCAGGTGTCTATCTTTGCGCTACTTAGTTAAACTGACAAAATTCATCTTGTCTTCTGGTATCAGTATGTATTGTTATATATAATTTTGTTCTGCATTGGGTTGTTTTTTTTTCCTATTTGTTTTACACATTTGAGTGCACGGCTCTGTTCCTTTTCCATATTTCTCTTCTGAGGGATGATGTTTACCTGGTTTGTTCTTCATTCTTTGTGGATGAATTCTTAGCCCATTTTGTTCTGTGCATGTCTGTTATTTTGTTTATTGATCCATTAAACATGAATATATTCTATTTTATATTGTAGAAATGACTTATTTCTGCATCTGATTTTAGTTTGCTTTTAGATTTATTTATGTTTGCATGTAACTTTTTTTTCTTAAAAACAAAGGCTCTTCTAAATTCTGCTGGCTTGGACTCGTTTTATGTTGCCCTTTGTGCATTCAAAGTTCCTTTGATTTCAAAATTCAGTTTTAATGCCGGGGTTTGGTGGATCATTCACGTGATTATCTGGCTTTTCTTATCTCAAACTGTCTTCTTTTCGTTGCCTTTAATGCATCATGGTCGATTCTATATACTCTACAAAGATATAATACTTGCATGTATGGATGCATTGAATCTGTAGTATTATTTGAGATTCATGCTATCTTTTTCTTTTTGGTACATGAACTTCATCTCAAAGAAAATTTTCAATCACTAACTGCTATATATAAAGTTTGATATTTGTTGTCGCGAAAATCCGTTCTCCGACTCGGATGCGCTTTCGGCTCCTGATCCGAACGCCGATCTCGTCGCCTCGGGATAGAACCTACAAGACAGTCCGAACGCAGAGGGTGCTATGGGGGTTGCCCTTTGCGGAGGACCCTCCGACGCCCAAGTCAGTGGAGATTCACAGCAAGCATATATGAGGAGAAGACTCTCACAGAGAAAAAATGTTCCTATAGGCTCTTGCCAGAGCTCTAATCGAGTATGAGAGTGAGTAAATATGAATGCGTAAGGGGTTGCCTTAGAGTTTTTTGTGCGTACCTGAGAGGTTGGAATGCTGTGGTATTTATAGGTGGTCACCTGATTCCTTGGACGTGCCCTGAATGGGGTCTGAACACTTAGGATTTGAATCAAGTTTGTTATGAGGCCGGTAGGGTCCGTATCTTGTCAGTTAGATGATCGATGGCTGGAAGAGTTCGTTGATGCCTTGAGGCTCGATGATCACACAGACCTAGGCCACTCTCGCGGATCCTAGGCCACTTCTGGGCATGATTCGTCGCCTGGAATCACTCGGTTTGACCGAGGCTTCAAGATTATATTTTACTTGGTGCTGCCAAGGTACGGAGATCGCTCGGCCCGGCCAAGAATTTATAAAGATTATATTTTACTTGGCGCTGCCAAGGTGCGGAGATCGCTCGGCCCGGCCGAGGATTTATAAAGATTATATTTTACTTGGCGCTGCCAAGGTACGAAGATTGCTCGGCCCGACCGAGGATTTATAAAGATTATATTTTACTTGGCGCTGCCAAGGTACGGAGTCCTCCCAGCCTGGCTGGGATATATTTTACTTGGCACAGCCAAGGTCTGGAGATCGCTCGGCCCGGCCGAGGATTTATAAACCTGTCTCTCATCGTAGCCATCAAAGAAAGCAACGAAAATAGAAATTTTTGAATCTTTGAAAATTTAATTCAATGGACAAAGTAAGTTCAGGGAGAGCATACTTTTACTGATGATAAATGCGGAGATTATCCGAGTTCTACGTCTGGGGAATAGATTTCCCATTTAGATATTGGAGCTTGTAGGTGCCGGGTCTGATACCTCCATAATTTGATAAGGACCCTCCCAATTAGGAAACAACTTCCCTTGCTCAAGTGGCTTTGAGACGGATGCCTTTCGAAGTACCAGATCACCCGGGAAGAAAAACTTCCCTTTGACTCTAGTTGAATGGTAATGGGCAACTCTTTGTTGGTAAGCCGCCATCCGGATCCGAGCTTTCTCCCTAACTTCATCTATCAAGTCCAGATTGGTTCGGAGTTGTTCATCATTGGATTCTTCCAAGTAGCCTTCGGTGCGAGGGGAGGGGAGTCCGACTTCCACGAGGATAACAGCTTCCGTGCCGAAGGCCATCTTGAATGGAGTCTGGCCCGTGGGAGCCCTCTCGGTGGTTCGGTACGCCCACAACACGTGGTGGAGCTCCTCCGTCCATCTGCCTCACGCTTAGTTGAGCCGAGCTTTAATTCCTTGCAATAGAGTTCGATTTGTTACCTCGGCTTCCCCATTAGCCTGAGGATGTTAGACCGATGTTAGGCGATGAAGAATGCCATGATCCTCGCAGAACTCTTGAAACTTCGGATTATCAAATTGCTTCCCGTTGTCGGTGATGATGGTGTGGGAAAGACCGAAGCGGCAGATGATGGACCTCCACACGAAGTCTTTAGCCCGAGTTTCGGTTATCTGGGCGACTGCCTCGGCTTCAACCCACTTAGTGAAGTAATCAATTGCGACAAATAAGAACTTCCTTTGCCCCATTGCAAGGGGAAAAGGACCAAGTATATCCATTCCCCACTTGGCGAAGGGCCAGGAGATGAAATGGAAGTCAAGTGAGCAGATGGGAGCCTTCGAATATTTGAGTGTCGTTGGCACGCATCACAAGCTCGGACAACACTATCAGCATCTTTTGCATTGTTGGTCAATAATATCCTTGGAGCAGCACTTTGTGGCACAGGGCGCGGTTGCCGAGGTGACTGCCATAGATGCCTTCATGAACCTCCCAAAGAACATAATCAGCTTCCGATGGGCGAAGGCATTTGAGCAAATGGCATGGAGAAGGACCGCTTATATAGCCGGTCGTCAATCAGGACGTAATGAGATGATTGCAATTTCAACTTTCTTGCTTCCTTTCTATCAGCAGGCAGCAACCCTTCTTTGAGGTACTGGTGCAGGGGGTCCATCCAGGATGGTTCGGCGTCAACCTGCATCATGTGGTCGGCATCGGCGATGCTGGGCTTCTCTAGGACTTCTAGGTGGAATTTTCGTTCGAGATCCATCGACTCCGTAGTTGCCAAGCGGGACAGTAGGTCGGCGCACGCATTTTCAGCCCTTGGGATCTGGACAATTTTAAATTCATCGAAATAGGAGGATAGATTGCGCACCTTTTGGAGATACCAAATCATATTCGGCTCTCGAGCCTTGAATTCTTCCTGCACATGGCCGACCACCAATTGGGAGTCGATGTAGGCAATTAGCTTCTTGACTTTAAGCTCATGGGCGATTCGAAGTCCGGAGAGCATAGCTTCGTACTCTGCCTTATTGTTTGAGGCCGGGAAGGAGAAGCGAATGCCATATTCAAAGGTTGCCCTCTCCAGACTGGTGAGGACTAGGCCGGCGCCAGAACCGCCTGCACTGGAGGATCCATCGGCATGAAGCAACCATGGGGCGCTGGGTTTTGGTTGTTCGGGGGTATTCGAAACAGAGCCATCTTCGGGTATGGTGCATTCGAGGAGGAAGTCCGCTAGAACTTGGGCTTTAATGGCTGGACGAGGTTGATATTGAACGTCGTGCTCGCTCAGCTCGATAGCCCATTTGGTCATTCTTCCTGATGCTTCTGGACGATGGATAATTGCCTTGAGAGGTTGGTCGGTCAAGATGATGATAGTATGCACTTGGAAGTATGGCCGCAACTTTCGGACCGATATCACTAGAGCCAGGATCATCTTCTCGATCCGAGTATACCTCGATTCAGCGTCTTTGAGCAGCCTGCTGACATAATAGATAGGTCTTTGGATTCTGTTCTCCTCTCTGATTAGCACCGAGCCAACAACGCCTTCAGAGACCGCTAGGTACAGGTTCAGCACCTCCCCTGGCTTCGGACTACTGAGGAGAGGAGAGCCGAGGTATTTCTTGATGTCTTCGAAGGACTTCTGGCAATCTGGGGTCCACTGAAAGTTTTTGGCCGACCGAAGCACTTTGAAGAAGGGAAGGCATTTCTCGGCTGACCGGGCAATGAAGCGGCTGAGGGCTGCTACCCTCTCGGTGAGGCGCTGCACGTCCTTGACTGACCCTGGCTGAGCCATTTATTGCAGGGCTTGGATTTTCTGAGGGTTTGCCTCGATGACTCGCTGTGAAACCATGAAGCCGAGGAATTTTCCGGAATTGACTCCGAAGGCGCATTTGGTGGGATTGAGCTTCATCTGATATTTTCGAAGTGTGGCGAAGCTCTCTGCAAGGTCCTCGATGTGTTGGGATGCCTCCTTGCTTTTTACCAGCATGTCATCAACATACACCTCCATGTTCCGACCGATTTGCTTCTTGAAGACTTTGTTGACCAACCTTTGGTAGGTGGCACCTACATTTTTCAAACCAAAGGGCATAACTCGGTAGCAATAGATACCTCGGTCGGTGATGAAGGCGGTTTTCTCCTCGTCTTCAGGCGCCATTCGGATCTGGTTGTAGCCCGAATAGGCATCCATGAAGGTTAGCATTTGATGGCTTGAAGTTGAATCCACAAGCTGGTCAATCCGTGGAAGGGGAAGCTATCTTTCGGGCAGGCCTTATTGAGGTCAGTGAAGTCGATGCAGATCCTCCATTTGCCATTCAACTTCTTCACCATGACCACGTTTGCCAGCCAGTCGGGATAACTAACCTCCCGGATAAACTTGGCTGTGATAAGCTTATCCACCTCTTCTTCGATGGCTTTTTGGCGCTCTGGAGCGAAGCTCCTCTTCTTCTGCTTAATGGGCCTGGATGCTTCGTCCACGCTGAGGTGGTGGACTAGGACGTCTGGGCTGATTCCAGGCATATCCGATGCAGACCAGGCGAAGACGTCGGCATTCCTCCAAAGGAACTCGATCAATTTCTGTCGAAGCTTTCCTTCTAGCTGTGATCCGACCTTTATAGTTCGGTCGGGCCGAGCCTCATCGAGTGGTATCTCTTCTAGTTCTTCGGCGGGCTCTCCTCGTTGTTCGGCGAGATCTTCTTGAGCATCCAGCCCGTCCACCTCGGGCTTTCTGGATTGGAGGTCAGCAACAAAGCAATGCCGAGCTACTATCTGACTTCCTCGAACAACCCCCACTTCCCATTTAGTGGGGAATTTCATGGCGAGATGGGGAATGAAAATGATGGCTTTGAGAGAGATTTGCCCTGGTCTACCGAGGATGGCGTTGTAGGGAGATCTGAGCTTGGTCACAAGGAAATCCATGAACACGGTAGCCACACTGGGCCAGGTGCCGGCTCGGACCGATAGAGTGATGACTCCTTCAGGGATTATGGAGTCATATGTGAAGCCCATCAGGGTGGACTCCACCGGTCGGAGGCTTTCTTCCTAAAATTTTAACCTCACAAAGGCATCGAAATACAAAACGTTAATAGAGCTTCCACTATCAACCAGAATCCGGTGTACATCGTAATTGTTCATATTTAAAGATACAACCAGAGCATCATCATGGGGGTATTGTACTTCCCCAAGGTCTTCATCAGAGAAAGTGAGCTCATCGACCAGTGCTTTCTTCGGTGGGTTCTCCTCCTCGCCTAGCCAAGAAGATGGGGATCCGGCCGCCGTTATCACATTAACGTTGCCGATAACTGAAGGATTTGGCGGTGAGAGCTGGCGAGGCTCAGGATGGCGATTCTCTTCATTAATCGGCTCAGGGGGGCTCCTGAACCGGTTCAGTCTGCCTCGCCGGATCAATTGCTTGATCTCATTTTTGAGCTGCCAACAGTCCTCGGTATCATGCTCATAGTCCCGATGGAAGCGGCAATACTTGGCCGGGTCTCTCCGAGCTCCGTTGCCTCGGAGAGGAGGGGGCCGAGGAAGTTGACGCTCGATCTCCATCAGGATCTGCGCTCTTTGCACGGTAAGGGAAGTATAGCGGTTGAATATTTGGATCGGACTTCGAGTTCGGTACCGAGGCGGCGGTGGAGGAGCCCTGCGGTGGCGAGGCGGGCTAGCACGGTGGTGGGCCCACTGTTTATCCGGGCCCTTTGTTTCTTTCTTCTTCAGTTGTTCAGCCCGGGCTGACCTCCTCAATTCTTCTACTCTGGCATATTTGTCCGTCAGGGACATCATATCCGAAAGGCTCTTCGAGTAATTCACCTCCAGAGCCAGGTAGAAGTCTCCCTCCTTGGACACTCCTCCGGCCAGGGCGGATATGGCCACCTTGTGGTTGAGATGGTCGACTTCTAGGAGGGCCGTGTTGAAGCGGCCAAGGTAAGTCTTCAGTGACTCCCCCTCTCTCTGCTTAATCTCGGAGAGGGAGTCGGATCTCCGTCGCTGGCGACGGCTGCTGGCGACGGCTGCTGACGAACTGGCTAATGAGCAGACAACTCAGCTCATCAAAAGAATCAATGGAACCTGATTTTAGGCTGTTGAACCAGGTTCGGGCAGATCCCCTTAGGGTGGAGGGAAAGGCTCTGCACAGGATCGCATCTGATGCCCCATGAAACATCATGATGGATCTGAAGCTGCTGAGGTGGTCGTCGAGATCGGTTGATCCGTGATACGGCTCGATGGTAGGGAGCTTGACATGAGGGGGAATCACTTTCCTCATGATCCTTTCGAAGAAGGGGATGCCCTGCTCCGCTTTCGGCTGGGATGGAGGAGCTTGCCTGGTGGCGTCCAACTTCCGACGCCACTCTTGCCGCATCTCCTACATCTTCTATCTGATCCCTTCATCCAAAGTGGTATGAGGGATCGGACGAAGAGAAGATGGCAGCGGTGTCGAATCCTAGGAAGACATCGGAGAGGGAGAGCGAACCCGTCTAGATCTGAGCGAGCTTTTCCCTCCAGCTCGCTGCAGTGTCAGCTTTGCCTTTGCAGGCCGGTGATCATGATCCGCCGCCCCAGGTGGATCATAAGAAGAAATGCTGGCGAGGCAGGGGCAGCGGCCTCTTTACGAGGTTGGGAAGCAGGAATAGCAGCTCCAGGGATCGCCTGGAATCCCTGGACCAACTAGGTCAATGCTTGGACTTGTTGAACCAGAGTGGCGAACTGGTCCAAGCTTACCGCCGTTGCCGGCGGTGAAGGAGTTTCAGCTGGCAGTGGTAGCGGAGGTGCTGTGGTATTTATAGGTGGTCACCTGATTCCTTGGATGTGCCCTGGATGAGGTCTAAAAACTGTTAGGATTCGAATCAAGTTTGTTATAAGGCCGGTAGGGTCCGTATCTTGTCAGTTAGAGGATCGATGGCTGGGAGAGCTGGTTGATGCCTTGAGGCTCAATGATCACACAGACCTAGGCCACTCTCGCGGATCCTAGGCCACTTCTGGGCATGATTCGTCGCTTGGAATCTTATTCAGCTATAGTGGATTTGAACTCTCCCGCGCCGGATTCCGCAGAGGTATTTTGAATGCCGTGGTTTGGCCTGAATGAGGAATAGCCTGGTTTTCCAAAGTGTAAAATGGATCGGTTTGAATGACCGAGGAATGGCTTGGCTTGGATAGCCGAAGTATGAGGGTGGCTCGGGTTATCGAGGTACAAGGATAGCTCGGCTTAGATGGCCGAAGTATAAGGATAGCTCAGGTTACCGAGGAATAAGGATAGCTCGGCTTAGATGGCCGAAGTATAAAGGTGGTCAGGGTTGTCAGGGTGATCCGACTTCATCAAAGCTGATTTGATCTTGCCGTTAGAATGTTACGCCAGCTGGCCAGCTAGCTAGCAGGGTGTTTGGATTGGGCGCGACTCCATCGCCAATGTGAGCGGTCAATAATGCAATGACGATTTTACCCCTCATCAATATTTTTACAGCAATATATCAAAATAATCCTTGTTAGTATATTTGGTTCATGTTGTGTGTCTCTTGACCTTTTATTATTGTGCTCGATAGATGGTTGTAGACAATGCTTCCTCCACTTGATATGCATCATTTGCACATAACCATCTCGAGTTTGATTTATAGTTCTTCTACAACTCTATATGTTGGGCAGAACATCAATTTCTGCTTTGCTGTTTTTATGGCATGTTCCTGCATCTTTATGTCCCTCATCACATTGCCAGTAGATAGTGTTGACCCAATTGATGATTTTGATGATTAATAAAACTATTTGAGTATAACTATTGGAGGCTCTAATGATTTTGATTAAGTGTTTCAGATTATAAGTCTATTGAATGATCAAAATCAGGAGTTACATCGTGTTCTGGATCGAATCTAATGTCTAGGTAAGATTGCAGACATTAGAGTCGACTCCGAGAATCACAGAGCCGACTCCAGTATCTGGCACGGAAGTTAGAGTCGACTCCGAGACTGTTAGAGCCGACTCTCACAGAAGAAATAGAACGTTGATTTTTCTGGCCCCGATTTAGAGTCGACTCCGGGTCTGTTAGAGTCGACTCCAGAAAAGTTTCTTGTCAACCCCAGAAAAGTCAGAGACGACTCCAGAAATAACGGATTAAAGTGTTTCGAGTTAGAGCCGACTCCAGAAAAGTTAGAGTCGACTCCAACCCACCTGGAATGAAAAATCAAATTGCCAGATCAGCTTTAACGGTAATATTTCTATTTTACTTTATTTCTAACGGATATATTTTGTTACAAGGTACACTCCAATGGATAGTTTTCTTCCAAAAATGGCTTGAAAGAAATCTATAAAAAGGGAAGACTATCATTCAAAAAAAAAAATGAAGAACGGAAGAAACGAGAGAAATCAAAAAAAAAAGAAAATCGAAAATAGAGAAATCCCAATCCAAAAATCCGAAAAAGAGAGAGCCTGTATCTCAAGAGGAAAACCTTCTAGCTCAAATCCACTCCACTCCAAAAAGCTCAAGAGGAATTCAAGGCATTCAAATCAAAGTTTTGGTGGATTTCCCAAATTGGAGAAAGAGGATCAGTTTCTTGCTTTTCAACCCTTCTCAACTGCTTCAACTGTGAAGAATCGGAGCTGAGGCTTGATTCAATCCAGCAAGGAGAAGAAGAAAAGAAGAAGAAAAAGAAGAAGAAAAGCTCAAAAGCCAACCAACTACAAATCAGGCTTTTCTAAACCTTGTTATTCTATTTGATTATTTGCTCATTGAGGAGCTGTGTATTTGAAAAACATTATTTCTTTTGTTTGTGTCTAGTTCAATCTGGGGGATTGAACTAGTGGAGGTAGTCTTACCTCGGTACAAGCTTGGTATAGCTTGTGTTAGGGTTTTTGTGCTGGTGAGCCCGGAAAACCGGCTGGGTTCGTTGTGATCTCGGGAAAACAACAAGTTTGAGTTGTGAGCTTGTAAAACAACTCGGCTGTAATCAAGGAAGATTATAGTGTGGACCCAAGTGAATCTTGGAAGTGGACGTAGGTGTTGGATACACCGAACCACTATAAACTCTTTGTGTTTGCCGTGTCTCCTTTATCTCTATCCCTATCTCTATCTTATTGATTGCATTTTGTTTTTGCATCTGCATTCACTTCCACACATACTAAGCAAACAAATATTTCAAAAAGGTTTAAATTTTTAAAGAACCCAATTCACCCCTCCTCTTGGGTTGTCATCTGGGCCAACAGATAGTAACTTTTACATGCAATAGTTACACTATCCTTTTCTACTACAGGTTAAAAAATGTGAATATGCTGTCCGTGGAGAGCTTGTTAGCCATGCCGAGGTACTTTAGATCCTGTTGTGTACTATTTTGTACAAATTTTTCTCCCTTTCATGGAACAAGGTCACAATTATGCACTGAATCAGCTTATGATCCAAAGAGTGAATGTGGACAAACTAAGAACAAAACCATCCTAACTCTGACATCTATGCATATTTAACTAAGAACAAAACCATCCTAACTCTGACATCTATGCATATTTAACAAGTTTCCCTTAACTATTTCTGCCAGCTTATTTTTTTGTGCACCCCTTGTAAAGAATCTACACAAGGATATTAGATGATTTGTGTATTCAATGATTATTTCTTAAACACTAAGCCTTGTTTAAACTATTTGGGTTCAGCCAAGGTTCGCTGAATCAGGAATCGGTACTGCTTCGGTATCGGATTGGTACAGTTAAGTGGAGAGTATACCGTACCAATTTGATAGCATAACGGTCAAGTGGAACAGAGGGCCCCAACCCATAAACCATCCCAAATTGGACCAATTTGTTGGTACGGGTTTGGTTCGGATCGATTTGGGTTGGTTTAGTATGGTTCGCCCTCCGTACTGAACTAAGAGGCTGAACCATTCCAATTCCGAGCCGGTTTGGTTTAATTTGCCTTAAACTGATTCGATGGTTTAGGATGGTTCGGTATACAATGGGTTCGGCATTATAAATCCTTGATGTCTGTTAAAGATTACAACATGTGTTACTGCACACTCTTCAAAATCAGTTCCCACAACTGCCATATGTATCTAGCAAATTGAAGAACTCTATTGTCATGACCTTTAAGTTGATCACTTAAAGTGAATTTCTTGACCAAAGAGAGCTCAAAAAGTTAATGTTTTCAGAATGTTAGTGTGAGATATATAGAAGTAAAAAAACATACAATGGCATGTCTCCCTAAACCAGTTTGATGGTTTGAGATGGTTCGGCATACAATGGGTTCGGCATTATAAGTCCTTGATGTTTGTTAAAGGTTACAGCAAGTGTTACTGCAAGCTCTTCAGAATCAGTTCCCACAACTGCCATATGTACCTGGCAAATTGAAGAACTCTATCATCATGACCTTAAGTTGACCACTTAAAGTGAATTTCTTGACCATTGAAAGCTCAAGAGTTGATGTTTTCAGAATGTTATTGTGAGATATACACAGAAGTAAAAATACATACAATGGCATGTCTCCCTTTCTAATATATTTTAACTGAAATTCTCATGTAATATCTAAGGCCATGCTTGCCTAAAGAGTTTTTCTGTAGTAAATTAGGTTTTGCAAATAAAATATAGGTATTTTTTTCCTCATAGGATTTTCTTTCTTTCTTCTGTACCTTATTACGAACACACATAGGATATCTTGAATCTTTAGCTTGTTATTGAAAGTCGGCATGAATATATCCAAAATATCATGTTTCATAAGAAATTTTGCCTACTTCCCTATGCAGCGCCTGGCAGCATGAGCTACAAAAAAGCTCGGTTCCCATCCCTTTGAGGAGGTACATTTTTTCCCAATTTTTTCTCATGCTACACTTGTCAAACAGTTTTGCGATACTTAACCAATTCCGAGTTGCGTGTCTCTTTAGTCCGAGGTATATTGTCATCATTCAATCCTCTGTTCTGTTTTTGTCTGGTAGATACTCTATTGCGATATTGGAAATCCTCAAGCTCTTGGTCAGCAACCAGTGACCTTTTTTCGAGAGGTTGGTTAATTGTGTCTAAGTAGAAGTTTTACTCATGTATGGATGTTGATTTCTTCTTGATGCTTATATGGTCTATGTCAGGTTCTTGCTTTATGTGATCATCCAGCTCCCTTGGACAGAGATGAAACTCATGCCTTATTTAGGTACTTAGTGCAATCGCCCTAAGATATGTTGCCATCACCAACAAAGATGAGTCATCACTACTTTTGTATGCATATGGTAAATTGTGAGATAAAACTGAAGCTGATCTTGAAATGCTCGAAGGCATTTTTCATATAGTCCAGTGATGTGATAAACAATATTATTTTCTGTTTAAAATTCCATTTATCTACTGCTGAGACCTTGAAGCTAGATTTGTGATGCCATCTTTACGAAGCAGTCTTATCAAGGATTGCATTTTCTGGCCCTGCAAGTTTTTTTAAAATCATTCTTTCAACTTTCAGTCATGGTCTTTTAGACATTTCTTCCTCATTCCCTTCAAATCTGAGCTCATTCCAGTGCCAGACATGAACTCTCTGTTGAACATGCTTACACCATGATAGCCAGTTCACCACCTAGCCCTCAGTCGATGCAACTCCTATGCATCCTAGTACTGAATGCTTATCCTTTTCTGCCTAGTTTTGTTACAATCTCCTCAGTATCCTCACCTCTTCCATAGTTCCCGAACTCTCCTTTTTCATCCTTCTATATCATGCAATATTGTGGACCTTCTTGCAATTCTGTAAAATTTCTCCAGCAGGCATGTGCTGATTGCATGATATTTTGAAGTCAATGACACCTCTTGTCTCCATGCACCTTTTAGACATATCTCATCTATCAGTGTAAAGATTCTTGAAAAATTAAAATGTTATCTATTGACCATTATCCTTGGTTGGAATTAAGAATTCTATTGATTTGTTCTTTATGTGCATGTCCCTTGGAGTGATACTTCTGTTTTCCCCCCTCTAGTTTGTTCATTGCTTCATTTAATGAAAGAATAAAAAACTAAAAGAGAAGCATATCCGTGGCTGTTCAGGTTACCAGATCAAAATACATGCATTGGTTTTTTTTTAAATCAAGTTGATTCATCTTCATTTTGAAATCCAAAACATATTATGATTTTGATCATAAGCACTGTTTTTTGTACCTTAAAATTAGTCCATATAATCCATCACTTTTAGGTTGTGCATTTGTAACAGGTACCTTGTCAAACTTAGTTTTCGAACCTATTCTGGTGATGATTCGGCAGAACATCCAACTCTAAGTCATGGATTAATCAAACTCTCTAATTTCACTTGTATTTTTTTAAATTTAGTACTACCCACTGACTGATTCAATTAGAACTTCTGTTATTATGGTAATTTAGGAAATCAGCTCTCCATTAAGTTGATACAAATTTTTCAGTACTCAATTGTTCTGATAAAATTGCATCCTGTTTGGCTCTGTCAACTCATTGCCAAACCATATCAGGAGGACGCTCTACTGATATGCATGCAGCCATGAACTGATGCACTAAAATTTCCATATTTTACTGTAGATCAGATGCCATTGTGAGAGCATGGGAAATTCTAGACCTAATTCCAGGTAAAGCCACAGGTGCATATAGTCATAGTCAGGTAAGAGCGCACTTGATTTGTCCTCACAGCTATCTTTTATTTTTGCCAGCAAATTATGGCCCATGAATAATATTTGAGGTTCGTGTTCAGGGTATCAAGGGCCTGCGTGAATCAATCGCAGCAGGAATTTCTTAACGTGATGGTTTTCCTGCTAATGCTAACGATATTTTCTTAACAGATGGAGCAAGCCCTGCTGTAACCTTTCATACACAACCTTTTTTCCTTAAATAGCTCTCATGGTTTGTATGCAGATGATGGATCTGCCTGCTAATTACTCTTCTTTTTTCTCAGGTGCATATGATGATGCAGTTATTGATAAGATCAGAGAAAGATGGCATCCTCTGCCTCATCCTGCAGTACCCTTTGTACTCTGCCTCAATTGCCCTTCATGGTGGCTGTCTTGTATGTTTGTTACATAGCTATTGAAATGCATTTTATAGAATTGAATACCTATTTATGAGTTTTCTTAACACTTTATTCATAAATCAATGCATATTCAGTGCGTTTCCTGTATATGCATACCTTGAACATGATATGCAGATAAATTCCTCTTTCAAATATAAATAAATCAGATTGCTGGAAAATTTTATTTTTTGTAGGTCTGTCATTCTATTTTATTTGTTGATCCGATACTTTAGTCACGCTATCTTGTTTGCATAATGTATTTCATTTGAATGAACACGGTATGGATTGTACAAACTGCGTGTTCTCCAGGTTCCATATTACCTTGATGAGGCAACAGGATGGGGACTGGAGATCTCCGAGCTTAAGAAGCAGTTGGAAGCTGCCAGGACCTGTGGTGTATCTGTTAGAGTATTAGTAGTGATAAACCCAGCAATCCAACTGGATAGGTTTGTGCTGGCCTTATTTTGTTTTATGTATACCCTTGGGAGGCACCTAAGAACAAGAAATCTTTCTTTTAGGCATTTCAGAGGATTACTTGTCTGTTGTATAGAAAGTGTGATTGGTAAACATTTTTCTGCTTATGCCTTTCCTGGAAAATCAGGTGTTTTGCATCTTGCACGCATGAATCTATAAACCTCCATAGCACAAAGAACATGTCTGTTTGTAACCAAGATCTACCAAGAAAACCTCTTTGACAAAACATGCTGGTCAACCATGGTCAGCCTAGTCTGTGTGGGTTAGCTTGACTCCCCAAAATGTGGTTTCAAAGTTTTTTTATCTCTAATAATATAATTACATCTTCTAGCACAAACATCACATTTGCACACATTTATAATTTTTTTTGGCGTTTGCTTCAATAAGTTGAGGATATAAAATATTTTCTTCTTTAAATAGCAGCAGTAGCAGCAGCAGTAGAAATGGTTATAGATCTGGTGTAATTTTCTGCAGGTTCTTTCAGAAGAAAACCAAAAGGATTGTTGGTGGTGTATATTGGCAGATGGTGGCTACCTAATGAATCAGACTGAGGCTAGATTTTCACTCTATATCCTTAAGACAATTTCGTCCCGCAATGGTGCTTACGGTCAGTATGACGATTGTCTCCCAGGATACAACAGTCTTCTTTTGATGAAAGCAGCACTACAATTCACCAAAACTTTCGAACCAAGTATGCTACTCTCTTTTCAATGCACTATTGCTATACTATCCTTAGGAAAGTATGCAAATGACTAAGAGAGAAGAAGACTAGAATTGATTCAAATTGAACTCAATTCGGAATGGCTTGGGATGAATGAAATGCTTAGGTATAGGGTCCTATTTATAGGTTTTTAGGTACCCTTTGGAAGCAACCCTACGAATTTAATTTAATTTAAATTCTAAATTCAAAGGATGTGAGGGTTAAGGGCTTATCACCCTTGATATGCCCTTTAGACATCATGATCTTCAGATCAGGCGATCGGATAAGCCTTTTCATGGCTGTGATCTGAAGATCAACCGATCAGATAAGCCTATCCATATCCTGATAAGCCTTTTCATCATCGCGATCTGATGATCATGTTATCAGATAGGCGGTTGCATGTCTTTGATATGCCTTTTCATGATCGGACCGTTGACTTATCTCCAACCGACGATCAACGGGTGCCTTATCACTAACCCACGATCGGACGGATGCCTTATCACCAACCGTCCTGTTGACTGGTCAACCAACCATCCTGTTGACTAGTCAACCAATAGTCCTTTGACTGGTCAACCGACAGATGTCAGCCGTTGGATCGCGATCGCGATCATGATTTGATCACCACATCTCGACCCTTCATCCGATCGATCAACGATCAATTGATCTTAGCCCCTTATCTTGATTTGATCAGTCTTCACCGTCGGATCATCATGATCTAAAAAATTTAAAGCCCTTTAAGCTCCTCGTGACGATGCGCACGTGCGAAGTGCAAAGTGCGCCTACAAAGCGCCCATTACGCCTTTCGCACACGCGCGTGCGCGAGGGTGACCACTTATGGTAAGCCTAAGGAACTTAAGCTTCAAGAAGTGGTTTTCATATAAGTGAACCTTCCTTTCTTGTTCTTTCCGATATGGGACTAAATGTCCCCGCAATTTCTCATTCACACACTAAAGGGCGGTGATGGGCTTTCAAGGCCCATTAGGATATTTAGGCATATTTTGGCCCATTACCCAACAAGGATATTATGGAATTTTGCAGAAAAGAAGGTTTGGTTCTTCTGGCAGATGAGGTTTGTTGCTAAATGTCCTTTCCCTGCTATTCATAAACATATAAATGCATCATTTTCTTCCAAAATGGTTCATGCAAAGTGCAAACAGGTGAATGATATTAGAACAGACAGCGATGCGAAAAGGCTAAAATACGGCATGGAAAGTGTGTTTATTGAGTTCAAGTTCATTGAGCTATCTCTCTCTCTCTCTTTCTTAAATAAGATGATATTTTGTACATTCAACAGGTATACCAAGAAAATAGATATGTTGAAAACAAGAAATTTAACTCTTTCAAAGATTTCAAGATTAATGGGTTACAGTGGAGATGACCTCTCTTTGGTATCATTCCAATCAGTTTCTAAGGGTAAGGTATTTATTTCTTCTTATGCTTAAGCATTACTTGAATTGTCCTTGCCCTTTAGAATCAAAGCTCATGCCTCCTGCTTATGCCAGGATATTACGAAGAATGTGAAAAAGAGGTGGTTACATGGAGGTGACTGGTTTCAGTTCTGATGTGAAAGAATAGATTTACAAGGTGGCTTCTGTAAACCTTGTTGAGAAAATTTAAAAAAGGAAAGTCTAGATAAGAAGAGATAGGGATAATGATTAAGATAAGAACCGAGAGAGATGAAGATAAGGATAGGCTTGAATCACGCACGGAATGCTTTCCTTAAGCGTTATTTGCACCCTCTCGAATGCTCTGTGGGTGAATAGCAAATACGCCGCAGGATACGACAAGCCTTTTATCGAGTTTGCACCAAAGCACTAATGAAAACTCGATTGTAGACAAGAACTGATTTTTTTTCTGATTTGATTTGTATGTGGATTTATAGAAATTAAGCGCCGCGGCGCTAGAGCCGGTGAAGCGTTGATTTCCGGAGAGCCACATCGCTTCGTAACATATCCATTGCAGAGATTTGAAAATGGATAAAATTTCTTTTTTGAAACGAAGCTTCACGTCGCTTCGGCTTCTGAAGCGAGAATTGCCACGGGAGAGTCCGCGACTATTCCCTAAACATATCCACAAACATCTACTTAGTTTATTTAAACAAAATCTCAATAATCCCCACTTGTTTAAAACAAACTAAGTTTACATATAAAATTAAGGACAAGGAGCATTAATAGAGCTAGGTATCTTTCGATTTGAACCTAACCTTAGTGAAAATACTACAAAGCTTTAATGAAATTCCAGGTAGCATAAACGCTTTGAACCAGTTATTCCTTGTATCAAAACTGGTGATACTTCACACACTCCTTAATGTTTCTTATCTACACCACACGCTTTGCACGATTTATGGCCATGTGCTTATCCTGTTTTATGAACCTTTTTATGAGAGAAACTCCAACTCTCACTTAAGACGACACCATCTCAAGGTTTACATAGGTGAAGTTCTTTCAGTATCTCTGTTACAATAGATACTTGTCCACATGACTGAACTTCATTAAGAGTTTAAAAAGCTCAACCCTCCATCTTATAACAGTTAGCACTATACACTAAGTGCAGCTACAATCCACTTATCAATGACTTGTTGTTACCCATTGAACCTAAGACTAGTCATTTCCTAGTATTAGGTTGGGTTGCCATCATTGGTGGACTTTTACTCAAGGAGTTTTAGACCCATCCCTCTGGAAGTCATCTTCACTAAATCTCTTGTAAGAGGTTTAGTAAGTGGATCAGTTAGATTATAGCTTGATCGCAAAAGTAAGAGAAATTATTCCATCCTTGATTAATTTCCTCACATACTCATATCTTAGACTAATGTGTCTAGACTTTCCATTGTACACTTCACTATACGCTCTGGCTAAAGTGGCTTGGCTATCAAATGTATCGATACGGTTGAAATATTCTCACAAGCCAATGGGATTTCCAATAAAAGATCCCTTAACCACTTAGCCTCATGTCCTGCTGAAGCTAGAGCCACAAACTCTGACTCCATTGTTAAGTGTGTAATGCAAGTTTGTTTCTTGGATTTCCAAGATATTGCACCACCCGCTAGTGTAAACACCCAACCAGTGGTAGATTTATTATCTCCCACCCTTGATATCCAACTTGCATCGGTATATCCTTCCAATACAGCAGAAAATTTAGAGTATTGTAGACCTAGTCTTTTGGTTTTCAAAAGATAACCAAAGACTCTACCAATAGCCTTTCAATGCTCTACACTCGGGTAGCTAGTAAACCTACTCAGCTTACTAACTGCAAATGCTATATCGGGTCTAGTGCATTACACAAATACATTAGACAACCAATAGCACTTGCATACTCAAGTTGAGCCACAGCTCGTCCACTATTCTTTTCAAGCTTTAGACTTGGATCGAATGGGGTGTTCACTTCTTTGAACTTCAAATGTTTGAACTTGTGTAATACTTTCTCAACATAATGTGATTGACTAAGTTCAAAACCCTCACTATTTTGTTTTACTTTGATGCCCAAAATAGTATCAACTTGTCCAAGATCTTTCATCTTGAAAGTAGATGATAGAAACCTCTTCGTTTCTTGTATGCCTTTCATTTCATTGCTAATGATCAACATATTATCAACATAAAGGCATACATATACCACAAAGTCACCATGCACTTTAGTATTTAAACACTTGTCAGAAACGTTGTGAACAAATCCATTTGAGAGTATGACAGAGTCAAACTTTATGCTATTGTTTGGGCGTTTGTTTCAATCCGTATAAGGATTTAACAAGCTTGCACACTTTATGTTCATTACCCGGCAGGATAAAACCCTCTGGTTGTTCCATGTAGACCTCCTCATCGAGATCACCATTTAGGAATGCCATTTTGACATCCATTTGATGAACATAAAGCTTGTGCAATGAAGCCAATGCAAACAATACTCTAATTGTTGTTATTCTAGCTACAGGTGCATGTGTATCAAAATAGTCAATTCCTTCTTTTTGTCAAAAACCTTTAGCTACTAGTCTCACTTTGTAGGTGTTTAAAGTACCATCATTATGATACTTCTTCTTAAACACCCATTTACAACCAATAGGCTTAGACCCTTTGGGTAAATTTACAAGCTCCCAAATGTGGTTAGCTATAATGGAATCCATTTCATCTTGAATAGCTTCCTTCCAAAAGGCCAAATCCCTTAAAACCATAGCTTCCTTAAAGGTTTTAGGATCATCTTCCACTTGAAGAAAAATAGGTACCCTACGGATAAAATTTTCTCTACTTCTTTCAACTAAATAAAGGAAATAAGTTGAGAGTCTATTTCATCGGATCCTAAATCCTTAGCCTTTCGGATTCTCTTACTTTTTTGAAGCTCCGGTTGTTCTTCAACAACCTTTAAAGATCTCTCCTCATAAGAATTATTACTCTTTAAATTTGTAGGAGCTTGAAAATTATTACTCTTTAAATTCTCAAGAAACTCCACATCTCTAGATTTCACTATCACGTTAGACTCTAGATCCAAGAGTCTATAAGCTTTGCTATTTGTGGCATAACCAACAAATACACTTCTTATCCCTTTGGGACCCAATTTGGTTCTTTTGGGGTTTAGGTTCTAGTAGGCAAGACACCCCCACACTTTAAAATACCAATATTGGGCTTTCTTCCTTTCCATATCTCATATGGAGAGGTCTGAGTTTTCTTTAAAGAAATTCTATTTAAAATATGACAAGCAGCAAATAAAGCTTCACCCCATAAATTAAATGACAATGCGGAATGTTAACATAGCATTGATCATCTTTTGTAATGTTCTATTCTTACGTTCAACCAAACCATTTTGTTGTGGTGTACGTGGTGCGAAACTTTGGTGTATAATGCCATTTTCTTCACAAAATGCATTAAAATTATTAGAAAATATTCTCTACCCCTATCACTTCTAAGGATTTTAATATTTCTACCTAACTGATTTTCTACCTCCGCTTTATATATTCTAAAAGCATGGAAAGCATCATCTTTATGCTTTAATAATAAACATATGAATCTAGAGTAATCATCAATCAAGGTAATGAAATACCTATTTCCATCTCTAGTTAACATGCCATTAAATTCACATATATCAGAATGCACAAGTTCTAATAAGTTGGAATTTCTCTCAACGCTATGAAATGGTTTCTTAGTCATCTTTGATTTAATGCATATTTCACATTTATTGAACTCATCAATTTTGCAAGAAAGCAAACCACAATTAACAAGCCTTTTCATGGTACTAATTCCAATATGTGCTAGTCTACCATGCCATAATATAATTAAGTCAAGCATATAAGCGAAAGCAACATTTTTATTAATAGAATTGTCAATGATACATAATCTGACCATTCCATCACTAGAATAGCCCTTGCCAATAAATATACCATTACGGGTCAAGATAAGTTTGCCCGACTCAAAAACAAATTTTATTCCTGGTTTGCCCAAAAGATCTCCACTAACAAGGTTCCTATTCATATCCGGTACATGCAACACATTTGACAAAGTAATTTTCTTGTCAGAAGTGAATTTGAGTTCTACGTTTCCTTTGCCATATACCTTGGACCGGCCTTCATTGCCCATTTGTATCTCTTATCCATCGGTGACATCCACATAAGTCTTGAACATAGACTTATCATAGGAAACGTGGACGATGACGCAAGTATCGTACCACCATCCGGGGACCTTACCATGGACCATCATGACTTCGCTCACGGTGGCGATGATTTCATCATCGTCAACATTGGTGGCATTTGCTTCCTTAATTTGGCCCTTGCGGTGTCTGCAGTCACGAGCAAAATGCCTGGGTTTGCCACACACATAATAGCTTCCCTTGGGCTTCTTTTTCTTGAACTTCTCTTGATTCTTTTTGGGACCAAGATAGTTTGCTTTGCCATCCTTTTTGTCCTTCTTAGGCTTACTCACAACATTGGCCTTTGAAAACCCCGTTTCAACGTTGACATTCTCCAACTTCTCCCTCATTCTCGATTCCTCCTCGATTCGAAGGTGTTTCTAAATTTGCTCCAAGGAAAAATCCTCGGTGTTGTGGAGAAGTTTTTTCCTATAGCCCTTCCAAGATGGCGGTAATTTTGTGATTATCGCGCCAAATTGAAAAGACTCGGGAACATCGATTTTCACTGCTTTGAGTTTGTTGACAATCACTTGCAATTCATGCACTTGTGCAAGAATTAACTTCTCATCACACCTCTTGAAATCAAAATATTTAGAGGTAAGAAATTTCTTCGTACCTTCCTCGGCCTTGTACTTGTATTCCAATGTGTTCCATATCTCTTTTGCTGATTGTGTTAGTGTATAGATCATACAATCGATCGGATAGAGCATTGAGATGTGCCCGTCATATGAATTCGTCCTCCCTTCGCTTCTTACGCTCTGCCTTGACTTCGTCGGAGTCATTTTCAGTTGGCTCCGGTATAGGCACCAAGTCCGATCGAGGATGTAAATATCTTTAATGCAGTGAGAAGAAACTTTAACTTATCTTGCCAACGGATGAAATTAGTGCCATCGAATCGATCGAGTCTGACAAGATCTTGGTTCATCAACTTGAAAGTGGCGATAGAAGTCTCGGTCTCCATTGAAATAACGCTTAAGATTGTTGAGAAAATTTAAAAAAGGAAAGTCTAGATAAGAAGAGATAGGGATAATGACTAAGATAAGAACCGAGAGATGAAGATAAGGATAGGCTTGAATCACGCACGGAACGCTTTTCTTAAGCGTTATTTGCATCCTCTCGAATGCTCTGTGGGTGAATAGCAAATACGCCGCATGATACGACAAGCTTTTTATCGAGTTTGCACCAAAGCACTAATGAAAACTCGATTGTAGACAAGAACTGATTTTTTTTTTTTGATTTGATTTGTATGTTAATTTATAAAAATTGAGTGCCGCGGTGCTAGAGCCTTGAAGCGTTGATTCCCGGAGAGCCACATTGCTTTGTAACATATCCGTTGCATATATTTGAAAACGGATAAAATTTCTTTTTTTAAAAAAGCTTCACGTGCTTCGGCTTCTGAAGCGAGAATTGCCGCAGAAGAGTCCGCGACTATTCCCTAAACATATCCACAAATATCTACTTAGTTTATTTAAACAAAATCTCAATAAATCTTTGTTCAAACATCTCTAGTCAGATTCTTGTGAGCCTTGTCATGAATCCACCGAAGGTGAAATTTATGTTCCTTTTTAGTTAGCTTTTATGAGAACCAGTGAAGCTTAAAAACTTGTCAGGTAGAAAACTGGAAATGATTATGCAGGACTCAGCAATTGAAGTACAACATGTTGGCCTAAGTATGGCTTGGTTTTGTTTTGCAGGTTGGAGACGAGTCTTATGAATCTTTCGTTGCAGAAAAAGATGAGATTCTTTCATCTTTATCAAGGCGTGCTAAGGTAATTCTTATGACTGTTTTAAGTTTGTTTATTCTTGATGATGAACTGGGGTTTGCCTTGGTGGTCATACTTTTATGTAGCAACTAGAGGTTTTGGGTTTGAATCTTGGATGGGTTGCATTCTTTATTGGGAAGTAGGTAATTGTAATGCTGGTTGGTCTCTCTCTCTCTCTCTCTCTCTCTCTCTCTCTCTCTCAAAAGAAGTTTTCTTTTGAAATTAATGTCATGCTTGGATAATCTCAATTGATGCAATAGATCAATTCCATTCCGAAGTTATGCTCCGCTTAAAAAGCGAAGATCTTGTTGGAAAAATGAATAAAATAAGACAAGACCAAGACTCTCACTTCCAAAACATGTCATATTATGTTGTCTTCTAACCATTAGTGGACACAGGCATTAGAAGATGCATTCAACAGCTTAGAAGGTGTGGCATGCAACAAGGCAGAGGGAGCCATGTATCTCTTCCCACGCCTTCACCTGTCTCAAAAGGCAATCAAAGCTGCTGAAGCCGCTAAGATAGCCCCTGATGCATATTTCTATGCACACCGCTTGCTCGGTGCCACCGGAATTGTCGTCGTCCCTGGATCAGGGTTTGGACAGGTTGGTATATTTGCAGCCAAATAGACAGCTGTTTAAAACATTAGATGCAGATATCTGGGGGAAATGGGGTCTATTTAGTCTGCCTGATGGTGCTTATCTGTGCACGCCATGATGTTAATTTCTAAGATCTTATAAGTTCAGTAGAGATCTGGCAATATATGTAGCATTTCGAAGTTAGGTGGTGTAAATTGTTGACACTGTTTCCTTCTGCTTGCTCTGTAAAAGGTCCCTGGAATATGGCATATCAGATCCACAATTCTCCCACAGGAAGATAAGATCGGAGGGATCATTTTCCAGCTCAAGTCTTTCCATGAAGCATTCATGGAAGAGTTTCGGGACTAAGGTGTTGCTTAAACTATCATGTCAACAGAATAAGATGTAAACGTTGTTTCTCAACGTATGGTTGAATTCAAGGCTTGTACTGACGAAATTGTGCTTTTATATAAGTAACAGATGGTTGTCCTACTTCTGGATGCATCTTTGTTGCTCCATGAATTGCAATTGCCAAGCGTTGCTCCCATGGTGTAGAGGTACTTGGTGATATTTCTACTTGGGACCTATTTTCGTTGGCAGTTTTATGGATATTAAGTATTGTTTGATGGGTTGTTTATTATTGGCATTGGAAACGCACATTAAAAAAGATAACTTCTGATTGTCTGTGGTTAGGCATTTCACAACTAGACTTTTCACAGGTTATCAATAATATTGTGTTGTTGATAGCTAATGAATCATTTATTCATCAAATATTATTTTAGGATCGCTTGCAAGACATCTAGAATGAAGTAAATTGCCTTTTAGCATTTTTAAACTTCAATCAAAGTATATAAGAAAGAAAGTTTGGTTAATGAAAGGAAAAAAATTGCTTTTATGTGATTTGTGTGTTGAGAAAAATTTTTTTTTCAAAAGAATTCTTCAATCTTTGATACTCAACAAGATTACTGAGTTTTAATTTGTGAGGAAAACTTTACCTTAAAAAGTGGTTAGAATTCTATAAAAAATTTTGTAATTTGTTTTCCTCATTTCTTCTCTCCCACTTCGTAAATTCTTCTGGTCTTAACAAATTTTGCTGGAGAAATTCTTCTCTCATTGTTTCCTAGGTTCATGTGTGAAATTCGCCATATCAGGATAGTTGTTAGGCCATCCAAAGATTTAGAGCTTCAATCCTTTTATTCTTCAATTATTTATTTGTGTATATATATATAATTAGGAGGCATTCGAAAGGCAAGTTTCAAGCCTGTGGTGCTTGTGCTTTAAACGGTGCTCTATGGTGCACTTTTAGTGGCTGGTTGACTAGTGCTATTTATTGGTTCAATAATAACATGTGATATGCTATGTGCTAATTCAATGGAGTTCATCTATGCGAGGTAAGTCATTCGCGAGCTCTCACCTTTGCTCATTCGTTGGAAGGGTGGGAAGATGGTATGAAGTGAAGGAAGAGGTGGAATGGTTTTTTTAGTTAGAGAAAGAGTGGTGTTTTGATAAGATTTGAACGAGTTAGAGAGAGGAAGGGATGAAGAAATTTTTTTGATTTAATTAATGGTATTAAAAATCAGTACATAATATTAATTTTATCTAGGACTTTTATTTTTATGTTAGTGAGAGAATCTGTAAATTATATATACTTGGTATAAGATTTTAAAATCACTAAGAATTTCTAAGAAAAAATCCATTTTTGATATCATTTTTTTATTTTTAAATATATCTTACTAGTACCAAGGGATTTATCCCTTAGTAAATCTCTAAGGGACCGAACTTTCCTTACAAATTTCTTGCTAAAAATTGTTTAACTAACCACTTACTGATCCCTTGCAGATTACCAAGGGATTTTCAAGGAATTTATCAAGAGAAATATATCCCTAGCAAATCCCTTAGGGATTCCTTACTGAAACTAGATTTTGAATGTAATTTAAAATCCCTTAAAAATTAGTTTTTAATCCCTTGGTAATTTTCTGAGGGACATATCTTTGGTCATGTCCCTTGGTGCAAGGCTGATTTCTGGTAGTGTATTTCCTTCCTTTCCTTTTATCTTTTTCTTAATTTTTCTTTATTTCGATGTTCGAATCGAAATCACTCTTCATCACTGGAAAAGTTCATGGTATTTTAGGATGGCTCTCTTTGGGCCAGTTAAATTTTAGATTCTTAGGATGGATCACCAAGATAACAATCTTCAATGCCATGGTAGCAGTTCCAAGCAGTAAGAAACGTACAATAATCAAAAGCTCTCAAACAAAACCGGAAAATAAGAGCATGCATTAGCCAGCCAACAAGTTCAGGAATTGATGAGGGATGAAGTGGAATGACACAATCTAGGAGGAGATAGTAATAACTAAATAAAAATAAAGTGAAGCTAGGCTATATTTCCATATGAAAGAGCAAAAATTTTCATAAAGGGATTTGCATATTAAACTAGACTTGGATGAGAATCCTTCAAAATAGTAAAGAGAAAGGGCCTTTGTGGTAAAAAACCACACAGGCTAGGGTTTAGTTACTCTAATATTTAGATCAAAAAAATATTGAAAGAGGGGTATACGGCCATTAATATATCAGAGATTGGAAGGATTACACTCAAGGATGAAGTTCTTGGATGACAAGGAGATTCCTCTAGTTGCAGGACTTTTTGTATCTGTTTCTTGTCATGGAAGACCTTCTTCTTTGGAACCTGAAAATCCCGAGGATCCTACACAAACCAAATTAGAGTTAAGAACATAAAAATTTGATGGAGTATTAATGAAATAAAGAAAGAGGGAGGGAAGGTTAAAGTTAAGATGAAACTTGACGGATTTTAGGTAGCTTGGCCGGCCTTCTTTGTGGAGTCTTCTTGCACCTTGGAAGATGGGATGGGATGGTAGAATGGAATGAGAATGGCTAATGGATCTTGGCGTGGAATGACTTTCTTGAAGTAACTAAGGGCCTCTCATCCACTCCCTCTCGGAGGACATTTGCCAACACAAATGGAAGAAAATAAACTCAACTTTCATTCATCATAAATTATCTTTACAAGAGAGCTTGGAGTAGTATTTATAAGCCTCCAAGGAACTTTTGAAAATTTGAATTACATAGAGCTTTTAATGGGAAGTTGCAACCTAAACTAGCTATAAGGGTGGAGGGTTGAAACAACTTATAACTAAGCTTAAAAAGAGGAGAGAAAAATGGGCGGCTTCTTTGAATTTGAATTCCTTTTGGTGATGTGGCATGTGGTGATGTGGCTTGATGAGGTGCACATCAAGAGATTGACATAGCACCCAATAATGCTTGCTGAAGTGGCGTCCACCTTGGATTGATTTGTTAGAGTGGTTGAATGCATCCAATCTTCAAGCTCATTTGCTTACCTTGAACCCAATTCCATACTTCTCTTGGACCCAACTACTAAACTCACTAAATACAAATCAATTTGACCTTACTTGGACTCAAGAACCCAAATTGAAATAAACCAACTTTAATTACATACTCAAGAACTTAAATTGAAATAAACTAATTTTAATTACATGACTCAAATTCAAAGAAGTAAAATTATTACTCTATTTACAGGACAAAGCCATACTGAATTAGATCGAAACCTCTTTCGAACTTTGGTATCCGCACCAGGAATGGGATCCGATCGGGTTGACTCGGACCGTTTCATTTCTCTCACCCTCACCCTCTCCCTCTCTCTCATTCGAGTTTTTTGGAAAGGAGTTTGGCTCGGAGCTAGTGTTGGGCATTGGGCTGTGCCCGGCATGGCCCAGCCAGGCCCATCGGGCCACTAATAAATGGGCTATGCTTGGCATGGCCTGTTTAAATTAAAACTGCGCTCGACACGGCCTGCGACCCATTTTAGGATGGATCGTGCTAGGCACGGCCTGCCACAGACCATGCTTGTCACGGCCCAATTAGATCTAGCTATTTCCAAACGGCTAGAAATGGCTAGTTGAGGGGTTTTTACCATTTTAACTCAACAGCCATAAAACGACTAAATAGAGGGGTATTTTGGAATTTTTTTTGAGTCCAATAAATACCCCTCCCTTCCTCATTCTCATCACACCAAATCAAGTCTTCTCTCCTTTTCTACTACTATTATTTCTCTCTTCTAGCAAATGCTCTATGCTTCTAGCAATTTAATTTTTAGTTTACATTTAGCAAGTGTTCAAGTGCTACACAAGAGGATGTTCTTGTTGAGAAGTTAGAAGTACAAGAGAAAGGATGTCACTTCTTGTTGAGAGGCGAGAGCACAAGAGAAAGCTCACAAATCTCGGCTTCACCTTTGGTTCTCTACTCAATTCCTCTTTGTAGTTAGTTTTTATTTTTTGCATTCATCAATTTAGATATGACATCTTATGACCAAAGTCATTTTGGCATGCCCTCTGTTTCTGAGGGAGAAACTAATCCCCAAGTTCCCTCTATAACCAGTGAAGGTCAAACCTCTTCTTATAAGAGGACTAGTGATGTTTGGAATGAATTTGATAGAATTATGGTTGATGGAGTTTTGAAAGCAAAATATAGAAATGTGCAAAACTTTATAGTTGTTATAGTAGTGCGGGAACATGTCATTTAAAAAGATATCAAGAGAGTTATAGGATATTCTCTTCTTCAAAGTACCTTTAATATACAAGGGGATCACTTGCAGGTACTTTTGTATATAATCATAAAATCAGAAAAAATACTTATAAGATGGATAGTTAAGGATAATTATCTTTTAGTTTATGTGAATCTTTTAATTTTAAAGAATATGTTCAATTAGCCTTGCAACCTGCTTATAGAAGAACTAGTAGGCGTATATTTAAAAGAGTAGCTATGATAAACTTTTTAGCAATGAGACAAAATTTAATTGAAATGCTCTCTATTTTAAATGCAAAAGTTTCTTTAACTTCTGATTTGGTCAGCATTAATTGTTTTATTGCTATTACTGCTCATTATATTGATAATGACTTGCTCTTCATGCTTTTGATTTTTTGCATTATGGGCAATAAATTTTAAATACCATTTAACAAACTGCATGCTCATATAATATTAATGATAAAATCATGTCTATTACTTTTGATAATGCATCAAATAATAATCCTGCTATTGCATTATTGAAGGACTCATTGCATCCCATGTTAAATGAAAATTTATTGCATATTAGATGTGCATGTCATATCTTAAATCTTTCTATTCAAGCTGGCATGGGCATGATTCAAGATGCTATTTCAAAAATTAGAAATGCAGTTTCTTTTATTCATGCTTCAAGATCAAGACTTCAAGAATTTAAGCAACTATGTATAGATCATGGTAGACATTTTAAAAAATTTAAACTTGATGTAATTACTCATTGGAACTCAACATATAGCATGATACATGATGCATACCCACCCATATAAAAACTTATTAAGTGCATATATTAATGATCGTGGATTATGCTTTACATTGACTGAAACTGATTGGAATAAAGGTAAAATTTTGGAAGATTTTTTGTTAGTTTTTATAATGCTACTAATGTTCTTTATGGTATTTATTATCTAACTTCATGTTCATTTTTACAACAAGAATATATAATTAGTCAAAAATTTGCTGAACATAGATATGATGATATTTTAATGCCTATTATTGAACAAATAAAATTTAAATGGAATGAATATTGGGACAAGATATATCCTATGCATAACTTAGCTGTTGTATTTGATCCTAGAGTTAAATTAAGTGGTTTACTAATTTTACTTGATGCATATTGTGAAAAATGATTCTAAGATCCTGAACCTGCTAAAATTGAGGTAACATAACTTCTTCATGATATTTATGCTTTATATAATAAAAAAATTCATGGATCTAGATTACCCACATAAAGCCCTATTTCTTCTTCTAGTTCTCGTTCGTCATCTATTTTTCATTCATTGCACAAAGAAAACACACACATGCTTCAAGTTCATATTTATTTTCTTCATCTTTAAGTAGTGAACTAGAAATGATCTTCAGTTTGCATATGATGAAAATCAAATAGAGAATCTAGATATATTAGCTTGATGGAAGAGTGTTAAAAATCAATATCCTGTTATGCCATTACATGCGATATTTTAGTTGTGCCGATGTCCACAGTAGCATCTAAATGCACTTTTAGTACAGATCGGCATGTTCTGGACGAAAAGAGAAGTAAGATGATTGGTGAAACGGTTAAAATGCTTATCTGCTTCAAAGATTGGTTGGATGCTCAGACGAGACTTCAAGCTAAAGGTGACATGACTTATCCAACGAAGATGATGATGATACAAATACTACTGATGAATGAGTCATCTCTATTTTTATAATTATATATTTTTTATTTTTTAATTATTAAAGTGAGTCATCTCTATTTTTTTCTCCTTTCTTATTGTGTTCTGGAGGTTTAAATTAATAAACTGGTAAGGGTTTATGCCAAACCCCCCAACATTAAGGTGGCTTTATATTAATAAATCCTTAGTTTTCAATAATTTTTTAATTTATTAAAAAATATTTTTAATAATTTTTTTATTAAAAAATATTTTTTAATAAAAAATTTATTAAGGGGACCTGTCCAGGCCCTTGTGGACCGTGTCGGCTTAGGCCCTTATGGGCCGTGCCGACCTTGGTCCGTGGGCCAAAATTTTGGAGCTCGGCATGGCCCCCTTTTATGTATGGCCTGCTTCGTGCCGAGCTAGGCCGGGTCATGGATAGGCATGGCCCGTTTCGTGCCGCTCTACTCGGAGTTCGACTGCGTTGGTGTTGGCGTCAGCGAACCGGTTCTTGGGGATCCAGTAGACCGTCTTGCAGGCCAGGCCCGTTTTGTGCCAATTAGACCGGGCCATGAGCGGGCACGGCCCGTTTTGTGTGCTCTAGTATTCGGAGCTCGACTGCATCGGCGTCGAACCGATTCTTGGGGATCCAGTTGCCCGTCTTGGGATCCCTCATCCAAAAGGCCTCCTCCATCTTCGTCACTCTGCTCGACTTCTCAACCGCGCCACAGTGTGATACCGCCGGCTGCAAAGGAAAGCAAAGCAAAACAATAGTGAGAGATCAAATTTCGTCGCGCTTTCCTCTGTCTCTTTCCATTTTTATTTTACGGTCGGTGAGTCTTACGTACTAGAAATGCTTAAAGTTTCTCTTTTCTTTCTCCTTTTCTTCCTTCTTGTCAATAAACCTGTGAAACTTCGACGCAGAGCGTCATGTACGTGTAATTTAGATGGGTGAAACACTTAGAAAGTTGAGAAAATTTTTTTAGATGTTAAATGAGTGTGAACTATATCGAGGAAGAGCCATTCATCTTCAAAATGTGATATGTGATGATCACCCAAACATACACTAAAATTTATCGTACAAAGCTTGTATCTCACTATAAAATTTTTTAGAATTAGCGGCGCCAAAATAGCATTGTTAATCAATAAAAAAATTTATTGCTAAGCCAACTAGCGATGCAACAGCGATGCGAAAAAAATTATCGTAAAATAAACATCGCTAATTAGCGATAGCCAATGGCATCGCTAATTTTTTTTTTTTTAATTAAAAATTAAATAATTAATTTTAATAACCTTTCAAATAATATTAAATTAAAATGAGAGACACATTCATAAATAAAATATTTTATTAAAAATTAAAATAAAATATATACAAATAAAATATTTATAATACAAACTAGTAGCACATAAATACAAAAAGAGTAGCAGATACATATAATACTCATAAAATTACAACAAAATCTATAAATATCAACGCCGATCAGCTGGAGGGAGGGTCATCGATCTGGAGCTAGAGGTGGACTAGTAAATTGTGCCGACTATGACATTTGCATAATCAACTGGTGCATCTCCTGCAACTGCTGCTCATAACGATCGAGCTCTTGTTGGTGTTTTCAATGGATGTGTGAGATCTCGATCATTATATCCAATCTCATATGTTCTGCAATGGATATACTCAATATCCGCGTAGTCACCGGTGTCACAATGAATGAAAGAAGAGGAACCACATCAACCAAAGAATGCAAAAGCTTTGGCGCCTAGACCGTAGACTCTACGATCATTTGGCTATGCGCCAACGGTCTTTAAGAAGATGCGGTCGATCTTCTGCAGTGAATGGTCGGGCGTGGACCCTCCCTCCATCGGGCGTGGACCCTTCCTCCACTAAGGGTTGTGTGGTCTGAGATAATGCTCACTCATACGTGCTTGCAACGAATACATATCAAATATAATGTAACTATATCGGAGGAAATATATGAATAAACATATCATGTTTTTAATGATTTACTTACTCCAATACGCTAGGCCCTCCGCAAACGGGTAAAGTCCAAGCCCTTCTAACAAAAGGAGTTAAGGCTGGATTCCACTCAAATTCCTTTTGCAAGCAAAAAAAAAAATTGAATATACATATTGTAATAAATAAATTGTATGGATAAATATTGATAATATGACATTATGAATGCAATTAAGAATCATGCAATTTATGTATACTAATCTTGTATGTATAATTCTATATCAGAACTAAAACAGAAATCAAAATAATCTAAATATGTTTATAATAATAAATGCAACTAGCTAATTTAATAAATGAATAAGTTTGAAATTGTATCTACATAAGGGTAATTATAAGTTATGTACCTAAAACTCTGTCGTAAAACTCCCTCACCTCCTCACTGATGCGCTCCAAATAGTAGCTCTCCGGGTTTGCACGCCTCTTAAATATATCTGTGATGAACCTTGAGACAATATGTCCTGTACAAATCTATGCAAGTTTAGTAAAATATAAGATATAATTTGATAACATAACAATTGTATAAACAAATTAATATGAAGATAAAATACATTTACTGGCCATCAACCAGTAGAAGCCTCCTCCCATCGAAGAAGTACTGTCGTCTGACGATGCCCCGATAGATGATCTTGGCATCTCATCAGCAGACTTCTCGTGGATAAGTTACTCTTATTCGAAGGAGCTATTATGTGGTGCATCGGAAGGAAAGTCGTCGCTAGTGCTAGTTGAACCCCTCATAGCTATGAATCGTCCACGACCCCTCATAGTACTGTAGATATAAAAGAATTGTAATGAATCAACTTGAATAATAAAAAAATATAAAACAAAAATTTTTATTTCTAAATATAATTAGAGATATAAATATTCAGTTACTATTATTTATATCTTCAAGTTTAGGTTCTTCTTCATCATTTGAGACCTCATTGACATCCTTAATTTTAAGTAAAGCACTGATTGGATCATTACGGATTGGATCCAATATCAAGCAAATCATCTTGAATTGCATGTGCTGCCGTGAAATCTTCTTGAAAAGTTAGGGAAAGTGTTTATGTAGATGAGCTTACCGGCATAGAAATGGTCGCCCATGCTTTATTTTACTCACAGCCCACCAATCTTATTTATCGTTTTGAAGGCTTGGATATGTGGAGTAGTACACTTGTTTAACTTGACATGCCAAAGTGAATGGATCATATTTCTTCAACCTTCTTCTATGATTTACTTCAGTAAGATTATAGAGGCCAAACCATTCGCACTTGAACAATATAGTGCATTTAATAGGCCAACCAGGATACTTAACTTCAACAATCTCCTTTAGCTTTTCATAATAATCTTGTTGATCTATACCAATAGTTTGAACTTGCATACATACCACCCAATTTTGAGTTGCTCTTGAAGAACCCAAAGAATCAACCTGAAACTTGTATCCATTCACAAAATATCTGGTATATGTATTCACTCTAAACAATATCCATTGTGCTAGGAATTTAATGAAATGTTATCAACATTCGATGAAGGATTATTAGTATGAAAAATCAGGGAAACATAATAAGTATTTATATGGTATGTCCTTGATAACCTATAAATAATATGTAATTTTAATACTTACATGATTATTGAACCAATATGCAAACTCTATATAAAGTTTAATCCAATTTTATCATCGCTAATGTAAGGATCTTGTTGTCTCCATATATCATAAAACATCCTTGGAAATAATAGTTTATATCAACTTAGTTAAAATAATATAAAAAATAAATTACATGGACAAACTGAATTGAAGGAATAACATCTTACTTTATGTACGGTTCAAGTTCAGAGCAGTTCATCAAAATATAATTGCAAGCAGGTTCAATAGATATCTCCTATTTTCGGGGCTAAATGGCCTACCAACCGTCTTGAAAATAGAAATGCTTCTATCATCTACTCCAAATGGCTTACCACAACCATTTAAATTATGTGGCACTTTTTAATTTTTAGTTTGGATATGTTCATTAAAGTAGCGCAATACAAAATTCGATGACTCCTCCACCAAATATGTATTACATATTGATCTATCAACTCTTGTCTTATTTCGAATATTTTTTTAAATTTCTTCATGTACCTAACAGTTTAAATTTAAAAACAAAATAAGATATCAATATAGTAAATATAATAAAATAAAATGTGTACAAAGTAATTACCTCTTAAATGGGCACATCCAACGATATTGAACAGGTCCAGTAATCCGAGCTTCATATGATAAATGAACAGGTAGATGTTCCATGCAATTAAAAAAACTTGAAGGAAACATTTGTTCTAATTTACATAAAATAATTGGAATCTCTTTTTCAAGTCTTGCCATGTCATAATTTTCAGCTCTCATGTCATGATTTTTTGTTGTCACACTATAATTCTCTGTTGTTTCATATCTATCCCTGATTGCTTGATTCTTTTCTAACCTCAGTTTCTCCATGGCAGTACCAGTTATAGTAACGGGCAAAAAACCCTTTTATAAAGATAAATTTTAAATGTTTCAACATTCCTATAAGCTTTATTCTTACACTTTCTTATATTACACGGACATTTGATTCTAGATCCATTCATCCACTCTAGTTGACTATATGCAAATAATAAATTCTTCTAATCCATACACAAATTCAAGATTAAGAAAATTATCCTTAACCTTTTGATACATATACGAGCGATCAACATTTATTTTTAACTAATTATGTATGACCTTAAAAAAATATTTCGAATAAAACATTGGGTTAGTAATATTGATATTAATATTTAAGTATCATTTAATAATTCATCAATACAAGTAACAAATAACTAGAGTAGCATATCGCATTATTTTTTAAATCGTAATGTTGTTATGCAATAGTGAACTGAAATGTCATTGCTAGTGAACTACATACAATTCATTCGAGAAAAATCAATAGTAAATATCGATTGCTAAAAAAATTTCATTTCAACATTATACAACATATTAATAAAAATAATTAACTTATATAATCAATAATTAATATATAACATTACATATAACTAACATAAAAATAATATATTTTAATGTTATAAAATTTATATCAAATATATAATATAAAATTATTTACAATGCATATGATACCTCTTATCAGCAATATCAGTCGAAAGGGAGGCGATGGCAGAAAGATTGCCTGGGGGGCAATGGTGGGATAGGGGGAGGGGGGGGGGGGAGGAATTAGGCACAGGGGGGATTGACAACCCTAGGCGTACCGGGGGGGGGGGGGGGGGGGGGGGGGGGGGGGGGGGGGCCGGGGGCCAAGAGGGGGAGGGGGGGGGAGGGGGGGGGCCGAGGCCGAGGGGGAGAGAGGGAGGGTTGGGCTGAACAGGCCTAGGGAGGGGGGAGGGGAGGAGGGCCGGGGGGCCAAGGGGGGCCGGCGGGGGAGGCAAGGAGTTGGGGGGCAAGGGAGGCCGAGGTGTGTTGGGGGAGAGGGGGGTGTGCGCGGGAGAAGGGCTACGTGCCTGAACTAGGATTCTAGTGTGCGACCCGAGGAAAGACGTGCGCCAATTGCAAATTAGCAACGCGGTGCGTGCATCACTAATTGGGGGCGCTCACGTCGTTAGGCATGCGTGGGTGCCAACGACGCCATTTCGCATCACTGGAGCTCCCGTGCATCAGCGGCGTGCGAGTGTCGCTAGACCCGCACGGGCGCCAACAACGCGCACCAGCGTCGCTAGCACGCACACCTTAGCTACTCACGCAAGCTTCGCTCGTGGACACGCCGATGCGGACGCGCACATAGCTAATTAGTGATATTTTGCTAGGCGCTAGGAGCGCACACACGCTTCGTTGGCGGATGCTAGTGACACCACCTTACGAGCATTACTAATTAGCCATACTCGTGTGCGGCATTGTTAATTAGGGACGCATCAGGGACATTATTAATTAGCATCACATAAGGGATGTTTGTTGCATTGCTAATTTTATTTGTAGCTAATTCATCGCTAATTTATTATTAAATTTTTTACATCATTATTTGATCGCTATTAATTTATGCATATTTATGGTATCATTAATGAACACCGTTAAAATCAAAAATTCTTGTAGTGTTAAAAGATCTCGTATACATCGCCAAAACCAAAGAAATTTTTCTTTGAGATAAATATTGGATGGGAGAGCTCATGAGTGCGGTAGGAGTCAGGATCCTCTTCAATTCACGATCACTCGCAACCATTTGTCTGCTAGTGAATGGTGAGTGATGAATCACTATTGGTGTTGCCGTACTGATCCTGCTACTATTTCAGCTGCTTATTTTCTTTTAAGTTTTATAACTCTTTGTAATGTTGGAGGTAGTTTTTGTCATAGATTATTATTATTTTTAAGAGAGAGGGAGGGAGGGAGGGAGATATACGTGTTCTGTAATTAATCAAATCTAGTTTTTGAGGGACCCTTATATCATCTAAGAACCTGAGTCAAGCTTGAATTCGCTGCTATAAATTTTATTATTACATTTGTTCATGTTATAGAAGAAGCATTATCTGTTGGTGTGATCTTTGACGTTATTTATTGACCTGAAATAAATTTCCAAGAAGCAAGGATTGCTGCGAGTCCTCTCCTTCCGTCCAAGATTTAAAGCCTTCGCTAGTGTTAGAGGTGGGCTCGGGCTGGCCCAACGCGGATCCAGTCAAGCTCAAGTCGATGATTTTTGAACTTCAGACCAATCCTAGGCTTCAAATTGGGGCTTATATTAATTTCGGATCAGATTCAAATAGATGATTAATCTAGTCCAAACCCGAGCCTAATTTAGTTTTGATTACGAAGCTCGAATTAGACCTAATTATAAGGCTTTTGGTTGGCTTGACTGAATCTTCATTTAATTTTAATTTTTACAAAATTAAATCTATATATCTACTGTCTAATCAAATAACTAATTTATATATGCTTTAATTTACTATAAACAAACAACTTGTATGTTTGAGTAAATAATTTTGTAAAAATTGCCAAAATCAGGCTTGGCTCAGGCCTGGGTCTAAGTTCAGCAAAAAAAATTTGGGCTTTGGTTTAGCTCGAAATTCGGAAAAAAAATTAGCAGCATGCCTTTGGCCACGGGTCCCAATTTGGGAGATTAGGTTGGCCTTTTATTCATGTTTCAAAAAATTATAACAAATAAACAGCAATAAATAAATAAATAAATAATCCATCAGCCAGAAAAGCAACCTTGCTTCCTAAATCCTAATCTGAGCTGATTCCATGGCTAGTTATTGGTAAATCCAAATTCAATCCGTGCTTTAACTTTAGTCAAATTTGTGCCGCTTTTATCGGCTCACGACGTCTCCATTCTAGCTGGTTTCTTCCATGACACACGGTTGCTGTGTTTTGTAACCGCTTTCACTTCGTTGGGAGGGAAGGCCTTTGAGCTTTTTGTCGTTGCGGCTTAATTACGGTGGTGAGGCCTTTCTCAGACGTGTCGACGAGGCGTTCTAAAGCTGCTCCACGGCCACCACCTCGACCTCCATGCGGAGGCTCGCCACAGATAGAGCCAAGAGGCTTCTCTTTGGCTTCATCTTCTCCTCGTCCCAATCCTCTCTAACTGTTCGTTCCTATCCCTCTTCCTCTCCCCTCTCCTCCTTCTCCTCCGACGCCGCCATGTCTTCTACCAAGGCCCCTCTCGTTACCGTCGAATCCATCAGCCCAAAGGTGCGATCTTTCTTTCTTCGACCCTCCAAGATGGCTTTTTTATCAAATGGTTTGCTTTCTCTAGTGTTTGTTCCTTTGTGTTCTCTTCTCTCCGTTTCCTCACCGCCTAATTCTTCTGCGTGTTTGGAGAAATCGGCTTTTGCTTTTGTACATTAATCTCAAAATGGTATCTTTTTTTTTAATACATTAAGTTGCCTCTTTTAGTGCATGGTTATTCTTCTAACTTATGTCCCCTTAAAATATATTTCATTCCGTTATCAAGTTTTGGAGTTTGCATTGGTGGGGTGTTTTCGAGTTTTTCTTCTCAACCATTGGTACTCTGTGGAACGAATTGAATCATAAAATTTAATATTCTTTGCTCAATTCATAGGTTTTTTTTAATCTTTTCAATTTATTTATCTGTTGGCCTGCTTGGTGTGCACGCAAAGGCAATTTTTTTTTCCAGTTCGATGATCAAAGTTTTTCTATTCTCTCATTGCATGTTTAGATTTAATTGGTGCTCATTCTGTAAATTTCATTTTATGCTAATCTCTTTGGGTTTGGATTAGTGAAATGCTTTTATTTTGTTTTACCAGTGCTACAGTCGTATTAATTGACCCAAAGATAATATTCTTACTCACTTTCTAAATCTGGCCTTTCATTGAATTGTTTTGTGTATCATCAGGTGTCTATCTTTGCGCTACTTAGTTAAACTGACAAATTCATCTTGTCTTCTGGTATCAGTATGTATTGTTATATATACTTTTTGTTTCTGCATTGGGTGTTTTTTTTTCCTATTTGTTTCACATTTGAGTGCACGGCTCTGTTCCTTTTCTATATTTCTCTTCTGAGGATGATGTTTACCTGGTTTGTTCTTCATTCTTTGTGGATGAATTCTTAGCCCATTTTGTTCTGTGGATGTCTGTTATTTTTTTTATTGATCCATTAAACATGAATATATTCTATGTTTTATATTGTAGAAATGACTTATTTCTGCATCTGATTTTAGTTTGCTTTTAGATTATTTAGTTTGCATGTAACTTGTTTTTTTCTTAAAAAAACAAAGGCTCTTCTAAATTCTGCTGGCTTGGACTCGTTTTATGTTGCCCTTTGTGCATTCAAAGTTCCTTTGATTTCAAAATTCAGTTTTAATGCTGGGGTTTGGTGGATCATTCACCTGATTATCTGGATTTTCTTATCTCAAACTGTCTTCTTTTTGTTGCCTTTAATGCATCATGGTCGATTCTATACTCTACAAAGATATAATGCTTACATGTATCGATGCATTGAATCTGTAGTATTATTTGAGATTCATGCTATCTTTTCTTTTTGGTACATGAACTTCATCTCAAAGAAATTTTCCAATCACTAACTGCTATATAGAGTTTGATATTTTTACAGCAATATATCAAAATAATCCTTGTCAGTATATTTGGTTCATGTTGTGTGTTCTTGGCCTTTTATTATTGTGCTCAGTAGATGGTTGTAGACAATGCTTCCTCCACTTGATATGCATCACTTGCACATAACCATCTCGAGTTTGATTTATAGTTCTTCTACAAACTCTATATGTTGGGTAGAACATCAATTTCTGCTTTGCTGTTTTTAGGGCATGTTCCTGCATCTTTATTTCCCTCATCACAATGCCAGTAGATAGTAACTTTTACATGCAATAGTTACACTATCCTTTTCTATGCAGGTTAAAAATGTGAATATGTGTCCGTGGAGAGATTGTTAGCCATGCGAGGTACTTTAGATCCTGTTGTGTACTATTTTGTACAAATTTTTCCCTTGCATGGAACAAGGCCACAATTACGCACTGAATCATCTTATGATCCAAAGAGTGAATGTGGACAAACTAAGAACAAAACCATCCTAACTCTGACATCTATGCATATTTAACAAGTTTCCCTTAACTATTTCTGCCAGCTTATTTTTTTGTGCATCCCTTGTAAAGAATCTACGCAAGGATATCAGATGATTTGTGTATTCAATGATTATTTCTTAAACACTAAGCCTTGTTCAAACTATTTGGGTTCAGCCAAGGTTCGCTGTATCAAGAATCGGTACTGCTTCGGTATCGGATTGGTACAGTTAGGTGGAGAGTATACCGTATCGAATGATAGACAATTTGTTGGTACAGGTTTGGTTTGGATCGATTTGGGTTGGTTTAGTTTGGTTTGCCCTCTGTACCGAACTAAGGTTGAACCAATCCGATTCCGAGCAGGTTTGGTTTGATTTGCCTTGAACTGATTTGGTGGTTTAGGATGGTTCAGTATACAATGGATTCGGCATTATAAATCCTTGATGTCTGTTAAAGATTACACATGTGTTACTGACACTCTTCAAAATCAGTTCCCATAATTGCCATATGTATCTAGCAAATTGAAGAACTCTATTGTCATGACCTCTAAGTTGATCACTTAAAGTGAATTGCTTGACCAATGGGAGCCCAAAAAGTTAATGTTTTCAGAATGTTAGTGGGGAGATATAAGTAAAAAAACATACAATGGCATGCCTCCCTAAGCTAGTTTGATGGTTTGAGATGGTTCAGCATACAATGGGTTCGGCATTATAAGTCCTTGATGTTTGTTAAAGGTTACAGCAAGTGTTACTGCAAGCTCTTCAGAATCAGTTCCCACAACTGCCATATGTACCTGGCAAATTGAAGAACTCTATCATCATGACCTCTAAGTTGATCACTTAAAGTGAATTTCTTGACCATGAAAGCCTAAGAAGTTGATGTTTTCAGAATGTTACGTGATATACAAAAGTAAAAATACATACAATGGCATGTCTCCCTTTCTAACATATTTTAACTGAAATTCTCATGTAATATCTAAGGCCATGCTTTCCTAAAGAGTTTTTCTGTAGTAAATTAGGTTTTGCAAATAAAATATACGTATTTTTTCCCTCATAGGATTTCTTTCTTTCTTCTGTACCTTATTACAAACACTCATAGGATATCTTGAATCTTTAGCTTGTTATTGAAAGTCAACATGAACCTGGCTTTGTTTCATAATAAATTTTGGCCTACTTCCCTGAATGCAGCGGCTGCAGCATGAGCTACAAACAAAGCCAGGTTACCACCCCTTTGATGAGGTACAATTTTTTCCAAATTTTTCTCATGCTACACTTGTCAAACAGTTTTGCGATACTTAACCAATTCCGAGTTGTGTGTCTCTTTAGTCCAAGGTATATTGTCATCATTCAATCCTCTGTTCTTATTTTTGTCTGGTAGATACTCTATTGCAATATTGGAAATCCTCAGCTCTTGGTCAGCAACCAGTGACCTTTTTCGAGAGGTTGGTTAATTGTGTCTAAGTCGAAGTTTTACTCATGTATGGATGTTGATTTCTTCTAGATGCTTATATGGTCTATGTCAGGTTCTTGCTTTATGTGATCATCCAGCTCTCTTGGACAGAGATGAAACTCATGCCTTATTCAGGTACTTAGTGCAATCGCCCTAAGATATGTTGCCATCACCAGCAAAGATGAGTCATCAGTACTTTTGTATGCATATGGTAAATTGTGAGATAAACTGAAGCTGATCTTGAAATGTTCGAAGGCATTTTCATATAGTCCATGATGTGATAAACAATATTATTTTTGTTTAAAATTCCAGTTATCTACTGCTGAGACCTCGAAGCTGGATTTGTGATGCCATCTTTACGAAGCAGTCTTATCAAGGACTGCCTTTTCTGGCCCTGCAAGTTTTTTAAACTCATTCTTCCAACTTTCAGTCTGGTCTTTTAGACATTTCTTCGTCATTCCCTTCAAATCTGAGCTCATTCCATTGCCAGACATGAACTCTCTGTTGAACATGCTTACACCATGATAGCCAGTTCACCACCTAGCCCTCAGTCGATGCAACTCCTATGCATCCTAGTACTGAATGCTTATCCTTTTCTGCCTAGTATTGTTACATATCTGCCTCAGTATCCTCACCTCTTCCATAGTTCCCGAACTCGCCTTTTTCATCCTTCTATATCATGCAATATTGTGGGCCTTCTTGCAATTCTGTAAAATTTCTCCAGCAGGCATGTGCTGATTGCATGATATTTTGAAGTCAATGACACCTCTTGTCTCCATGCACCTTTTAGACATATCTCATCTATCAGTGTAAAGATTCGAGAAAAATTAAAATGGTATCTATTGACCATTATCCTTGGTTGGAATTAAGAATTCTATGGATTTGTTCTTTATGTGCATGTCCCTTAGAGTGATACTTCTGTTTTCCTCCTCTAGTTTGTTCATTGCTTCATTTAATGAAAGAAGGAAGAATAAAAAACTAAAAGAGAAGCATATCCGTGGCTGTTCAGGTTACCAGATCAAATCCATGCATTGGTTTTTTTAAAAATCAAGTTGATGCATCTTCATTTGAAATCCAAAACATATTATGATTTTGATCATAAGCACTCTTTTTTGTACCTTAAAACTAGTCCATATAATCCATCACTTTCAGGTTGTGCATTTGTAACAGGTACCTTGTCCAACTTAGTTTTCGAAGCTATTCTGGTGATTATTCGGCAGAACATCCAACTCTAAGTCCTCATGGGTTATCAAACTCTCTAATTTCACTTGTATTTTTTTTAATTTAGTGTACTACACACTGACTGATTCAATTAGAACTTCTGTTATTATGGTAATTTAGGAAATCAGCTCTCCGTTGAGTTGATACAAATTTTTCAGTACTCAATTGTTCCGATAAAATTGCATCCTGTGTGGCTCTGTCAACTCATTGGCAAACCATTTCAGGAGGAAGCTGTACTGATATGCATGCAGCCATGAACTGATGAACTGAAATTTCCATATTTTACTGCAGTTCAGATGCCATTGCGAGAGCATGGGAAATTCTAGACCTAATTCCAGGTAAAGCCACAGGTGCATATAGTCATAGTCAGGTAAGAGCGCACTTGATTTGTCCTCACAGCTATCTTTTATTTTGCCTGCAAATTATGGCCCATGAGTAATATTTGAGGTTCGTGTTCAGGGTATCAAGGGCCTGCGCGAATCAATCGCAGCAGGAATTTCTGAACGTGATGGTTTTCCTGCTAATGCTGACGACATTTTCTTAACAGATGGAGCAAGCCCTGCGGTAACCTTTAATGCACAACCTTTTTTTCCTTAATAGCTTTCATGATATGTATGCAGCTGATGGATCTGCGTGCTAATTACTCTTCTTTTTCTCAGGTGCATATGATGATGCAGTTATTGATAAGATCAGAGAAAGATGGCATCCTCTGCCCCATCCTGCAGTACCCTTTGTACTCTGCCTCAATTGCCCTTCATGGTGGCTGTCTTGTATGTTTGTTACATAGCTATTGAAATGCATTTCATGGAATTGATACCTATTTTTGAGTATGCTTAACACTTTATTCATAAATCAATGCATATTCAGTGCCTTTTCTATATATGCACCTTGAATATGATATGCAGATAAATTCCTCTTTCAAATATAAATAAATCAGATTGCCAGTTATACAATTTAGAGTTGCAGAAAATTTTGTTTTGTTTAGGTCTTTCATTCTATTTTATTTGTTGATCCTATGCTTTAGTCACCCTATCTTGTTCGCATGATGTATTTCATTGGAATGAACACGGTATGGATTGTACAAATTGCATGCTCTCCAGGTTCCATATTACCTTGATGAGGCAACAGGATGGGGACTGGAGATCTCCGAGCTTAAGAAGCAATTGGAAGCTGCTAGGACCCGTGGTGTATCTGTTAGAGCATTAGTAGTGATAAACCCTGGCAATCCAACTGGACAGGTTTGTGCTGGCCTTTTTTTTTTTATGTAGACCTTGGGAGGCAACTAAAACAAGAAATCTTTCTTTTAGGCATTTCAGAGGATTACTCGTCTGTTATATAGAAAGTGTGATTGGTAAACATTTTTTTGCTTATGCCTTTCCTAGGAAGTCAGGTGTTTTGCATCTTGCATGCATGAATCTATAAACCTCCATAGCACAAAGAACATGTCAGTGTTTGTAACCAAGATCTACCAAGAAAACCTCTTTGACAAAACATGCTGGTTAACCATGGTCAGCCTGGTCTGTGTGGGTTAGCTTGCCTCCCCAAAATGTGGTTTCTAAGTTTTTTAATCTCTAATAATATAATTACATCTTCTAGCAAATTGCTTGTCTAAAGTTTCTGTCCTTTCTACTGGACAAACACAAACATCACGTTTGCACACATTTATAATTTTTTTGGCGTTTACTTCATTAAGTTGAGGATATAAAATATTTTCTCCTTTAAATAGCAGCAGTAGCAGAATGGTTATAGATCTGTAATTTTCTGCAGGTTCTTTCAGAAGAAAACCAAAAGGATATAGTGGAATTTTGCAGAGAAGAGGGTTTGGTTCTTCAGGCAGATGAGGTTGGTTGCTAAATGTCTATTCCTGCTATTCATAAACATATAAATGCATCATTTTCTTCCAAAATGGTTCATGCAAAGTGCAAACAGGTGAATGATGTTAGAACACAGCGATGCAAAAAAGGCTAAAATATGGTGTGGAAAGTGTGTTTATTGAGTTCAAGTTCATTAAGCTATCTCTCTCTCTCTCTCTCTCTCTCTCTCTTTCTTAAATAAGATGATATTTTGTACATTCAACAGGTATACCAAGAAAATATATATGTTGAAAACAAGAAATTTAACTCCTTCAAAAAGATTTCAAGATCAATGGGTTACAGGAGATGACCTCTCTTTGGTATCATTCCAATCAGTTTCTAAGGGTATTTATTTCTTCTTGTGCTTAAGCATTACTTGAATTGTCCTTGCCCTTTAGAATCAAAGCTCATGCCTCCTCTTATGCCAGGATATTATGGAGAATGTGGAAAAAGAGGTGGTTACATGGAGGTAACTGGTTTCAGTTCTGATGTGAAAGAACAGATTTACAAGGTGGCTTCTGTAAATCTTTGTTCAAACATCTCCGGTCAGATTCTTGCGAGCCTTGTTATGAATCCACCGAAGGTGCAATTTATGTTCCTTTTTAATTAACTTTTACGGGAACCACTGAAGCTTAGAAAACTTGTCAGGTAGAGAACTGGAAATGATTATGCAGGACTCAGCAATCGAAGTACTACATGTTGGCCTAAGTGAGTGATGATAAGAAATGGCTTGGTTTTGTTTTGCAGGTTGGAGATGAGTCTTACGAATCTTTCGTTGCGGAAAAAGATGAGATTCTTTCATCTTTAGCAAGGCGTGCTAAGGTAATTCTTATGACTGTTTTAAGTTTGTTTATCCTGGATGATGAACTGGGGTTTGCCTTGGTGGCCATACCCTTTATGTAGCAACTAGAGGTTCTGGGCTTGAATCTTGGATGGGGTGCATTCTTTATTGGGACCTAGATAATTATAATGCTGGTTGGTCTCTCTCTCTCTCTCTCTCTCTCTCTCTCTCAAAAGAATTTTTCTTTTGAAATTAATGTCATGCTTGAATAATATCAATTGATGCAATAGATCAATTTCATTCCGAAGTTATGCTCCATTTAAAAGGTGAAGATCTTGTTGGAAAAATGAAAAAATAGACAAGACGAAGACTCTCACTTCCAAAACATGTCATATTATGTTGTCTTCTAACCATTATTGGACACAGGCATTAGAAGAGCATTCAACAGCTTAGAAGGTGTGACATGCAACAAGGCAGAGGGAGCAATGTATCTCTTCCCACGCCTTCGCCTGCCTCAAAAGGCAATCAAAGCTGCTGAAGCCGCTAAGATAGCCCCTGATGCATTCTATGCACACCGCTTGCTTGGTGCCACGGAATTGTCGTCGTCCCTGGATCAGGGTTTGGACAGGTTGGTATATTGCAGCCAAACAGTCAGCTATTTAAAACATTAGATGCAGATATCTGGGGGAAATGGGGTCTATTTATTCTGCATGATGGTGCAGATGCACGACATGATGTTAATTTCTAAGATCTTATAAGTTTAGTAGAGATCTGGCAGTAGCCAATATATGTAGCATTTCGAAGTTAGGTGGTGTAATTGTTGACACTGTTTCCTTCTGCTTGCTCTGCAAAAGGTCCCTGGAACATGGCATATCAGATCCACAATTCTCCCCCGGGAAGATAAGATTGGAGGGATCATTTCCCAGCTCAAGGCTTTCCATGAAGCTTTCATGGAAGAGTTTCGAGACTAAGGTGTTGCTTAAACTATCATGTTAACAGAATAAAGATGTAAACCTTGTTTCTCAACGTATGGTTGAATTCAGGCTTATACTGATGAAATTGTGCTTTTATATAAGGTAACAGATGGTTGTCCTACTTCTGGATGCATCTTTGTTGCTCCCATAAAATGCCAATCGTTGCTCCATGGTGTGGAAGTACTTAGTGATATTTCTACTTGGAACCTATTTTCTTTGGCAGTTCTATGGATATTAAATATTGTTTGATGGGTTATTTATTATTGGCATTGGAAACGCATCACATTAAAAAAGATAACTTCTGATTGTCTGTGGTTAGAAATTCACAGCTAGACTTTCACAGGTTATCAATGATATTATGTTGTGGATAGCTAATGAATCATTTGTTCATCAAATGTTCATCCTCTTGATCGATTTTAGAATCCGTTGCAAGACATCTAGAATGAAGTAAATTGCCTTTTAGCATTTTTAAACTTCAATCAAAGTAGATAAGAAAGAAAGCTAGGTTAACAAAGGAGAAAAATTGCTTTTATGTGGTATGCGTGGGTTGAGAAACATTTAAAAAAAAATTTCTTTTCGATCTTCGATACTCTGCAAGATTACTTCAAGTTTTAATTTGTGAGGAAAACTTTACCTTACAAAGTTGTTAGAATTCTATAGAAATTTCTGTAATTTGTTTGCCTCATTTTTTTTTTCTCCCCCACCTCGTAAATTCTTCTTGTCTTAATAAATTTTGCTGGGGAAATTCTTTTCTCTCACTGTTTCCTTAAAAAAAGTTATTGCATCATGGATATGAGATGTTTTTATATGAACATGCTTGTTTGGGCTACCATGTTCATGTTATTAGTTTTCCCCGCTGCATGTTTGATGTTTCTCTCAATATCTTTTTCTATTACCTTCCTTCCCATTTTTCTCTTTCTTAATTTTTCCTTATTTTCGTTGTTCGAATCGAAATAACTTTTCATCACCGGAAAAGCTCATGTAATTTGTTTTCCTAACTCAAATTTTTCGCGCTTTCCTCCGTCTCTTTCCATTTTTATTTTACGTCGGTGAGTCTTACGTAATAGAAATGCTTCAAGTTTCTCTTTTCTTTCTCCCTTTCTTTCTTCTTGCCAATTATAAACCTGTGAAACTTCCACGCAGAGTGTCATGTACGTGTAATTTAGATGGGTGACATACTTAGAAAATTGAGAATTTTTTTTTTTAATGTTAAATGAGTGTGAACTATGGAGGAAGAAGAGCCATCCATCTTCGAAATGTGATATGTGACGATCACCCAAACATACACTAAAATTTATCCTTAGAAAATCTGGTATATATCGCCAAAAACCAAAGAAATTTTTCTTTGAGATAAATATTGCATGGGAGAGCTCATGGGTAAGGTAGGAGTCATCCGCAACCATTTGTCTGTGAATGGTGAGTGATGAATCACTGTTGGAGTTGCTGTACTGATCCTGCTACTATTTCAGCTGCTTATTTTCTTTTGAGTTTTATAACTCTTTGTAAAGTTGAAGGTGGTTTTTGTCATAGATTATTATTATTATTAAGAGAGAGAGAGATAGAGAGGGAGATCTACGTGTCCTGTAATTAATCAAATCTAGTTTTTGAGGGACCCTTGTATCATCTAAGAATCTGAGTGAAGCTTGAATTCGCTGCTATAAATTTTATTATTACATTTGTTCATGTTATGGAAGAAGCATTATCTGCTGGTGTGATCTTTGACGTATTATTTATTGACCTGAAATAATTTGCCAAGAAGCAAATAGCTCATGAAGGATTGCTGGGAGTCCTCTCCTTCCGTCCAAGATTTAAAATTCTAAAGTAAGAAACACTCCCGCAAACTCACGAGAACATTTATAGGCTCGATTGATGATTGCAGCGGGTGGTTTTGGTTCTCTTGATCTGTCAGTATCACTAGCTGAGTTATATGCAGCGTGGACTGGCATATCTTATGCTATCCGCAGTCTGGGCAGCCGCCATCTTATTATTGAAGGGGACTCCTTGGTGCGTTGGCTACGGCAGGATATCGGCGACCCTGAGCCTGCTAATCCGGTATTATGTGACATCAAATCTTTGCTCCATCAGGCTACTAGAGTTCAGGTGAGACATATCTACGGGAAACTAACTCAGCGGCTGATTGGGTAGCTGCCCGGGTTGCCCATTATTCCGATTTCTGGTCCTTGGAGATTGGGTGATGCTTGTCCTTTGGTTTTATCTCAAATTTTGTACTCTGATATGTCGGGTTTGACTCACGCTAGATTGGTGTGATCGCCCGTTTGTAACCAAAAAAAAAAAAGGGAAAAGTTTTGGGGGCACTAATCTTGATTTGTCTTTATTTTATATTAACTTAGGGTTAGGTTGCCTAACATATTAGTTTAGAAGGAATCTGCGTCACCCGACAATCTTTTCCAAATGTTAGGTCGTTTTTCTGCCCCTTTTTTTTTAATGGCAATTTAGTAGTGTGACCACTATATTATCTTATTGATTCGTTGTCCCCTTCGCTAGTGTTTGAGGTGGGCTCGGGCTGGCCCAATGCTGATCCAATCAAGCTCAAGTCGATAATTTTTGAACTTCGGACTAAGCCTAGGCTTAAAATTGAGGCTTATATTAATTTTGGTCCAGATTCAGATAGATGATTAGCCTAGCCTAAACCCGAGCCTAATTCAGTTTTCATTACGAAGCCCAAGTTAGGCCTAATTACAAGGCTCTTGGTTAATTAGCTGGACTAAATTTTTATTTAATTTTAGTTTTTACAAAATTAAATCTATATATCTACTGTTTAATCAAATAACTAATTTATATATGCTTTAATTTACTCTAAACAAATAACTTGTATGTTTGAGCAAATAATTTTGTAAAAAAGTTGCCAAATTAAGCTAGGCTCAGGCCTGGGTCCAAGTTCAACAAAAATTTGGGCTTTGGTTTAGCCCGAAATTCAAAAAAAAATTGGAGCTCTGACCTAAAAAGTTTTAAGTTTTCTTTCTTTCATTCGGACTATTTGAGTATTGAGAATTCTTTAGATAAAATCCCTAGAATTCTTCAACTCTTCCCAACCCTCCTTCCTCATCTCACTTTATTACAAAAGGCCATTTATCGATTAGCTAGCAGTGCTCTATCATCTAAGCCACCACTCTTCATATCTGTTGGCATTTAGGAGTCAATTTTGGGTATCAACACTTTAATGAAAAACTATTACGGTTTATTCCTTATGTTTGTTTGATTAATTCAAGTTGTTGGGTTTTGAACTAGATGACTTCATTTGAAGTTGAGTCCATTTTAACTGCAAAATCCAACCAATTCTCGTTAGAGACTCTCATCATACTTGAATAAATGATGGATTTCTTTAAGTGCCACATCACTGCATTCTATTCTATGCAACCTAATCATGTTTCGCTTATATCAAGTGGAATAACAAATTTGAATAGGATTTCATTATGAAAAGGATTTCATTCTAATTTATGTTTCTTTTTTTTGCTGGCACATGTTCTTGTTTTTCATCTTCTTTCATGATCCAAACAATGAGTAAAGCAGCTACTCACATTTTCAACCATAAATATATCATTAGAGTTGTTAATTTGTCAAGTGTCATCTTGATATATTGTAAATGGGTCAAGTTTTGCAGTAGAAGATAAGTAAAATTTGTCATTGTTGTCTTATTTCAAGTCTTTTCCCATCAAATTTAGGGCCACCATTCGTCTATATATCTAATGTCTTTTTCCCACTATATGAGCCTACTAGAGACTGATAGCTAATTCCTAGTTAATGCTAGTTGAGGCAAAGGGGCATGAAACCTCTAGGGCCTCAGGTTATTGCTTGCAATGCAAGCTCCATAATTCAAAGAGAAAGGAATACACTAAAATTTTCCAGTCTTAAATGAAAAGGATAAGTGATAACCTGATCAGCTCTTCTCTAAGGTATAGATTAGCCAAATGAAAAATAGTCCCATGCACATCAATTAAGAACTAACATCAAAAATATATTAAAGTAATATTATAAAGTAAGCATGCCTTCTACTTAATTCAACTTATAAAAAGAAATTCTAAATATATCCCTATGTAACTTAACACAGTCAAATTCATAAGAATCCAGAAAACTAATCATAAGAAAAGTTTTTGTGCATCATTTTCGTGCACAAAGCTACGCACTGGGTGCACGTATTGGCCGTGCACCCATGCACGTGCATGTACGGAGCACCCCTCAGCCCAATGGGCCATAACACGGGCGTGATGAATGATCATGCTCGGTGCATGGCTTTGTGCGCTGAAGGCGATGGACAAAGTCTTTTCCCTGATCCTAAAGGTGGCTGAAAGAAAGTGGCCCAACATTAGAAGGCTTAGTGGGTCCTGCCACTGGACCTGGGACTCAAGTTGCAGTCCATTGCCTGTGGTCCAGGCCTGAGATAAATTAGGCCCAGTCCTAAATATGATCAAGAAGTATCTTACAAAGTATTTTACAGGTAAGATACAGGTAATAAACAAAATATGATCTAAAATTCAAATATTGTTCAACTTGTCTTTGTTAATGAAATTAAATGTCTATAGAATGGTAGTGAAAAAGCAATCATTTTCTTTTTCATGGAAGGAAAGAGTTGCTAATGGATTCTTATCAGATCATATCAGTTTATTGAAGAATTAAAATGAGCTAGGTTTGAATTAAAAATTGGCAAACCAATCTTTTCCTTTGGCTTCAAGGTCAAATCATATGCACTCAAATGTGTATGTTCCATATGTAATTAGGTTCAGCTAGGATTTTTCTTTTTTTTAGAAGTATTTTTCAAGACTCAAGTTTCAACCCATCCATTCAAAGCCCCATTCAAGAGCTTTAGCCCCTTATATCACTCCTTAGTGCCCTTAAATTTCTCTTTATTTATAATACCATTCACATACAATAAAAGGCATTATAAAAAAAATGTATGCAGTTTGGTGCTATGTGCTGCTCTCCAGAGAATACAGAACGTATAATAATATATTAAAAGAAATGTCACTAGTTATTGAAATGATAATACTAGATTGATGAAAATATCACAACTAACTTATATTCAGCAATTGAAGTGGGAAGCAGATAAGCTCAAATATGATCTATGTAAAGCATTTATGGCAATCTTTGCTTTATGTTCTAATTTTAGTTTGGCCATCAAAATCTTTGAAAGAAAGTTCAAATAACAATGTTCCGTTGAAATTTTCTTTAATTGGAGCCTCTTTACGTAATATGTACAATTATTTTTATAATTATATTATTTACTAAGTGAATTGAAATTAATATTTAGTTTTTTCCTAAAATGAGAGTTAAATAGACTTTTAACTCTTAGGAAAGAAACCTCTTATTTTAGTGTGAGAGGAGAGGGGAGAACGAAACACTTGAAAATATAACCCAAGTCCTCCTATAATTTTAGCCTTTCTATCGTTTTTTCTTCATTTATTTAACTATAGTAATGCTTAATCATGGTTTGGTTAAGGAATACTAACCAAAAAGCTAACAAAAATTTACAAAAATTAATTATAAATATGAAAGTTTATGAAGATTTTTATATAAAATTAGTTTAGTCATTAAACATATATGAAATATTGCTAACAAAAATACATTGTTTTACAAGAATATCATTAGCTCACTTAGGTAGTGTTTGAAATAGGGGATAAGAGGGGATATCCAGGATATCCCCTCTTATTCCCAAAAGCCATAACTATAAGGGATAGCAGAGAATAAAGTTAACCAAAGGGATAATCCATCCATGGTTAACCATGGGATATTCCCTCAATTTATTCCCTAGAGAATGCAAGAATAGCTGGTTATCCCTCCAAATAAAAGTAAAAAAAGGTTATCCTATGGATTTACCTTTTTGCATTTGATATGATCAATGGGATAGCCAAGGGATATCCCTAGGGATAGCCAGGGGATAAACTCTATCCCGTACACTTATCCATGGATAATATTTTTTCTATCAAACACTACCTTAGTAAAGTCATTGGTCATCTCATACCAATGACCTTGGTGTGATCCTGCCCTTATCTTGATTTTGACTAGATTTCATCCCCTCCCAATTTTTTGTTTAAAATAACAATGATCTAATTGATTATAAAGGTCATAAGCCTAAGGATGCCAAATATTTCTATCAAGAAAAAAAAATGAAAGCATATCTCATCAGTATGAAACTCTGTATTGAATTGAAATTATGGTCATAGCTTTATTAAATTGGCTAATGCATCTTGGCCATAGGGCAAAAGAAAAAAAAGCTGTTGGCTTTATAAGGGTACAAAAAATAATTATAATTTATCAATGATTTTTAGCCTACCTTGATTTATAAAATGATAAAGTTTTTTTTTTTTTGAATAAAAGAGAAGCTTTAGAAGTAATAAGGAAGGGCCATCAAGCATCCACATATAAAGCATGATGCAAGCAAATTTGAAAGAGAGATAAATACTAGCCAGTATCGTACCAACTCTTTGAGGATCCTTGATTCAATGTCTTCGACTTTTTTAGAAAAATTATGGCCTCACACTACTTAAGTAACACTGCTTACGTAAGGATTGCTCTAATTAAGTCAGATGAATTTTTAAAACTTAATAATGCAATTCATTCATTTAATCAAATATATTAGGAGTCTATTTATAAAACAAAACCGATCCAAAAGACTCAGCTTAGAATTAAAACACTTAATCTGACTATGTTCAAAATACTTTCAAAAATAAAAGACTGAAATCATAGACTTAACATTGATAGAATAAGATTTTTAAAGAGAATAAAATAGGACTCCTAAAAAGAATAAGATATATCTCCTAAAGAGATTAAAGTAAAAATCAGGCTCTTAAGGAAACCCATAATAAAATTTTCTTAAAAGTCAAAACTCCTTTTAATTTTATCTTTTTGGACTACATCAACTTTTCCTAACTCGAAGAATTCAGCTCCTGATGAATTGAAGCTCGAGCTAAGTATTGCTCTTATGAGTGCACCAATATAATAGTTTTTTTCAGAGCATGTTCCATCCCATCATTACAACTCAGCACGAATCTTATAAGATTACCCTTTAAGCTTGTTCAGACATAATTTGCAATGTAACTATGCTTTTTTTGCTGCTTATATGCTTTCTTTGATGGTCCTTCATCATATGAATTTCTTTGATAAACCTTTTTTTTATAAAATATTAACTTTGGTGTATGTTATTGGAAGATGTGTGGATCTCTATCTGCATCAAAGCATTACATAGATGATCTGGAGGAACATTCTACCACAACACAGTTAAAGAAAGAGATGCAGCCATAATAGCAATAAGGTCAGTCTGTTCCCTTCTATAATTAAGGATATGGCATATTATTATTGTAGATAACAAGGTAGTTCTTAATAAGAAAATAAAAGAAAAGAATTTTTATATGTAATGCTATTTTTTTAAAAAAAGATCACTTCAATTAGTACAAAAGTTAAATACAAAATATTTTTCTGATGTTAATATGAAAGGGATCTTTATAGTGAATAAATGTAGATTATCTCAAAAATTTTATGCTTTTGGTCTTATGTGAAATAGGATATATGACTCCATTATCAAAGTGAGTGATAGTAAAATTGGCTAAAGCATGCCAACCATAAAGAAGAACACAAGAAAGGAAGAAAGAAAAAAAGGCGAGTGAAGATACTGACTAAATTTATGTGAAAAAAATAAAAAATAAAATATAATTTGTCAACATAATTTTTAGATTGCCTTGATTCATAAGATTGCCTTGATCCATAAGACTACTAAGGTACATGTAAAAAGAGAAATTATTATTTAATTAAATTGAGATTTGCCATTTAATTAAGATAGAACTAATTGAAGTAGAATTTTGAGTTTATCCTTATCAAAAAGATATAAAAAAATTATTTTAATTTTTGGAAGGAAAATTTTTTTTCATTTCACATTTATTGTGGGGCAGTTAATAAATGGATGGAGCCTAATGGCTCTAATTCTATTGAAAGTTTGAAACAAAAGGCATCAAGCTGTTGTTCTTAATTTGAATGATTATTCAATATAATTAGATGTTAAAGTTAGATTAATGCTAGGGGTGCAGGGAGCCAATCTCTATGAGGTTTTTTAATATTCTATTCTAATGTGGATGATAGGTAGGCTTATATTTTTTAAATTTAATAAGACTTTTTATAAGTGTTGTTTCTATTTACTATTATTTGAGAACAATCAAGTTATTAATAATTGGATAAAATAAAGAAATAACCCTCTCATGTGAAAAATCCAAGAAAATTATTGTGTAGACTGTCATATCAAGCAAGTATAAATTATTTAAAAAATTGACTAGACTTGGGTTGTACATATGGGTGGAGCCTCAAGTCTCAAAGTTTGCCCCCTATAATCAAGGCTTTCATTAAGAAAAGATGGAGATATAGGTTAGTGGCTTAGTTTAGGAAACCACTATCATGTGAAAAATTGAAGATTGTGATGTATTATAGGAATAGTTGTTCACTTAATGGAAAAAAGAAAAGCAAGCAAGCTTCTTAAAGAAAAATAAAAGGCAAGCAAGCTTCTAAAATTATGCGATGCATTATCCTTTGCTCACAAAGCAAACAATAAAAATATAAAGAAAAGAATAGGAGGGAAGAAAAATAGTTTTGATAATTTTATTTGAATATATATTTTCCTTTTTTTTGGTTTTAAAGTTCTAAATGAAGAAAATATGGGTCATTATGAAGAAGAAGAACCCTAATATGTAATTTTTTTGTATATTTATTTATGTTGGCGACATTACTTTTTTATTGTATTTTTATATTTTTCTTTTGTTTCATCATGATATTAGGAATAGAAAAGATGGAACCATAATAATAACTTTTATGATTTTTCATGTACTAAGAGAAAAACTTAGAAGTAGACACCTAATTCATAACACTAAACATTGCTACTTCTTATAAACAACTGCAATTGAGATCCTAATTTTTTAAATTTCATGTTGATTATTGTTTTTGAACATCTCATTAAAAATCTAATAACAATTAATGGAGTTTCATCAAATTTGTTAACAAAAATTTTAAAAATATCTTTCTCTTAAGACATCATATGCCCATTTTTGGCTCCACCAATGGTTATATGTATAATATAATAAACAAGTAAACTGAAGTAATAAAAAAACCCTCTCCATAATTAAGGTTAATCTTAAAAAATAATCTAGATTGTATATGCGATATAAATTTTTTAAGACATGCAAAACTAGAGCATAGATGAATGATATGATTGATTGATACATCTAGTATTACATAACTAACCTATTTTTTATATCCTATAATTGACTGATACATCTGATATTTTATGGCTAATCTATCTTTTGTGTCCTACAATATAGCTTAATTATCAAAAACTATAAAATGAACATGTTGTCCTTAAGTAACTTGTGGTTGGATCATAATCCATCTCAAATTTTGACCACTCACTTGATCCAAATCTAGTCCTTCACAATATTTTGCATAGCCTGCCTCCTATTCTACTTTACTAAGCGTTGATACTTTTTTCTGACCTTTGCACTCAACTCAACTTAACTCATCTAAGCCTTTTCCCAACTACATGGGGTCGACTACATGAATCTGCTTCCTCCACTCTACTATATTCAAGATCAAGTTGATATTTAAATTATAAATAGTTATATTTTTTTTAATTATTTTTGCTCATATTAGTTTAGGTTTACCTCTACCTCTATCCTTATCATTAATTGTTAAAAGATCACTCTTTCTAAGTAGAGCATCTAAACGTCTACGTTGTATATGTTCAAACCATTGTAATCGATTTTCTCTCATTTTATCTTTAATTGGGGCTACTCCTATCATTTCTCTTATATGTTTATTTCCAATTCTATCTTTTAAAGTTTTACCACATATCCATCTTAACATACGTATTTCTGTTACACATAATTTATTCACATGGTGTTTCATTATTGCCCAACACTCCATTCTATATAGCATAGCTGACCTAATAGCAGTTTTATAGAATTTTTCTTTTAATTTTAATGGGATGAGCCGATCATACAATACTCCCAAAGTACTCCTCCACTTAATTCATTATGCTTTAACTTTATGATTCACATCTTTACCTATTTCACCTTCTTGCTAGATAATTGATCCCAAATACCTAAATTTTTTACTCCTTGATATTTCTTGGCTTGCAATCTTCATTGTTTCTTCATTTATAATTCTACTTTCACTAAAATTACATTTCATGTATTTAGTTTTAATTCTACTAATCTTAAAACCTTTAGATTCTAAAGCCTCTCTCCAAATCTCTAGCTTAAGAATTACTCCAGATTTAGTTTCATCAAACAACACTATATCATCTGCAAATAACATACACCATGAGATATCATTTTGAATATGTTTGGTTAATTCATCCATAACTAATACAAAAAGATACGGACTTAAGACAGATCCTTGATGTAAACCTATAGTAATTGAAAACTAACTAGTTTATTCTATTATTGTTTTAACAATAGTTATTGCTCTATCTTACATATCTTTTATCAATTCTATATACCTTTTGGTAACTCTTTTTTTCTCTAAAATTCATCATATTATTTTTCTAGGTACTCTATCATATGCTGTCTCTAAATCAATAAAGACCATATGAAGATCTTTTTTCTGACCTTTGCACTAAAAGATAAAATTTGTTTAGAAGATAACTTAGTAAAGTATGAACTCGGCCTAAGATCCACCTCATGCTTTCTTTCTTGATCAACTGCACTCTACAAGAATAACATTAGAGGCCCTAAAGTTTTCTACAAGAAAACCCTTCAATGCTTAAGCCGGTATAAAGCCAAAAAAAAATGTAAGCATGCACAAGAAGAAAAAATAAAAAAATAAAGAAATAGGAGAGAGAATGGATCTTACCCTTCTCACCCCTTCCCCTCAAATGAATCCTTGGTCCTCTATTTATAAACATTTGAAGTGGATTAATTACATTAATCTATGGTTTGGACTTCTTGGTGATGAATGACTTATAATTATTTCTTAATTTTGGTAATAAGTAGTTAAGAGTAATTCAGATCGACCAATTTTAGCCAACTAAAATTTGGCTTATGGATTTAAGACTTTCCTTATCTATTGACTTATTTGGCAATTAAATTTTGTCATTCGTCGTTATCTCATTCTGCAATGTGCCTTCATCTTGTGCACTTGATAAATTGACCAACGTCACTATAAAGATGATGGTGCTTGTATGCATAAGGCCAAGTAGTTATATTTAGAAGCTCCATCTCCTCAATCTTTGCCCATCTAGTTTTGCCTCCAAAATCCTCTATTTGCTTTTTTAAGCCCTTATAACCTCATCCAAGGGTTTACCTTTATCTCTTTAATAACCTTTATCTCCTCAATACTCCTTTTCTCTCATTCATGTCCCTCACTTGATCAAATCAAATGGAGCACAAGCTAGCTCATGGAAAGTGAGCCAAGCTCATAAAGAGCTTGAATTGAGCTCAAGCCGCTCAGGCTGTTGTTTGTCATCTAAGATTCACACAATCATGCAGATATTTCATTCATGTCAATTTTTATTCTGCTTCTTCTTCCTCCTTTAATTTTAATTTTTAAGAACTTCAAGGACAATGCGCTACATCAAGAGATCAGATTGCATTCATAGGACACCATGCATGCTAGCTTGCCAAAACGGAAACAATGCCACATGTGATGAGAGCACCACATATCCTATCAATATCACCATCAAGGTTATGCATGGTGGCATGGCAAAAGTACTGCCACATGGCCAGCCGAAGTGACAGCACCTTTGAACCTATGGATTTGATCTAATTCTATTCAAATCCTAGAACGATAAGTCATCAAGGCCACTATCCAGTCAGCCGTAGAGTTAGCTTCCGATAGACATGACCAATGTGAACTCTGTGAGCTTCCTGAAGGGTGATCCAGATATCATGTAGCAGTGGATTAAATGTAATCCGATCGCTATTATCTTGCCGAAGCCATCGGATAACAGTAAAAGAATTTTCCTTAATGAGAAGACTATAAGTACGAAGGATCCGAGTAGCGTAAGAGATACCTGCTTAGGCTGCGTATAGCTCAGCCAGTGAAACCAAACAATCTAAAAGGCCTAGACTATTATCAATGAGCATAGCACCGTCAAACCCATAAATTATAAAAGTTGAGATTCTCTAGGTGGTTAAAATTTCCCAGGTTTCTTGGAATTTAACCACTTATTCGATTGTCACTCAGATCTAACTACCTCAATTGGCTAAGATTCCCCAATATTTCTGCAGTACGCCCAGTAATTTTGTTTCAGATAAATCTAAATGCTCCATGCGCTTATTACTCCACAAAGACTCTGAAATTTCTCCACTAATGTTGTTCCAGGAGAAATCCAAGTACTTCAAACGGTTGAGATTCCCCAATATATCTTTTAACAATCTACAAATATACCTACTGCACCTGATTAATTTAAAATCAATACTTGGCATAGTAAAATATGAAAATTGACATCCTCACTAATTTAAATAAGCTATCATCAATCCCAACTCCAGTCCTGTGTTTTCTATGGCATAACTTAATAATCAAATTAAACAAAAGAGAGGTTCGAGTATTACCTCAAATAGTGAGTTAGGAAGACGGCGGAGAGGAGCTCGGGGGGGAAGACGGCGGAGAGGAGCTCGGCGTCCGCAGGCAGAGAGGAGCTCGGGGGCTGACGGCGGAGAGGAGCTCGGGAGGGGGGGGGAAGACGGCGGAGAGAAAGGGTTTCACAAACTGAAATCGCACGAGGGTTTCTTGCGGGAGTTTTAGGGGACCTTATTACGGCGAAATTAACTTTCGTCGTAATAAGGTCCCGAAGAGAGAAAGATATTTTCACTATATTACGACGATATTTAAAACTCGTCGTAATAGGTCTTTTAATTACGGCAAAACAGTATTTCACCGTAATAAAAAGAAAAAAAATTAAAAAAATTAAAATCATAAAATATAATCTGGACTTATTACGACGAATTTTATAATTCATCGTAATAAGTCTATTAATTACAGCGAAAAACTTTTTCACCGTAATAAAAAGAAAGAAAAATTAAAAAAATTAAAATGGTAAATTAAAATGCGGACTTATTACGATGAATTATAAAATTCATCGTAAAAGTCTATTAATTACGGTGAAAAAGTTTTTCGCCGTAATAAAAAGAAAGAAAAATTAAAAAATTAAAATCGTAAATTAAAATGTGGACTTATTACGACGAATTATAAAATTCGTCGTAATAGGTCTTTTAATTACGGCGAAAAAGTTTTTTGCCATAATAAAAAGAAGGAAAAATTAAAAAAATTAAAATCATAAAATATAATCTGGACTTATTACGACGAATTTTATAATTTATCGTAATAAGTCTATTAATTACAGCGAAAAACTTTTTCACCGTAATAAAAAGAAAGAAAAATTAAAAAAATTAAAATCGTAAATTAAAACGTGGACTTATTATGATGAATTATAAAATTCATCGTAATAAGTCTATTAATTACGACGAAAAACTTTTTCGCCGTAATAAAAGAAAAAAATTAAAATCGTAAATTAAAATGTGGACTTATTACGATGAATTATAAAATTCATCGTAATAGGTCTTTAATTACGGCAAAAAAGTTTTTCATCGTAATAAAAAGAAAGAAAAATTAAAAAAATTAAAATCGTAAAATATAATCTGGACTTATTACGATGAATTTTATAATTCATCGTAATAAGTCTATTAATTACGGCGAAAAACTTTTTCGCCATAATAAAAAGAAAGAAAATTAAAAAAATTAAAATCGTAAATTAAAATGTGGACTTATTATGATGAATTATAAAATTCATCGTAATAAGTCTATTAATTACGGCGAAAAAGTTTTTCGCCGTAATAAAAAGAAAGAAAAATTAAAAAAATTAAAATCATAAATTAAAATATGGACTTATTATGACGAATTATAAAATTCGTCGTAATAAGTTTTTTTGTTACGGTGAAAAACTTTTTCGCCGTAATAAATAATTGTTATGACGAATTTAATTTTATTTCGTCATTATAAATAAACCTATAACGACGAAAATATTTCACCATAATAGGTTCGCCACAAATACCATACTTTCTTGTAGTAATGTGAACTCTGTGAGTTTCCTGAAGAGTGATCCGGATATCATGTAGCAGTGGGTTAAATGCAACCGGATCGCCATTATCCTGCTGAAGCCATTGAAAAACAGTAAGAGAATTCTTCTCAATGAGAAGACGGTAAGCACGAAGGATCCGAGTGTCGTAGAAGATACCTGCCTAGGCTGCGTATAGCTCAGCCAATGAAATCGAATAATCCAGAAGACCTAAACCATCAGCAGCCAGCATAGCACCGTCAAACCCATAAATTATAAAAGTTGAGCCAGCAAGTTACAAGGATGCTTTATCTCATGGTGGAAGCATAATTAAACCTTGCGAGGACAGCACTAGAGTCCGGTGCAAATGGCCCGACATAAGTAGACCCACCCACTATACTGGACATGTTAGGGTTGTACGAATGGTTCATTATATATATTGAGTTGAAGTTTCTTAGGAGTTCTAAAGATTTGCAAATCGAGCATATCTAGACATCACAACCAATTTGGAAGATAGCTCTAACTTAATAAAAGGTGACAATGGTTTGCAAATCAAGCATGTCCGTTGGGAGACTAGCTGTGTTGGAACTTCTGGACTATGATGGATTTTGACAGAATATGTAGCAAAAAATTAGGCCAACTTGTTTTCTTGTGATGTACTTGGAGGCTACACTGTAGAATATAGTTGTTGTTTTAAAAATAGCTCCATCCCCTCCCCCTCTCCTTGGGAAACTAGGAATGCAACATCATTAATGGTTATAACATTGATTTAGTGTCTAAGATTTTCTAAGATCTCATCTTTTACTTGCTCTTGGTTAGAGGTAGCAAATTATACTAATTACAAATAGGCCGTGGGTATAACAACAAATATGTCAGGTTGAACGTAATATATTTATTAATTGTATGAAAAATTAAGACTTAAACACGTATTATATGTTATTTGGGTTACACTACACGATCCATGTAACCCATTTAATAAATAGTTTGTATTCAAGTAGTCATGAATGCACATTCTAGTTTCCACTTATGCACTTAAAATTAGATTTTACTTTAGTTAATCTCTATAATCGGTGTTTTAAGTTCTATTTGGTGGAGTACTAAAATGGTCAAAATGTCCTCCATTTTTTTTTACTTCTATTTTGGTATATATCAAAGGAAGATATAAAGTAATTTCTTAACATAAGTTAAACAACTCTAATGGGTTGTGTTACACAAGTTGAACCATTTAATAATTATCTTAATTGCAGGTCAAATTTTGAATAGCAAGTTAAGCTGAGTTATGACTTATTTATTAATTATATTTAACATGTTAATCCAATTTTAATCTGAATCCATTGATGCTCCATCAAACCTTGCTAACTTCATGTTGAGTTTGAGTCGTTCTCATAGTTCACGTTTAAAATTATCACCCCTACTTTGGATCAAATCAAATAAAGCCATATTTACTCAAACACATGGATTTTCTATGTAGTACCAATGCCATATCTTATTGCAACATATCCCTATCGAAAAAAAAAACTAATACCATTCCTTTAAGCAATATGACAATAATTTACCACTATCTTATTTGAATACAAGATTAGTCTTTATTGCCCAACAATATATATAATATCAAAAAAATAATATAAAAATAATAATTATTATATTTATTATTATAATAGTATTTTAATGAAAGAATGGTCGCCTTTCTGAATTCAACCGAAGCCTCCCAAAGTCCCCCTTTTTACCCCTTCCCTCAATGGTCTTCATTAACAAGCAGGAAGATAAACAAATGATAGAAGTCTTTGCAAAATACATTCAACATGTCTCATTATTTTTAAAATTATTGTTCATTTAATAAAAATTATTATTATTCATGTTTCCTTATCCCTTTTGCAAGACATAAACATAATAACAACAATTATAATTTTATCTTAAACCTTGAAAATAATATAATATAATAATTGATCTATTCAATTCGATAGAATTATCATTAAAAATAATTTCATCACCCTACTCTCAATGCTTAGAACAGATGAGCATATCCCTTATTTTGTCGGTGATTTTGATTAGCAATATTTGAGTCATCATATAGTTTATCCCTAATATAAATGTTATAAATATCTATGTTACATCAGCTATGCAGTAGGAAAAAAGAAATTGATAAAAAAATATTATATATATAATTTATGATGGTTTAATCAGATCGGTCTATATCTACCTATCAAATATGGGAATAATTTCATAAAAAATAAACAAAAGATTTATAGAAATCTCTCATAAAACATAGATATAGTTGATGACGCTCGACCACCTATGTTGGGTACCGGAAGATTGATCTGGTCGCCGATGAGATTCTCGCCCAGCCAGACAACCTGCAAGAAGTCCCGAGATCGAAGGGATTCTCCAGTGGGGATCCTCCGATGCCCAAGTCAGCGATCGAGGTCACAGCTGAGGAAGAGCTCGAGAAAGCTCTTTTGGGGTAGAGAAAGCTCTGAGATAGAGTTTCTCCCAGATAATAGAATGAGAGGGTACTTATGTTTGCGTACCTGAATCTCTTGTGGACTTACCCTTTTATAGGCAATTGGAACCTGCATTGGGATTAGCTGCATGACATTCCGTGAGAGGGAGATGTCCGCGGGACACGTGGGGGTTACGTGAATCTAGGGCTGATTGGTGGGTCCTGTCCCATCGGAGAGGAAAAGTTGGCGGTTGGTGGGCCAAGTCCCATCAGTCGGCGGAGTCAGCCGGTAGGTGGGTCTGGTCCCATCGATGGCGTGGTCAGGTAGTAGGCGGGCTTGATTGCATCAAGCTGCGCTGGTCAGAAGGTTGATGGTTCTGGCAGATGTGGGGCTGACCTAAAGAAGTCGGGGCCGTCTCGGCTAACTTGGGGACGCCGAGGCCAACAGGGCCAACCTGTAGAGGTCGGGGCCGCCTCGGCTACCTTGGAGACGCCGGGGCCAACGGGGCCAACCTGAAGAGGTCGGGGCCGCCTCGGCTGACTTGGAGACGCCGAGGCCAATGGGGCTGACCTGAAGATGTCGGGGCCGCCTCGGCTGACTTGGAGACGCCGGGGCCGATGGGGCCGACCTGAAGAGGTCGGGGCCGCCTCGGCTACCTTTGAGATGCCGAGGCTGACGGGGCCGACCTGAAGAGGTCGGGGCCGCCTCGGCTGACTTGGAGACGCCGGGGCCGACGGGGCCGACCTGAAGAGGTCGGGGCCGCCTCGGCTAACTTGGAGACGCTGGGGCCGACGGGATGTGTTTGTGCCATGTGGTTGATTTTGCCATGATTACCCTTGTGGCTTCATTAGCTACATCATTAACCACATCAGATGCCCCCCGCTCATGAGCGCGAAGGCCCATGTGTCAACCGTCCTTTGGGCGAAAGGGCGCAAAAATTCAAAAATTGACAACCAGTTACGGGTGCCTTTAATCGGCGGGTGAGCTAGCGCAGCTTCCCGAGGCGATGCCGCTTCGCAAATCTTCCGTAATCATGTGGTTGGTGGGAGCTGACATCGGCTCCGGTATCTCAAGGGGGTGCTTCTCGGAGGATGGGAAAAAGGTAGGCGCCATCATTGCCTCCCCGCTTTTCAAGCATCGTCATTGGCCGGAGATCCCGCTCTTCGACGGAACTGAGGCAGCGTGCCTCGGGCGTGGGCGAAATGGCCGGCACCTGAGAACCCGACGCAATAGGTGAAGGCCACGCGGAAAATTCTTGGGCATTGTGATTTGAAATTGGGGTATAAAAGGCGCTCCATGGGCTCGGGGGAGAGCTTTACATCGCAATTGCTTCCCTGCCTCCTTCCTTCTTGAGTCCCTTGCGACCCGAGACCTTCAGCCTTCGTCTTCTAACTAACTTCCAGGTTGGTTTCCATTCTTCACCCTTAACCTTTGATCCATGGACCGTAGGGCCATTAAAGAGGGTAAGAGACCAGTGGTAGAGTCATCCCCTTCCCCTGGTGAGGACCGCACTTCGACTATCAGCCAAATGCCTCGGCCGCTAGGTGGGATCACGATCCGTGACTGGCCGAGGGCGACTGACCAACCATCTGCCCAAACTCCCCGGTGAGAGCAGTTCCTATTTCCTCCCGTCGTCCGGCATCTCCCCGGCAGCTAGCCTTGACCCGGCGGGACCCGGGGGGATTGCTTCCACCATGACCCCTAAAGAGGTAGAGGCCCTTAGGGTCATGTATAGGGTCCCCGACTTTATCCGTCTGTCCGCGCCAGGATCTGAAGACAAAGTGAACTCCATCCTCCCAGGTCGGGTCGCTCTGTATGAAGAGGTCTTTTGGTGCGGGCTGCGGCTTCCTTTCCACGCCTTCTTCTTGAACCTATTAAATAGATATAGGTTAGTGTCGGCGTAGTTGACCCCGAACTCGATTCGGATCTTCTGCGCCTTCATCATTCTTTGTCACTTCTAGGGCTCCGCAGCCAGGTTGTCTCTGTTCCGAGCCTTTTACAAGCTCCACCGGCAGGGCGAGGGGGGCTGGTGGGTGTTTACCTCTAGGCCGGGTAGGGCCTTTCCTTTAAGTCTTCCATCCAAAATCAGAGGGTGGAAATCTCGATTCCTTTTCGCCTATGTGGAGGGAGTGAGGACTGATTGGGGGGAACCGAACGTCAACTCCAACGAGAATTTGGCTGTGAGTGATAAGGACAGGGAACTCGTCCGCCACTTCTCGTACTCCAGATTCCTTCCTACAAGGATCTCCTGTTCGAGAAGAACTTGTATGAGGCCGAGCTGGCTTCGGCAGTCGGTGAGCACAGACACCCATTCCTCTCTCCCTCGGCTGGGCATTGCTCTTATCCATTTTGTCATTCATTGCCTCACCCCCCTTCTCATCTCTCTCTCTTTTTCTTTTCTTTTTTCTTTTTTTACTGATGTGTGTTTTTTGTGCAGCAATGAGGATTCCTGCAGAGAAATTTGAGACCCTCGCGCGTCAAAAGAGGCTGGCGGCCGGCGAGCAGGAGAGGCCAGCCAAGAGGGCACAGAGAGGAGCCCGTGTCGAACCGGCCAAGGTCTCAGAAGCCCCCGTAGCCCAGGCGCCTGCAGAAGAGCCGGTTAAGGAGGCACTGGCTGAAGGAGCGGTTCCCGGGCCAGCCGGGGCCGGCCACCACTGAGACTATCATGGTGGTTCTGGATCCTGAGGAGGAAGTCCCTGCCACCGCCGATTTAGCCGAGGCGGGGCAGGTTGCAGTTGTTAGAAGCCCTTCGGTTCCCGCCGAGCCGGAGACGGAGAGGGCGCCCCCCAAGCCGGAGAGGGGGTGGTTGCCATTCGGGGTTCCAATGTCGGGACAAAGAGGCCCCGCGAGCATAGGGCCGAGTCGGGGAGCTCATCCCGATGATCCACGCATCGCTCGGATTAGCGGTCGATCGACGAGATGCTGGGGGGGCCAGCGCGGCCAGCGCCCGGGCTTTCCACCATGGAGGACACTGCGCTGGCCACCATCCTCCTATCAAGGGCACGGACCTCAGCGACCGACAAGAAAATGGGATGGCAGTCCCATGCCGCCGTCCTAGATATGGTGATGGTGAATGTGCTCCAGGTAATCTTTCGAACATAGTTCCTTTTTAACGTACCTCGATCGACCTGGCTGACGAATTCCTTTGGTGCAGCTGGCCAACGGGGCCTTCGCCTTTCGTTCGGCAGTGACCCATACAGGGGAGGCGCTCATGCGCACCCTCGGGTAGGCTGATAAGTATAAGGAGCAGAGCCGGGCACTGTCCGAGAAGCTTGCTCAGCTGCAGGAGGAGGCCAAGGTTCGAGAGGAGGACCTGAGCAGCCAGGCGAAGGAAGCGGAGTGCCGGGCCGAAATCGAAAAAGGCCGATCCACCGCGGCCAAGACTAGGCTGGCATTGATATCAGCCAGGCTGGAAGCGGCCAGCAAAAGATCGAGGAGCTAACCCTCCAGCTCCAGTGATCGAAAAGCCGTGTCGACACGGTCATGGACGAGGTCCGGGCCACCATGGAAAGAGCAGTCGCGGTAGAGAGAGCGGCAGTTGATGCAAGCCACGAGCGGGCCGGGGCAGTGGCCCATGCTCACGAGGCCAGCGCCCGCGCCGGGGAGGCCGAAGGCAGGGCTTGGGAGGCCGAGGCGCAGGTTAGGGAGGCTAAGGCCAGGGCCAAAGCACGAATCCGTGAGGCCGAGGCCAGGGCAGAGGCACAAATCCGGGAGGCCGAGGCCAAAATGACTAACGCCATCACTGGTTTTAAGGCCTCGATGAAGTTTGAGCAGGAGATCATCGAGGCCAGTTTTGATGCCTATGTGAAGGGCTTCAAACTTTGCAAGGCAAAAGTGTCTGCGGCCCTTAATATTAATAGCTCCGATCTTGAAAAGATCCAACCCGGGGATCTTGGCGAAGAACCGGCGGAGGAGGAAGAGGATAGAGAGGATCCAGGGCCAGGCGAGCCCTGAAACAGCCTTGCATTTTTGTTTTCTGCACTTTATATTTTTCCCTTTCCTTTTGTAACTAACCCCAGGTCAAATTTTGTAATTATTCTAAAATATTCAATGAAAAGGGAGTTATTCTTCAAACACCTTACTTTTTTGCCTGTGAGTATCATGTATATTGGAGGTGTTGTGGTAGATTCCCAAACTTAGGCTCGAGAGTGACTTGAACAAGTCCACAAAGATCCGTGCCGCCAACCAGGCCCCTGAACTTAGGGTACCGCCTAAACAGGCGTGAAGCTGTTGAACTCATAGGGGCGCCTTGGTGATTAGTTCTGAAGGCCACCTGGGTGGGCAAAGTCTGCCGGGGATGGTGCAGGACTGGGCCCTGACCCTGAACTGCCTTAGGGACTTGTGCGCCAAGGCCAAGGCCGAGAAGGAGAGCCGAGGTGAGGTCGACCAGGATGAGGTCGGGGCGAAAGCCCAAGGCTAGCGCCGAGGCAGAAGCGGGCGCCCATCAACCAATTAGCACTTGGCCGCTGAGGTAAACTTAGAGCTGCCGAGGCAAAATTGTGGTCATCAAAAGCCTTTTAAACCCTGGAGGATGACCTAAGAGTTAAGAGTCAACAGGTTTCTTTTGAACCCCGAAGGGCGACATGAGAGTTGAGAGTCAATAGGTTCCTTTTGAACCCCGAAAGGTGACCTGAGAGTTGAGAGTCATCAGGTTCCTTTTGAACCACCTCGGGAGTTTAAGAACCGCTGCGAGGGGCGACTCGACCGATTACGGAGCCTTTAGGGACTTGAACGACTCGGGGGCACCGCCGTGCCGAGGCCGAGTGGTGTCCTATGGACCGCGATGCCAGCGAGGTCCTTTTGAACCGTCTCGGGGGTTTAGGAACCGTTGCGAGGGGTGACTCGACCGGTTACGGAGCTAGGGACTTGAACGACTCGGGGCATCGCCGTGTTGGTGCCGAGTGGTGTCCCATGAGCCGCGATACCGGTGAGGTCCTTTTGAACCACCTCGGGGGTTTAGGAACCGCTGCGAGGGGTGACTCGACCGGTTATGGAGCCTTTAGGGACTTGAACGACTCGGGGGGCACCGCCGTGCCGGGGCCGAGTGGTGTCCCATAGGCTACGATGCCGGCGAGGTCCTTTTGAACCACTTTGGGGGTTTAGGAACCGCTGCGAGGGGCGACTCGACCGGTTACAGAGCCTTTAGGGACTTGAACAACTCGGGGGCACTGTCGTGCCGGGGCCGAGTGGTGTCCCGTGGGCCGCGATGCCGGCGAGATCCTTTTGAACCGCCTCGGGGGTTTAAGAACCACTGCGAGGGCAACTCGACCGATTACGGAGCCTTTAGGGACTTGAACGACTCGGGGGGCACCGCCGTGCCGGGGCTGAGTGGTGTCCCGTGAGCCGCGATGTCGGCGAGGTCCTTTCCTGGGATCTAGTCCTTAGACACAAGGAAGAAATGGCTTCATGATGAAGAAGATCCTTTATTGCTCACAGCATAAAGAGATATATCATTGATAATATTGATGGAGGTTGTCCGCATTCCAGGTATGCGGGATAGGTCGGCTGTTGAGCTCTTCAATTCAGTACACTCCTTGACGAAGCACCTCGGTGACGCGGTAAGGACCTTCCCAATTGGCGGACAGCTTACCCCCCTCCGTTGGCTTGGACACCTCAGCCTTTCTTAAAACCAGATCTCCAGGGCGAAACACTTTGGGACGGACCCGGGCATTATAATACTTGGCTGCTCGTTGGCGAAAAGCTACCATACGTAATCGTGCCCGATCGTGTGCTTCATCAATGAAGTCGAGGTTAGCTCTCAGCTAGGCAGAGTTATCTTCCCCGCTGTAGGACTCCACGCACGGGCTTGGCAATCCGATCTCCACAGGAATGACCACCTCGGACCCGAAGGCTAAACTAAAGGGGGTTTTCCCTATCGGAGCCCTTGGGGTTGTGTGGTAGGCCCACAGTACGCTAGGAAGCTCTTCCACCCACCAACCTTTGGATCCATCCAGCCGAGTTCTGAGCCACCTGAGGATGGTGCGGTTCATAACCTCGGCCTCCCCATTGGTCTGTGGGTGGCCGACGGAAGTGAATCGATGGTGAATGCCCAGTTCATTGCAGAAAGTCTTGAATGTGGCATTGTCGAACTAGCGGCCGTTATCGGTGATGAGAGTATGAGGTAGGCCAAAGCAGCATATGACTGACTTCCAGAAGAAGGCTTTGACTTTGTTCTCAGTGATCTTGGCTAGTGCCTCAACCTGACCCACTTGGTGAAGTAATCGATGGCAACAATTAGGAACCTCCGCTGTCCTGAAGCCGGGGGGAATGGTCCAAGGATGTTCATCCCCCATTGGGCAAAGGGCCATGGAGCCGAGAGTAGATTCAAAGGAACAGATGGCTGGTGCTGGATATGTGTGTGGCGCTGGCAGCCGTCACACTTCTGGACCAACTTGGCGGCATCGTCCCTCATGGTAAGCCAGAAATACCCTTGATGGAGGGCCTTTTGGGCCAAGGACCTGCCCCCCAGGTGATTCCCATAGACGCCTTCATGAATTTCTCTGAGGATGTAATCGGCATCGGCAGATCCTACACACTTAAGCAGGGGGTAAGAAAAAGATCTTCGGTACAGGCATCCGTCCAGGAGGGTGAATTTGGAGGCTCTCCATTTGAGTAGCTTAGCTTCATCACGATTGTCAGGAAGAGTGCCGTACGTGAGGTACTGGATGTAGGGATCCATCCAGGTTGACTCCTGGGTCAGTGGGAGGACCTCTTCTTTGTCTTCTATACTGGGCCTTTCCAGGTGCTCGACGTAGGCGTCCCTCGTGAAGCCATCAGCGGAAGTGGCCAACCAGGAGAGGGTGTCGGCCTTGGCATTCTCACTCCGAGGGATATAGCTGATACTGAAATAAGTTAGTGGAGAGACCAAGAGCCGAACCTTATCCAGGTACTAGGCCATAGTAGAGTCACGCGCCTCGTACTCCCTGTTGATTTGCCCGGAGATGAGTTGCGAGTCAGTGAATGCTCTAAGGCGTTGTATTCCAAACTTCTGAGTGAGCCTTAGCCCTGCTAGCAATGCCTCATATTCGGCCTGATTATTAGTGGCTTCGAATAGGAACAGGAGGGCACACTCTGCCATCTCTCCATCTGGGCCTGCAAGAACGAGGTCGGCGCTGCTTCCTTGGGAGTTCGAGGCGCCATCCACGTGAAGGATCCAGGACTCCCCATCATTGTCTGACTCGACAATGGGCTGCTCCACGGGAGCCCCCTCGGTCGGCTCCTCTGCCCAAGTGCACTCGACCAAGAAGTCGGCCAGGACCTGGGACTTTAGGGCAGGCCGAGCTTGAAAGGAGAGATCGAACTCTCCCAGCTTGATGGCCCATTTAGCTAGTCGGCCCGAGGTGTCTGGTCAAGCCAGGATGGCTTAGAGGGGTTGGTCCGTGAGCACCACGATAGGATGGGCTTGAAAATATAGGTGGAGGCGCCGAGCAGAGATGATCAGAGAAAAGATGATCTTTTTTGTTTTGGAGTATCTGACTTCCGCATCGTGAAGCACCTTGCTCATATAGTGCACAGGTCTCTGGATCCCGTCGTCGTAAAGATGCACCAGAACAGAGCTAATAGCCTCCGGGGAGGCGGCAAGGTAGAGAAAAAGGTTCTCTCTGTCTTTTGGCTTCGATAAGAGTGCAGGGAGGATAGGAATGCCTTCAAGCCGTCTAAAGCCCTTTGACAATTGTTCGTCCATTCGAAGCTATTCACCTTCCACAGGGCTTTGAAGAAGGGCAAGCATCGTTCGGCCGACTTGGAGGGGAAACGGCTTAGGGCCGCCATGCTCCCCGTGAGCCGCTGCACCTCCTTCTTACTAGATGGTGGCCTCATATCGAGGATGGCGCTAATCTTCTTGGGGTTCGCCTCAATCCCTCGCTGGGTTACCATGAAGCCTAAGAACTTGCCCGCCGTAACGCCAAAGGCACATTTTTTAGGATTCAACTTAACTTGGAAATGGAAGAGGTTGTTGAAAGTTTCTTCTAGGTCGGAGACATGGTCGGAAGCGCGAGTGCTTTTGGTCAACATATCGTCCACGTAAACCTCCATGTTCCGGCCTAGTTGATCTTGGAAGACTTTGTTCATCAACCTTTGGTAGGTCACCCCTGCATTCTTAAGGCCAAAAGACATCACCTTATAGCAATAAATGCCTTTCTCCATCACGAAAGATGTGTGCTCCTCGTCAGCAGGGTCTATCTTTATTTGATTATACTCGAAGAAGGCATCCATGAAGTTGAGAAGTTCATGGCCGGAGGTGGAATCCACCAACTGGTCGATCCGAGGCAGAGGAAAACTATCCTTTGGGCATGCCTTGTTCAAGTCGGTGAAGTCGATGCAGATCCTCCAGCTCCCGTTCGCCTTTCACACCATGACCACATTGGCCAGCTAGGTGGGGTAATGCGCCTCCCGGATATGATCGGCGTTGAGTAGCTTGTTGACTTCTTCGTTAATGGTCTTTTGTCATTCGGAAGCAAAGCTTCTCTTCTTTTGGTGGATCGGATGACATTTTGGTTCAATATTGAGCTTATGGGTGATCACCTCCGGAGGGATGTCGGGCATGTCGGATGCCGACCAGGCAAATATATCCAAGTTGGCCAGCAGAAAAGCTAGGAGACGGTCGCAATCTTCTGGAGGGAGGAGCCCGCCGATGCGCACAGTCCTTGTCAGGTCATCTCCAAGGGAAAAAGTTAGGAGCCGCTCAGCCGGCTCTCCTCCTTTGCTGGATTCTCTGAGGTCAGGCACTTCCGAGGCTGACTCAGCCTCCTGAGGGCTTGACGCCATGTGATAACAAGGCAAGACCGGGCTGACCTCACCCCGCATCTCTCCAATACCTCCATTAGTGGGGAACTGCACGAGCAAGCATCGGGTGGAGATGACTACATCCAACAAATTTAGGCCTGGTCGTCCGAGGACGACATTGTATGCCAGAGGGACCTGTACGACCAGAAACTTCATGATGACTATGCTCTAGCATGGTGGTGTTCTGTCCGTCACAGGCAAGGATACTTTGCCTTCGACCCTCACCGAATCCCCCGTAAATCCGACTAGAGGGGTCGCCATAGGCTGAAGAGAGTCAAGAGACAATCCCATCCTAACAAATGCATCGTAGGTAAGGATGTTAGCTGAGTTGCCACTATCAACTAATATCCTTTTTACAGGGTGTTTGGCGATCATTATGGAGACGACGACGCCTTCATTATTTACATTTTCAACAACTGCTGACCCCTCCCAGGAACTACATCATCCAGTGCCTCCTCCCCTCTCGGCCGCTTAGATGAAGAAGCCGCTCCCCAAGATACCATCCCGACCGTCCGCTCTGTGAGGGTGTTGTCGACGGTGGCCTGAACGGCGGGGGCCCCATGAGGGCTGCCAGCGGTGGCGCGCCTTCTGGACATACTTTTTGAGGTAGCCCCGTCGGATGAGCTCCTCGATGATGCACTTCAAGTTGTAGCGACTGTCGGTGTCGTGGCCATAGTTCCGGTGGAAGCGGCAGTAGCGGCTTTTGTCGCGAGGGGTGCCCTTCTTCATGGGAGGAGGTCGTTGAAGGTAAGGCTCGCCTTCAATCTCCATAAGGATGTGAGAGCAAGGGGCAAGAAGAGGTGTGAGCTCGCCCACCCGAGGGGTGAGACTTCGGCGTTCACGGTTCGGCCGCCGGGATGGTTCAGGCCGCCGGGGGCAAGAAGGTCAACTTGGCTCCGGACAGGCAGGCTTGCGGCTGGATCCCCTCGAGGACTCTCGACGGGTGAGGTCGGCCTCATCCGCACGGATGTACTTCTGAGCCCAGAGGAGGAGGTCAAAGTAGGAGCCCGGGGGCTTCTTATCCAAAGAGAAGGTGAAGCGGGATGGGAGGAGTCCTCGCTTCAGGGCTAACATCGCCACCGCGTTGTCCAAGTGATAGACTTCAAGGGCGGCGATCTTGAATCAGGCCACAAAATCCTGCAGCGACTCCCCCTCCTTTTATCGTACGGAGAAGATGCTATCAACGACCCTCGGGATCCGTCGGCAAGCATCAAAATGCGCCAAAAAGACCCTTTCTAACTCTCGAAAGGAATCAATGCTGTGAGGGGACATGCGCGTGTGCTAGGCACGGGCGGCTTTCCGCACAGTGGCAGGGAAAGCCTTGCATAGAAGAGCGTCCGTAGCACCCTGGACCTGCATCACGGCCTCGTAGCTTTCAAGATGATCGAGAGGATCCGTCATACCATTGTACGAATCTATTTGAGGGAAATGGAACCTCAAGGGTACGGGCTCTTCCAGTATCCAGCAGGTGTAAGGAGGATGAGTAGCATACTCTTCCTCTGGCTGGTTGTTGATTTTCCTGGAGAGCTCGTCCAACCACCGGTGGTATTCGTCCAGCGCTCCTCTACCTGGCGATTGATCGTCGGGGCCCTCCTGGGTGGTTTGGAGGACGAGGAAGAAGAAGAGGAAGATGGGGACGGATGCGGAAAGTGGGACTTCCGCTTCGGTTCCTCCTGGCATTGTGGCCCCGGAGGGAGTTTGCTTGGGCCACAGCCGGGGGATCGTGACCGCTTAAGGGGCTCACAACGGGGCTTCCTAGAGGAAGCCTAGCGACGACCGGCCTCTCGCTGGGGAGAGTCTCCCCTCGCAGACTACTGACTAGCAGGAGGAGTGGTCTGGTGTTGGGTGGCCATGGACTGCTGCTCCTGAAGTTCGTGGACCATGGCGGTAAGAGCTTGGACCTGTTGGGTAAGGGCCGCTAGCTGATCAGCTAAGGCGGCTGCGTCTGGTGGCGAGCAAGCGATGGGAGGATCGGCAGCGGAGAGGTTGGCCTCCTGCTGCCTAGCTGGTGGGGGGAGCCCCCCAGGGTAACTGGTAGAAGCGTCTTGAGCCCTCTTCATCACCATTGCTAATAGAGGGAGAAGAAATGCTGCAGAGGTCGTATCTTCCTTTCTCTCACCCTCCTTTCTGGCGCGCTAATTTGATGATGCCCGACCACCTGTGTTGGGCACCAGGAAGATTAGTCTGGTCACCGATGAGATTCTCGCCCAGCCGGACAACCTGCAAGAAGTCCCGAGATCGGAGGGATTTTTCGGTGGGGACCCTCCGATGCCCAAGTCAGCGATCGAGGTCACAGCTGAGGAAGAGCTCGAGAGAGCTCTTTTGAGGTAGAGAAAGCTATGAGATAGAGTTTCTCCCGGATAATAGAATGAGAGGGTGCTTATGCTTGCGTACCTGAATCTCTTGTAGACTTACCCTTTTATAGGCAGTTGGGACCTACATGGGGATTAGCTGCATGACATTCCGCGAGGGGGAGATGTCCGTGGGACACGTGAGGGTTATGTGGATCTAGGGCTGATTGGTGGGTTTTGTTCCATCGGAGAGGAAAGGTTGACGGTTGGTGGGCCAAGTCCCATCAGTCGATGGAGTCAGCCGGTAGGTGGGCCTGGTCCCATCGACGGCGTGGTTAGGCGGTAGGCAGGCCTGATTATGTCAGGCTGCGCTGGTCAGAAGGTTGGTTCGTGCAGACGTGGGGCGGACCTAAAGAAGTCGGGGCCGTCTCGGCTAACTTGGGGACGCCGGGGCCAACAGGGCCGACCTGAAGAGGTCGGGGCTGCCTCGGCTACCTTGGAGATGCCGGGCCGACCTGAAGATATCGGGGCCGCCTAGACTGACTTAGAGACGCCGGGGCCGACAAGGCTGACCTGAAGAGGTTGGGGCCGCCTTGGCTGACTTGGAGACGCCGGGGCTGATGGAGCCGACCTGAAGAGGTCGGGGCCGCCTCGGCTGACTTGGAGATGCCGGGGCCGACAGGGTCGACCTGAAGAGGTCGGGGCCGCCTCGGCCAACCTAGAGACGTCGGAACCGACGGGGCCGACCTGAAGAGGTCGGAGCTGTCTCGGTTGACTTGGAGATGCCGGGGCCGACGGTGCCGACCTGAAGAGGTCGGGGCCGCCTCGGCTACCTTAGAGATGCGGGGCCGACGGGGCCGACCTGAAGAGGTCGGGGCCGCCTCAGCTGACTTGGAGACGCTGGGGCCGACGGGATGTGTTTGTGCCACGTGGTTGATTTTATCATGATTACCCCTGTGGCTTTATTAGCTACATCATTAGCCACATCAATAGTTACACCCAATAAAACCTTCTCTGAATCTCTCAATCTCTCAATAACGCTTTAAATTATCCTGAAAACTATGGATCCACATGCTTATATAAATGATGGATGTACAATATTTTATATGGACTGACTGTGATTCGTGTTCTCCTTGTTATGGAAACATTTTAGTATCCAATATAGACTATGATTCACATTTTTTATATATGAAATATATTCAGATTGGGCCATCTCCATAATGGACCTCAAGTCAAACTCAAACGATCTAAGATAAACTATACTATATAGCTAATCAAGGTCATAACCAATGTATAAATATCAGGTGATAGCATATTTCTATTCAATTCATCAACTAGTGTAGTTAAATAGTTGTAGATTTAGTATGATAATTGTATTACATCATGCATTTTTTTTTTCTTTTAGATTTATTGCTGTTTGAGATTTTTACTCATGAATCCAAAATTTTATGCAATGGGATCAAAATCTTGAAGAATAATATTATTTAAGAAGCCTCAAACCCCTGACACATGGCTCGGAAGCGCAAGGTGTGACCATTGAGGTAATATTCATGTCACCTTCTGCTTCATTAGTAAAAAAGAGGGAAGGGGGAGTGCTCTAGGGCTGCTCATATGGATGATGATTTTTTTTGATTCAAAAAAATGGTTGATTGTTTCTAGTAAAATAACTAGGTATTGATACCAACAATCTGGATTATATCTAGCCCCTGCATTGTTCTTACCACTTCTTTTGTGGGAATGATCCTCATTGACTATTATAATTGTAAGAATGCATGTTATTTATCCCTAAAATGAGATTCGAAGTTGTTTAATATCAAAATAATGATTTTTATAGCAACTATTTTAACATAGCAATGATAGAAATTAATGGATAATAATAGAAATATAATATTATTATTATGCAAATCATCATTTGTTTAATATAAGAATATGATTTTAATTTGATACAAATAACTTTTTTAAAAAATTGGTGCATAATTACACTATAAGCACAAAATGAAATCCATTTCTTCATCTTATATAGCAATCAAAGTTTATCGAGAAACTTAAACTTATTAAAAGTATTCAAATAAGTCTTCATATTTTTTTTATCTCAATTGAATATGCTAACTCAACCATCAATGATACTTGATAAACTAAATTACGGTCATAAACAATAACTTAAAAGCAGATTTTTTGTCACTTGAATATATATCAAGTGCATTTTTTCTTCTCAATCATGCCACAATTAGAATAGTTTATTAAATCACTATTGGCAACCATAAAAATATAATTAATTAATTTTTTTAAAATTGAGATACTTAATTAAAAATATAAAGATTCAATTAAAATTTTAGTTAAATTCATGTACTCTTATTATAATTATTTTTTATGTATAGAGAAATAATGTGTTGGATTTGGCCATTATTATTAGTATACATAAGATAATTAATGATTCCTTCTTAGCTAGCTCTTAGATTGCGTTTGGTGCGTCCCCAGTAATCCTGAATGGTAATGTGAATTATCTACAAGATAAATTATCACTTGATAGATTACCAGTAATATTGATTAATGTGTTTGGTATACACAGGTAATGTAATAGTAATATTGATTATTATGTTTGGTATGACAAATAGGTTACTAGTCATATAACATCAAATTTTAAAATATCTCTAAATTAAATTTATTAAAAATTTATATATTATTATATATTTGATTTAAAAAAATTATATTTATAAATGATATTCTAAGCGACCAACGAGGATGCTGGAGGCCATCGATCGAAAGAAATTTCGTAGCATGTCGTGGGGCCGTTGGGTGGCGGAGATCCGTTGTTCGACTCTGCGAAAAAGGGTGTGGCTCGATACCTCCGACATGAAGGTTCGAGCAAGATCGGTAAAGAAGGATGCAAGTAGAGCGTGATCAACAAAATAATAATAATTTTATCCAAAAAGTAATTTATCAGATCATTACCATATCTTTGATAATATGGATAACCATTCCTTTCTAAAATAATCTAGATTATCTGGAAAAAGATAATCGGTAATCCAAATTTTCACTGCAAAATAGATTATTATTCAAAATACATACTAAACAAAATTATCTAACAATTTTTTTAAAAATTACTAATAATCTAAATAAATTATCTACTATCAAATGTGGGAAATTCTATTTGGCCCACCCATTTTACTGAGGACCCTCCACGCCAATTAAAAAAATGGCATATTTGCCCCTAAAATTTTTGGACCAAAATACCCCTCCTTACTCAATAGCCCCCCACCCACACACACACATCCAAACAGCCCCCCACGCTCCCCTACCAGCCCCTCCCCTGTCCCCTGCCCCTCCTCCCGCCTCCCTCACTCCGGATCATCCTTGGATCGTCGTTTGAAGGTTGATTGAAGCGATTTCAACCTTAAATCAAGCAATGGACAAGCAATTAGTAATTTTTGAAGGTTCTACGGTCGCAAAGGTTAGTTTATATCCCCGTCGTCAATTTTTTTTCCGGTTCATGCGTTGTTCGGCCCTGTGTGACCGAACAAATAAGCTCTGTTCGGCCACACAGGGCCGAACAACATAAACATGTTCGGCCCTGGTGGGCCAAACAGCTTTCTTCTGTTCGGCCCTGGTGGGCTGAACAGAAGATTTCTGCTCGGCCACTCAGGGCCGAATAGAAGAAAGATTTCTTCTGTTCGGAAGAAAGATTTCTTCTGTTCAACCATGTGTTGCCAAAAAAAATCTTCTGTTCAGCCACACAGGGCCGAACAGAAGAAATCTGTTCGGCCCTGAGTAGCCGAACAGAATGTTTATTCTCCATTTTTTTTGGATTAATTATGATTAGGGTTTAAAATTATTATTTGATCGTGTAGGACGATGCTTCGACCGAATGCAGCATGATTAGCTCTGATTATGTGATGGATTACACAAATGAATTTACAACTTACGAGGTAAAATTTAATTGCATTTATTTTCGTATTATTTGACTGAGCAATATTTAAAATTGTCTACTAACATAAAACTATTTATTTTATAGATATTCAAAAGTAGAGAAGAAATGTGTAATTGGTGTCGGAAAGTCAGAAAGAGGAATTGATTTGTCGTTATTATTAAAAAATTCGATACGGGCAACAATGTTAAAAAACCAAGAATTATTTTTTCTTGTGAGAGGAGCGGTACTTGCAAAAGTAAACACATCAAGAAAAAGGGATCAAAGACCAGGGCCAGTGGCACTAAGAAGTATGGATGTCCTTTTGCCTTAAGAGGAAAGAAATTAGACACTGCAGATGATTGGATGTTAATGGTTATATGCGGTGTGCACAATCATCCAGCATTTCCTCGTGTGTTGATAATGGATTGCACTTACAAGACGAATAGATATCATCTTTCTCTCTTAGAGATTGTCGGGGTGACATCAACTGACCTGACATTTTCTATTGCTTTTGTGTATATGGACTTTGAGCGAGAAGATAACTATATATGGGCATTAGAGAGATTGCGCAGTGTCATGGACGATGATGCTCTGCCTGAGCTGATTGTCACAGATAGAGACTTGGCTCTATTGAATGCAATTCAAAGGGTATTTCCTATGGCAACACATTTGCTATGTAGATGGCATATTAGTAGGAATGTTTTGGCCCAGTGCAAAAGGTTATTTGAAACAAAGGAGAAATGTGATAAGTTTATAATGACTTGGAATATACTTGTGTTGTCCACCACAGAAGATGAGTTTAATGATCACTGGACAAAACTCCAGAGAGAGTTTAGTACCTACCCAGATGCTTTACGGTATGTGTCAGATACTTAGCTAAGCAAGTACAGGAAAAGATTTGTCACAGCATGGACGGATGCATGTAGGCACTACGGGAATTTGACAACTAATAGGTATCACAAGGAATTGATAAATTTAAGAATTTTATAATTTAATTACGCAATTGTTATCTCCCTTTTATTAAATTTTATTTACTTTTCTAGGGCTAAAAGTGCACATGCAAGGCTGAAAAGACAGCTTGGATCAAGCCAAGGGAATTTCAAATCATCTTGGACAAAAATACATAGTTTGATTGAGTAAGGAGGGGTATTTTGGTCCAAAGGCCAAGCGCATCTGCAATACGCCGGCCTTGCATGTCAGCATCAGCAACATCGGGACGTGTTCGGGAGTAGATACTGGATTGGATCTCCGGAGGGTGAACAGCCAGATGCGTGATCCGAGAATACCACTCCAAAAATCTTGGTACGCAATCTGAGGGTTGGGTCACCGGATGGCTCCTGCTCGCTGGGCTCAGCAGGTGATCCTCCCACCTCTCCCATAACTGCTCATAGAAGACATACCGGATGCAGTACGGAGCTGCTGTCGATCCTCTGCTGGCTCGCTCAGGGGCCAGTGGCGCACAGGGGATCGTCTGTATCCTACCAAACTATCGTAAAACCCTTTCAGGATAATAGGGTTCTACGACATCCATGCACTTCAGGCATCCACTAAAGAATGCAATATCAAGGAATGGACGATCATCCCGGATAAGACGATGGGGATCCCAAACTACCTGCAATATATTAAATCGTAATAGGTTTGATAATGTATGACAAATTATATAAATACACAAGTGCATGGTCCTATGGTACATACCTCATCTGCCCTCAATACGTCCAATGACTCGCGTAGAATCACCAAATGTCCATCGTAGAACGGGGTGGAGTGCCGGGAGTCCATCGATGTACGCGGGGCCTAGCATCAGTATAGTCCAGGGCTTGGTAAGGAGTGAGAAAGGGAAAATGCTCATAAATTCATGCATGAAGAAGCGTCATATATCCACTGATCTATCTAACGGATGCCCTAGATGCAATCCCCAACTGCCGATATAAATGAGCCAAGGCACCCGCACCCCAGGCATATGTGCTCACTCTATCCAAATGCCGAAGCAGAGCAAGATAAGCTATAGGCACCCTCATCCCACTCTTATCGACAAAAAGTGTACACCCTAACAAAAAAAGCAAATACGCTCGCGCTGCACAGTCTATCCTACGGCGGCTATCTCTATCTGATATATCATGGAAATGACTCTTCAACCACTCTAACCTCACAGACTGACCGCGGATAGATAGAACCTCCTGACTCGCGTCATCCCATGATACATCCAATTACTGCACTAGTAGGTCCTCAGCATCCCGATCACTCATCCTATCTGTAGACAAAGACACTGAGGCACCCATAACACTAATCCCTAATATGGCGGCAACATCATCCAACGTGATTGTCATCTCGCCAAAGGGAAGATGGAAGGTGTTTGTCTCGGGATGCCATCTCTCTACAAAGCCCGAGACAAGAATCTTATCGGCGAACCAATAAGAGCAATGCACTAGCTCAAGAAGACCCACTGTTGAACTATATCCCTGAATCTCCTATTCGATTGCCCTAATGCCCACCACTGCCACTCACCTAATTTGGCATCATGGTTCATGCACTTCAGTGGAGTCCGTTCCTGTGAAATATAAATGGATAACATGAATAATACATAACATCATCAAAATAATATATTAAATAAAATATGGTAGAACAACGAACAAATACTTGTTGCCTCCAGATGGAGGCTGCAATATGTGTCCTGAAACTCCTAAGGACAGAGTCATCCTCAGACCGCCTGGACAAGGACCATCCGCTTCATCATCATCAACATCCATAGCTGGGATGTCCTCGTCTGCTGTCTCATCTGGGGGCGATGGTGCAACAACAACTTTAGGAACCTCAGAAATCTTAATAACCTGAGGCGCCTAGGTTCTACGTCTCCTGGCAGACGCTGTGGGTCTAACTCGTAAGGGCCAGCATCCATATCTGGAACATTGCAATATTCATCATTAAAACCTAAGATAAAATTATATCAAAATAATATTTTTATTAAAAATATATTAATAATATAAACTCATTTAAAATTGTAATATATACTTTATAATATACTTAATTATAATTATAATATACTTTATAATATTATAAATTACTTTATAATATACTTTATAATATATTATAAATTATAATATACTTTATAATATATTTGATTATTATAATTATAATATACTTTATTATAATTATTTTATAATTTAATTACTTTGTTCGGCCTGTTGGGCCGAACAGAGTTGAATTTGTTCGGCCCACCAGGGCCGAACAAATTTAATGAAGAGATTATTAAATCTGTTCGGCCCAATAGGCCGAACAGAGATCACAGAGGGTGGGAGGGAGGGGAGAGGTGGGAGAGGGGGCGGAGCCGTGGGAGGGATGCGGACATCGGGAAGGAAGGGGAGCTTGGCTAAAAAAAAAAACCTATTGAGGAGACGAATCGAGTGAGGGAGGAAAGGATGAAGGGAGGGAGGAAGGAACCTTACCTGTCGGGAAGCCGCTGCCGGGGAATCCATCGTCGGGAAACACGGTGAGCGAGAGGGGCACCGTGAGCGAGAGCGAGGGGGGAGCGCGGTCGGACAGGAGGAAGGGGGGACACTGAGTAATTTTGGAGGGAGAGAGAGGAGGGGCGGCACGGGGAAGATGAAGGGGAAGGGAAAGGATAGTTTAGATATTTTATAATTTTAAAAAGACTAGTAAGTAATTTCAAAAAATTATTAAATAAAAAATAAAATAAAATAGAGAGGCTACAGCAAAACGGACGGTCCAAATAGAATTTTTCATCAAATGCCCCTTAAGGTTGGTAACGAAGCAGGAAGGCTCCAGGCTGATTCTTTTGGTCGGTAAAGCGGAATTGCCCCTCTCGTTGCCCCAGATGGAGCGTGTTCCACGACTTAAGAAGAGAGAGTAAGAAATTTTCTTTCTGAACTCAAAGGTTGTAAAGGGCTTCCTTAAAAGACGTGAAGGGGAAAAGGGCCAAAAGCAAAAGAGGCGACTCATATCACATGGCCGAGTTGGATAATTAAATTAAGTGCACGCTGGGCTTCGCTCGGCCAAGCCCCTACAACTCCCCGACATTGTCTTACCTTTTACCTTTTTTTAAGTTGCATTTGAAACAGAGTATAGATGGATTAATTTACTCCTACTTATCTTTGTTGTAGTATAAATTATTCTGTCCTACATGATAAAATAATTTATTCTTGGATTCAGCAGAATAAATGAATATATATATATAGATATATATATATATATTTGTACCAACTTTTTAAAAAATCAAGATGTCCTTTTAGCAAAATGATTTAATCTAAGTGCTTCAATGAGTAACTGGTTGGAAAGGGATGAAATAACTTGTAATTATTTTTACTCCCTTATGCCACTTTTAGATTCAAGTAAGTTGTTTAAAATAGAATTTTTTTTGGCAGTGATACCTTTATTATAAATATTTAAAATTACATCAATGTTTTCATAAACTTATTGTACGCATACTCACAGAGATATATATATATGTACATATCCATGCCTATTCTGATATTCATATTCCATGGGACAATATTAATTTAACCAACAATTTATTAGAAAATCACACATAAACTTTTATAAATATTAAAAATTACTTATACATCCTTGTAAATGTACTTATTTATCAAAATTTAAATTTCTTTTTGTATGTCAATCCTCATTGAGGTTAGGGTATTGCAGTAATTTAGTTTTAAGTAACTATACTTCCACTGCATTAGATGACATGTTGACTACTCTACAGGAGAGACAAACAAAAGAAAATAACTTATAAAGTTATATATGTAACTAGTAAATTTGTGAGGGAGTATATGTATAATTTTAGATATTTACAATGGTATACATCTTTAAAATAGATCGATCGTGGTAGATTGGCACGATGAAGAATCAGGAAAAGATTCATATTTTTTTTTCTCGTAAGCTAAACTTATGGAAGATGTCAAGGTTTATGCCAAGCAAAAGCTCTTAAGAATGCAAAAATCATATCCAATAAAATGAGATCATATTACAAAATCTTATACAATTAAAATTGTAAATACACAACAAACGGAGCTAGCTACTCATCCTGATGCACATTATAAGAAAATAAAGCTAATATTTTGATGAGTTAAGTTGAAGTTGACCTATAAACTTTTGGCTTGATTTAGAATCAATCTAAGCTTTTGTTGACGAGCCCAATAACTTGACCTAGTTCAACCTAATACATCTACACACATTTGTGTGTTTTATAAATATAGTAAATATAATATTGAAAATTATCTAACATATGTATAAAGGTAGTGATCATTGAATGAATTATTCTTCTAATTGCGGAATGTATATAAATTGTTGATATAGATTTGGGATGATAAAAATAAACATGACCATAAATGATAAACAAGAGTTATCCTTTATCAAAATTTTGTTACTAATTTAGAGAGGTCAACATCTACCAAGACCACTTGAAATTTATTAAGATGAGCTTCAGCCTAGAAACATTCTGTTGAGCATGAGGTAGGTAATGTCTAGCAATAGGAGTTGAGTTGTGACAAACTATGGACTAGTCCAACTTATCCAACATGCATCCCTAGTTTAATTGCATAAGGATTATAAAAAATGAAGTTTTACTTATAAGAGCATTTGATGAACAATATATATTTTGATAATTTAAGATTACTATTTAGATTATCATTTTTGATAATTAGTCATGGTTATCTGGATGATGATGATATTTAATTTTCAATAAACTAAAATCATCATTTACCATATGGTATTCCAATTTCATCTTCAAAGTTCAATAATCTTAAGTTAGGCTCTTCCATTATCTCTCGCCTTCATACACATATCCTCCTCCTAACCGGTACTTTCATGCATCCATCTGCATATTATATTATATTGTATTGTATAATTTTATCAAATCAAGGTTATCAGAACGGTAAGATTTACTGTGATATTATATTAGCAGCGAAAGAGATATGATGGACAAGCACTCATTAACACCACTAGCACGCATTGAAACGAACCCCTAATATTAAATTATCCTCCATTATCTATACTTTTCACATGGGCCTAACTTACAGGCACATGTTAATCATAACACCATTAACTTAACTATTTTAATGGCCGCCTTAGGAACAGAAAGAAACACTACATCTCTCCCTCCGAGCTCAGCCGAGCCCAGCCTCGCCAAGCCGTAAAAAGTTGTCATATTATGTCATGTGAAAGAAGTGATGGATCCTTTGTGGACATCAAGTATAGTTTTAAATATCCATCACCCCTTCCACCCCACAACCCTCATCCCACTGCTAAAGAGGTCCTCCCATTCCCTACCTTCCTCCTCTCTCCTCCCACCCTCCTTAATTTCTTCTTCTCAAGATGCTCCCAAGAATAAAGAACATCATCTTCCATCTAGGGGAGGAGGGTGGCGAGGCTGCCAGGATTACCGGAGTAGCCAGCGGAGAGCTCAAGAACTCAACACGAGCACCTGATGAAGGCCTCGTAGGCCTTCGGATTCTGATAGAGCAAACCGGGCGAGGATCGAACATTGTCATCAAGTCTACGTTGAAGTCATGCAGGCCAACTGCTGAGCCAGCTCGCCAGGCTCCTAAGAATTGTCAAGAGATAGGCTTCCTAAAAGCCTGCTTCCTGTGTAAGAGGGAACTAAGCCCTCATAAGGATGTTTACATGTATAGGTATTTCGCTGGCTCCAATCTCCTCCATATATCTTTACATGATTGCAGTAAAGAAGTTAAGTCCTCATAAATTAATTAACATTACTTCCCCCTTTCAAGGTTTTAATTCATAAAGGTCAGGTATAAAAGTATTAGCTAGTTGCCAAGAACCAGTTTCCTCAGTAGAGAGAGAAGGTTAGTTTTAAATTACATATGGATTGAAAATCTCTAAGACTGCTTATGATTCTCATTAATTAGCAGGATAAATCAGCAATTTATTTCCATCATGAACTATGTCTTTTTTTTTTTGGCTTGATCTCTCCCATGATTTCTTTATCTGTTCATATTTCATTCTAAAGTATTTATTAAATTTTAAACTATTCATTACTTTCCTTTTCTGAAATACTATTATTTTGTTTTGGGAATTACTTGTTTTCCTTCATGTCAAAATTGCTTTTTTTTTAAAAAAAAAATTTATTGGGCTCCAGGAAAAGAAGTTATCATTATTCCATAAGTTCAAGGATACCTTTTTTTTTTTTCTTTTTGGCGAATTAAAGATGAGTTTAAGGATGCTGGTTGCTGGTATCTATTTGCTTATCATGTTTGTGGTGTTAATGCAGGGGTGACCAGGGATTTTGTAGTGAGGAATGTCGTTGCCGGCAAATTTTGATAGACGAAAGAAGAGAGTTTGAAGCATCTACAAGAGATCAGAAGCCTGGGGTGTCTCGTTACCATCGTGCCGGCTCCAAGGCTCAGGAATCCGGCCGCCGCCGGCGGATCTTGGCCGCAGCTTAGACTGCATAAATAATGATGGAGAAGCTTTAACCACAATATCATGCAGTTTTTGTTCCTTTTTTCTTGTTATTAATCGGAAAAAAGGCTTTATGTCACCACCGAGTGTATGATAAAAATATATGATGGAAGTATAAAATAAAAGAGACTGATCTCGTTCCTTAAATTTCTTTCCTATCGCTCTTTGTGAAGTTTTTAAGTTGAAAACTTCTTTAGCTAAAGAGAAAGAAAAGAAAAAAAAAAAGTTAAAAAAGAAAGAAAGCAAGCAAGCTTTTTTCACAAAAACCATCTTTCCTATCTATGTTCCGATGGAAAGAAAAAAAAAATATTATGCGAGTCTCAAACAATTTTCCTTCATTTTTCAACCAAGATAATGAGAGCAAAAAAAAAATTTATCCTTATTTTTCTCTAAACCAAATGGCTCATTGGATTGATAGGGAATACAACAAATATTCCTCTAATAAGATCGCTATTAGTACGGTCAAGCACGCAGTTATGATATAATCAACAAAAAACACACAGAATAATAATAGGAACCAAAATCAAAGAAAACAGTGAAAGATGAGGATTTTCGTGGTTCACCCAAACTGGACTATGTCCACGGCGGCACAGGATCTGCAAGGCTTCACTAAGAGTTGAATCAGGTACAAGCCCTCAAAAATACTCTCTCTCAAAACTCTTATGATCTCACTAAAAGATTAAAGAACCCTTTTTTCTTTCTATGCAGTACACATAGGTCTCACATAGCCTCAATTTATTTCACACGTTCGTAACTCCCACATGAGATTTTTTGGCGGGCGGTTGCAGCTGAGATGACGCCTCAAATCCTCCTCTAAAAGCTCCCTTCGGTGACTTTGGATAATGGCAAAAACATCCTCAACTAACTCCCAAAATCTATCCAAATCTCATGTTTGTTACTTTTGGATAATGATTGATTTGCCGACTCTTGTGAACTCTGATTTGGGGCTTCCTCTTGATGAAATTAATCTCCATCCACAACAATCTCCCACTTGAAGATTAATGACATCACTCTTAGATCTACTTCTTTCTGTGCCGCGCTCTCTGATCTATCTCTTGGAATGCTTCACCAAGTTGCAACAGAGACTCAACTTGTCTCTGCTCATAACCTTGGTGAACATATCTGCAGGGTTTTTAGCTCCATCAATTTTCTTCAGCTTCAACTGCTCCTCATCCAATGCACTGCGTATAAAAGGATACCTAAGCTGAATGTGCTTGGTTCTTGCATGAAATTGGATCCTTGCCAAGTGAACTGCGCTCTGGCTGTCGCTCATAATGTATTACACTCGTGCTCCTTGCCGAGCTCCTCCATCAACCTCTGTAACTAGATCATTCTTTACTAGCTTCAGTGATCGCCACATACTCAGCTTCTATAGTTGACAATGCCACTATCTTCTGCAACTGAGATACCCAGCTCACTGTTGTATCACCGACAGTGAAAACATAACCAGTGGTGCTCCTCCCACTGTCTCTATCACAGAGTGATCGGCATCTATAAATCCTTGTACTTGAAGACTATCACCTCCATAGCACAAACTGTAAGTTGATATACCCTTGAGATATCTTAAGATCCACTTCACTGCATTTAGTGCTCCTTGTCTGGATTCTGCATGTACCTACTGACTACTCCCACTGCTTGTGATATCCGGTCTTGTGCAAACCATTGCATACATTAGACTTCCCACGGCTGAGGCATATGGAACTCTAATCATCTCATCCCTTGCCTTCTGAGTTGTTGGACACAACTGCTTGTTGAGCTTGAAGTGTGCTACCAAAGGTATTGACACTGCCTTTGCATTCTCCATATGGAACCTCTTCAGTACCTTCTCTACATAGTCCTTCTGAGATAGCCACAGCTTCTGTTGCTTCCTATCTCTGTTGATCCTCATGCCAAGAATCTGCTTCGCCCTCCCAAATCCTTCATTGAGAACTTCTTTGCCATCAGTTTCTTGAGCTCTTCTATCTTCCTCATACTGGAACCTGCTACAAGCATATCGTCCACATACAAGGATAAAATAATAAACTCATTTGTAATGTACCTCTGAAAGTACATACAATGATCTGACTGGCATCTGGTGAAGCCTTTCTCTAGCATGAAACTGTCAAACTTGAGGTACCATTGCCGGAGCCTGCTTCAGATCATACAAACTTTTCTTCAATCTGCAGACCATGTCATCCTTTTCCCTGACCTGGAAACCTTCTGGCTGGTGCATGTATAGCTCCTCCTTCAAATCTCATGAAGAAATGCTGTCTTCACATCTAACTGCTCTAGATGAAGATCCTCCACTGCTACCATGCTCAGAATTACCCTGATGGATGTCATCTTGACTACTAGGGAAAAGATCTCCTGGAGTCAATTCCTCTTTCTGTGCATAACCCTTGACAACTAACCTTGCCTTGTATCTCTTGGTACCATTGACCTCATTCTTCATCTTGTACACCCATTTGTTGAACAGAGCTTTCTTGCCAGGTAACTTCACAAGATCCCAAGTCTTATTTTGCTTTAAAGAGTCCATCTCCTCTTTCATAGCCAACTCCCACTTGACCTTAGCTTCATCCTGCATTGCTTCAACAAAATTCTGGCTCTCCAGAATCTGTGTACAAAACATAATAATTAGCAGAATACCTCTGTGATGGCCTGGTAACCCTTGTGTCCTCTCAACTGTGGGACATCGGCTGAGGTACCGATGTATGCATGCGGCTATCTGTTCCAACCACATCTTCCTCCTCCACATCCTCGGAGTTTCCATCTTCAGTTTGCACTCGGGAATTTCTCCATCTCTGACATGATCGAGTTCTATAAACTCCTGTTTCTTTTCTTCCACTGCATCCTTCCTGTCTTTGTAAGTATGCTCTTCATCAAATACCACATTCCTGCTCCGAATGATCTTATTGTTTGGAAATCCCAGAGCTTGTAGCCATACTCATCGCCACCGTATCCAATGAAAACACACTTTGTAGACTTGGAGTCTAACTTACTCTTCTTCTCTTTCTCAATCAGAGAATAAGCAATGCAGCCAAATACTTTAAGAAAAGAAAGTTTTACATGTTTTTTGTCCAAACCTCCTCTGGAATCCCACCATCCAATGCACTGGATGGACTCCTGTTGATCAAATACACTACGGTGTCCAGTGCTGCCGCCCAAAAATATGTAGGTAGACCTGAGTCAAACCTCATACTCCTCTCTCTCTCAAGAATGGTCCTGTTCATTCTTTTTGCCACACCATTCTGCTCTGGTGTCCCTGGGATGGTCTTGATCCTTCTGATTCCATGCTCTGTGCAGTAGACATCAAACTCTCTACTGCAGTATTCATTACCGTTATCTGTCTTGAGACACTTGAGACTTGCTCCAGTCTTGCTTTCACACATGACTCTCCATTTCTTGAAGATGCCAAAGACCTCAGACTTTTCCTTCATAGCAAATACCCAGACTTTCCTGCTGAAATCATCTATAAACGTGATAAAGTACTTATTGCCCGCATATGATGCCACTAGTGCTGGACCCCAGACATCTGAATGAACCAACTCCAACCTTTCAGTCTTCTTCTGAGTTCTTGCTAACTGAAAACTCACTGTTTTCTGCTTACCATAGATACATTCTTCACAAAACTCTAGATTCACCTTCTTTAGCCTAGGTAGAAGCTCTCTCCTGTGTAGAATATTCAAGTTCTTCTCACTAAGATGACCGAGCCTCCTGTACCATAATGTAGTCATTGTACCCATGTCTCCTGCTGCCACTGAAACTAAACTCTCACTGTCTGCCAAGAAGTAGAGAGTGCCTGTCGTTTCCCTTTGACAACAATCATAGACCATTTAGTAATTTTTCACTGAGAATTACCAAAAACGGATACATAACCCTCAACATCAAGCTGACTGATAGAAATTAGGTTTTTCTTTAACTCTGGGATGTATCTAACTTGTGCAAGTCTCAATTCTCCGCCTATCACTAGCTTCAGTACAATTGTTCCTCTACCAATAATTCTGCACTGCTGTCCATTACCAACTGTGACATGACCAAAATCTCCTTGGACAAAATTAAAAATAGGTGTCTCTTTGAGCTACAATGGTAAGAAGTCCCTGAGTCTACAAACCACAGATCTGAGTTTGCCCCATCGCCGCTGACAGGCACACATCCTCAAAATTTCGCTCAATAGTATTCACAACATTTGCTTCCTGACCTTCTATCTTGCTCTTTGCACCTTTTTCCTTCTTCTTACCCCAACAATCCTTGCTCATGTGACCTTTCTTCTCGCAATTCCAACACTTCATGGGAAATTTCCCTTTGGACTTTCCTCTGCTCTTGGACTGGCCTTTCTCTGACTTCTTCCTCTCCTGTGATCTTCCTCTGGTATCCACCATGAGTGCAGTACTCGTAGAAGTCCCACCCACATCCTTTCTTCTCATCTCATCATTCAATATACAACTAACTGCATCATTGAATGTAAGGATACTGATACCGAGTTGCTGACTGTCATCACAAAATTGTCCCAACTCTCTAGCAAGGAACATAAGAAAAGAAGCGCCCTGAATGAATCATCAAAAGCAACAGAGACCGACTCCAATTGATTAATCATCGAGTTGAACTCGTTCAGATGCTCCGTCACTGAACTATTCTCAGCCATCTTCAAATTGAAGAGCTTTTTCATGAGAAATATCTTGTTTAAGGTGGAAGGTTTTTCATACAGCTTTGTTAAAGCGGTCATCATATCCACGGTGGTCTTTTCCTTTGCAATATTATACGCCACTTGAGGTATCAACGACAATCTGATCGTGGCCAAGGCTTTCCTATCCAGAATCATCCAATCTGAGTCGCTCATTGAATCCAGCTTCTTTCCTCTAATGGAAGGTAAAGATCCTTTTGATATAGGTAGTCCTCAATTTGCATCCTCACCATCCGAAATTATGACCATTGAATTTCTCGATTTTGATCTGTCCGACCGTAATAATATGAAGAAAACCAAGCTCTGATACAATTTGATAGGGAATACAACAAATATTTCTCTAATAAGATCGCTATTAGTACGGCCAAGCATGCAGTTGCGATATAATCAACAAAAAACACAGAATAATAATAGGAACCAAAATCAAAGAAAACAGCGAGAGACGAGGATTTTATGTGGTTCACCCAAACTGGGCTACGTCCACGGTGGCACAGGATCTGCAAGGCTTCACTAAGATTGAATCAGATACAAGCCCTCAAAAACACTCTCAGAAACTCTTATGATCTCACTAAAAGATTAAAAAACCTTTTTTTCTCTCTGTAGCACACAGAGGTCCTCACCGAGCCTTCAATTTATTTCATACGTTCGTAACTCCCACATGAGATTTTGTGGCGGGCGGTTGCAGCTGAGATGACGCCTCAAATCCTCCTCCAAAAGCTCCTTCGGTGACTTTGGATAATGGTCAACATCCTCAACTAACTCCCCAAAATCTATCCAAATCTATGTTTCTTACTTTTGGATAATGACTGATTTGCCAACTCCTTCGTGAACTCTGATTGGAGCTTCCTCTTGATGAAATTAATCTCATCCATAACAGGATCTATAATGACTCTTATTTTTTGCCCTGATACTTATTAAGAGTTCTAAAAAAAATGTAACCTATTTTTGATTGGGGAAATATCAAACCACACAAATATTTGCATATGTTCTTGTTTCAAACTTAGTGAAATAATATTAGGAGTAAAGCTTTCTTGCAAAGCTATGAATAATCATATATACTTCTAATAAAATTAAAATGGTATATTACATGCAAACCAGGGCTTGCTTAATTGTTCACACCTCTCATCCCTCAAGATTTGGATTCAACTAATCATAATAATACTTCAAGAACATTGAATGGTAACTTGATGTTATCATTTGAATTACTAATTGATGGTTAACTAGAAGATTGAGCATTTTCAATACTTGCACTGATGGCATGTTTTTGATGTCTTGCCTCTAAATTGTTAAGATATAAAATGAAATCATGGGGATGTTTTGTGAGCAAAAATTTGGACTGTATTCCATTTTCAAGAATGATTTCTATTTTTATTTTATTTTTTATTTTTCATCTTTAAAAAATATATTTGATAAGTAAAAATAAAAATTATCTTTTATTTTTTAAAATAATATATTTTAAAAGAATAGGTAAATAAAATTGAAGAAAATACCATCGACTTCTATATTTTTAAGTTTTTTGGCTTTTATTTTTTATTTTCTTTTTATAAAAAATAGTAAAATATTTCTAAATTATTTTTAATTTTCTATAATTTTGAAATTATATTTTCTAAAAGATCGTATCTATTACTGATTCATCAATTTTCATAAATAATTTTTATTTTTTATAAAAATAAAATAAAAATAGAATTATTCTAAAAAATCAAGCATATATTTATTTTCTCTCCTGCAAAACTGAATTTTATGCCGGCTTTTCAAAATTAAGATCTAAAATTTTCTTGGGGGCTTCATTTTTTCCTAATTCTTGTTTACGGAAATATGAACCTCAAAGTGATGTTTGTTGTGCTCAGCAAGTTTGCAGCAGGGTGCGGCACACGAGTACACCTGATGGACGGCAGAAAACGAACTACATATTATCCCATGAAACTTGTACCATTTCTTGGACAGCTGGAATTGGACAAACTTAGCATCTTTACAGCAAACCACGTGTGCGTTCATTGTTATCACGTGCGTGGTCCACACGGAAATGGCAACAGGTTGAGACGCACGTGAGGCGTGTGGCGATCAGCCTACCGTCAGGAGTGTTATGGAAGCGGACACGTGTGGCACGGGTGTCGGAGAATGTCACATGAATTTATAGCCCGAAACCGACCGTTCGTTCGTTTGGTTTAACGGTTCAAGCGAGAGCTTTCGGGTCCGCTAATAATTGTTAGCTGACAGCTATTGGTAAGGAGGGAAATGTTTTTGTGTATCGTCTCCTTCTATGCATAAACGCGCGCATCACCTTCACTGTATAGGGTACACATATTAATCATGCATCTATATAAGTGTGCGTATAAAATGTATCGTAGTTCAATGAGCTATGACACACGTGTTCACATGAATACATAATCAATGTATATATTTGCATGAACGTGCGACTAATGTATACATTTGATACATGCTTTTATGCCAAAAAAATAATGCACAAACACTTTTTTTTGATAACAAATAAATGGCTTAATCTGAATAACCATTGGAAAGAAAGAAAGGCATAATAGCTAATAGAAAGAAGGAAGGCATAATAGCTATTTGCTATTCTCAACAGAAGTTACCTATGCTAGTTATTAGCTTCAACAAGTATATACCAAATAAGTCCTAAATTTTTAAAATATAAGAGTCCGATAAATAGAAGAATGATAGGATTAAGTGCGTCCAATAGGTTTGTATAGGATCCAAACGTCATGAAATACGTAGCTGGATTGATGAGACACAATTCATTGTATAAAGTTGCCCATTTAGCAGAAATTGACCACTCAAGCATGAACTTATACCCAGCAATTGACAATAGTGTGAGGTCAACTAACAAGAATTCATGTACCCTACCATTGGCTGACAACACAAATCACTTCTTACGAGTAAAGTGGTCCATGACAATGAGTTTGTGGCATTAAAGATGAACCCATCATATATATAGGCATGGGATACATGCTTCAAATAAATTGTATGATCTTGTCATCAGGTACGAAAGTTGCGTCTTCTATCGTAATGTCCATCCTTAGCCATGTTTTTTTGTTGTAGCTAGGTCACCTTCCTTAAATGTCCATAAGCATCTGATCACCTTCTTTGGCATGCTAAGAATTCTTCAGCGAGCTTCTCTCGTTCAGAAGCCTACAAAAAGTTTCGAGAACCGAAGATTTCGATGAAAACCCTTCGACGCTCAAGTCAATGCTTTAAGCAACAGCCGTGAGCTCGAGAAAGCTCGAAAGAGAGAAGAGCTTCGAGTAGAACTCTTTGTGAGTTAGTATAAACATTTGGGAGTATTGTGAGTTATTAGTTATCTGATCGAGGATCCTTTTTATCCATTTTATTGATGCTTGGAGCCTTGTCATCTAGTGATGAAATGAGTTACGTGGAATCTCATGATGAAGGATGACTTTGGATGAAATGTTATGATGGACGATGACTTCTTAGGCTCATCTTATTTGGAAAGCTTGGAGTCTGTGAGACTTTCTTGGGAAGTTTGGAGTTTGCCAATCTTAGGGCATGATCACTTATCAAAGCATTTATGGTAATGATAGAAATAATGAGATTTACATCTTAATGGCATATCAGAGCTGCAGATTATATTCATCAAATATAAATGATTGCATAGCTAATAAGTCAAGACCGATAAACGTTACGAAAGTTCACCGGGTGCGTCCCATGTGTCACACTTATGTTATCCTCGGTCGATCAGATGTTGTCTTATCAGATTCATCAGGTTCTGAAAGGCCTCTGGCGATCTTCATGGCCGTATTGATGAACAACGTTGATCCCAGTCCGTGGAGTAAGGCATTCTATGGCTTGAACCATCATGATGGCATTGGTCAGCTCAACCTCCAACGTGGAGTAAGGCATCAGGTCCTCCTGGGGGATTTAATAAAATGGCTCAATCTCCAATGTGGTATAAGGCATCAGGTCCTCGTGGGGATTAATCAAAGAGGTGCTCTATATAATCAACGTCCTCAAGGCTATAGTAAGCCGCTGCACGTGAGCCCCATCACCCAGACGTAGAGAACCCCTCCTTTCTTGGGCACCAGCCTTGGGACGAAGAAAACTGAGGTTGAGCCTATTAGGAAGCATGGAATATCTTTAAGATCATGACTATAGCGTATATGAGTAATAAAAAATTTTTACCGTTCTAATCTATAAGTATAAGATTATACCTTCAGACTTGAACATTGAAACAACTTGATTTGATTGCTCGACCTCAACCTCTCAGCCTTCCGTTGTATTCCCGAAAATACCTTCCTTCTCTCACAAGATGGTGGAATCTCTCGGCCGACCTAGGGTTTCTTGTTTTTCTTTTTTCTCAAAAACGTTAACCCTAGCAACCAACTGAGAGGGTATTTATAGGGCTACAACAGGGACCAATAGGCAAATATGAAAAGGACTTACCACGTAATTAAATCTCCTAATCCTATTCCAGGTTAGGATTCAATTACGTAAATTACAATTCATTCTACTAAAGAATCATAATTGTACTCCTAATCACATTCGAATTTATATTTTCGAGCCTTAATATTAAATACTTATTATCTCCCCACGTTAAGATAACAGATATCCACCAATTAAATTTAATTACTGACAATATAATTAATTGGCTGTTATTATCCTTGAGACTTATCCACTTAACTTATTTGATGTATCGGATTCAAAATCCACTTGCAAGATTTGATACAATCAAAACTTATAAGCTTTCTCAAGGGGATATCATCAATCCAAATTAACAGGACGTGGATTCCTTCAACTATTAATATTCACCATATATATAATATTATTGCCCAACCCACTGAGTTAATTGACTCATCTAGAATCTCACTCTATGTGTAATCAAAGCAATAATCATTATATACACGTGTCTAGAAATAGAATTCGGATTAAGAGCATAAGTAATCATAATATTCATGAGTTTTAAATTATTTTATAAAGTCAGTATAAAATAATTAACTCAACTGGATCCTGTTCAATACACACAAAGTGTACTAGCACAAATAGTTAAAATAAACCATTCCCCGTAGTTAAGACAGACCTACTAAAAATTTGTGCTACAGTTCTACTGATGGTGTGTTCAATTCCATCTAAACTGTGAACAATAAACTTGTATTCCAAAAGAACCGATGATCTAGTCTTCTGTGTGTAAGCCGTACTCTACACACTAGATCAAATACTCTTTGTAAAACTGGACACATGCACACATAAAGCATATCTTTTAGTCTATATCTCTATCAGAGCCGAGGACGTCGGAGTTGTCCGGGAGAAGGCCGAGAGGCTAGGCAAGATCGGGATGAAGCACGGGATCGAGACGCCGCCGGGACAGAGCCGGGAATCCACGAGCGATCAAAGGCGGCCGAGAGACGGAGCCGGGATGGTCATCCATGGCTGGGAGTAGAAGAGTCGGGGAGTGATTAGAGGTGGCCGAGAGACGGAGCTGGGATGGTCATCCGTGGCTGGGAGCAGAAGAGTTGGGGAGTGATCAGAGGGAACCAAGACGGCTGAAAGTGGATGCGCGGGGACTGGATCTAAAGCCAGGTTGAAGAGAACCAGAGCCAGGGATGTCCATGGAAGGCCGGGAGAGTCCAGAAGTCGAGGCAACCGAGAGGAGTCAGGACTCGGGAGCTGGGGGCAAGGATGCATGGAGTCCAGAAGCGGATCCGGAGATGGAGCTTGACGGAAGCTGGCTGCAGTCCATGGAGTTGGGAACTTCCGTCTGTAGCCTAGGATGCACCCGAAATAGGGAGCAGTCATAGCGGAACCGGGAAGCTGGAGTCGACCGAGATGGCTGGGAGCCGTGATTGTGCTGTTGCAGAATCAAAAAAAAAGTTGGAGCCGCCTAGGAAGAGAAGGCTACCTAGGAAGAGAGGCCGTCTAAGAGGGCCGTCTAAGAAGAGAAGGGCTATTTAGAAAGAGAGGCCATCTAGGAATAAAGGGGGGTACTTAGGAGAGCCATCTAGGAAGTTGGGACTGGGTCAATTAGCCTCATCAGATGCTCCTCACATTTTTTGAGCTTGTGCGACCGCATACCTTGCACCTGCCAAGTGAAAGAAGTATAGAGTTCATTATTTTTGCACTTATCTTTGCATGCTAGCTTTGGCTTTGATTCCTTTTGAGTAGAAAGATCTTTTTCTTTGTGTGCTGCTTTATGCGGACTTGTGACCATTTCTAAATGCTCTCTTGTGCATTTGCCTGCTCAAAAAACTTTAAGCAATGTTGGGGAGTTGATCTGTCCAAGCTGTAAGTTGACTTGGGGCTTTTAATTAGCCAACTGAGAGTGGCCAACACTGTCAACCTATTGCAAGTGCATAATTTAAGTAAAGGCCTTATCTAGTTGGTCATTAGCCACTGAGGCATAGATAAAGCCGTTGAGGCAGAAATAAAGCCGCTGAGACTGAAACAAAGCTGCTAAGGCTGCAATAATGCCGCTGAGACAAAGATAATGCCGCTGAGGCAAAGATAATGCCGTTGGGGCTGAGATAATGCCGTTGGGGCTGAAATAAAGCCACTGAGGCTGAAATATAGCCGCTGAGGTAGAAATAAAGCTATTGAGGCTAACATAATGCTGCTGAGGCAAAGATAAAGCCGCTGAGACTAAAATAAAGCCACTGAGGCAGAGATAATGTCGCTGGGGCTGAGATAATATCGCTAAGCTTGAAATATAGCTGCTGAGGCAGAAACAAAGCTACTGAGATTAAAATAATACCGTTGAGGTTGCAATAATGCCGCTGAGGCAAAGATAAAGCCGTTGAGGCTGAAATAAAGCCGATGAGGTGGAGATAATGCCGCTGGGGCTAAGATAATACCGCTAGGGCTGAAATAAAGCCGCTAAGGCTAAAATATAGTGGCTGAGGCTGCAATAATACCGCTGAGGCAAAGATAAAGCCGCTAAGGCTAAAATAAAGCCATTGAGACTGCAATAATATTGTTGATGCTAAGATAAAGCCGCTGAGGCTGAAATAAAGCCGTTGAGGCTGCAATAATGTTGTTGAGGCTGCAATAATGTCGTTGAGGCTGAGATAAAGCCACTGTGGCTCAAATAAAGCTGCTGAGGTTGAGATAAAGCCACTAAGGCTGAGACAAAGCTGCTGAGGCTGAGATAATACCACCTCGGGGGTTTCTCGGTCGGTCCGGGAGTTGACTCGGGGCCACTGGAACCATAGAATTTAAACCACCTTAGGGGTTTCTCGGTGCCGACCCAGGAGTGTCTTTATGATCACGGAGCTATTGAGAGTTTTTTAAAACTACCTCGAAGGTTTTTCGGTGCCGGCCTGGGAGTTGACTCGGGGCTACCGGAATCATAGGACTTGAGCCACCTCGGTTTCTTGGTGCCAGCCCGGGGGTGTCCTTATGATCGCGGGACCATCGAAAGCCTTTTAAAACTACCTCAGGGGCTTCTCAGTGCCGGCCCGGGAGTTGACTCGGGGTCGCCATAACCATAGGACTTAAACCATCTTGGAGGTTTCTCGGTGCTGACCCAATGGTGTCCTTATAATTGTGGGGCCACCGAGGTCCTTTTGAAACTACCATGGGGGTTTCTCGATGCTGGCATGGGAGTTAACTTGGGGCCGCTAGGACCATAGGACTTGAACCACCTCGGAAATTTCTCGATGCCAGCCCGGGGGCATCCTTATGATCATGGGGCCACCGAGGTCCTTTTGAAACTACCACAGACGTTTCTTGGCGCCGGCCCAAAAGTTGACTCGGGGCCGCCAGGACCATAGGACTTGAACCACCTTGGGGGTTTCTTAGTGCCAGTCTAGGGGTATCCTTATGATCACGGGGCCATCGAGATCCTTTTGAAACTACCATAGGGTTTTTTTAGTGCTGGCCCGGGAGTTAACTCGGGGCTGCCGGGACTATAGGACTTGAACCGCCTCAGGGGTTTTTCGGTGCCAACTCGAGGGTGTCTTTATGATCACGGGGCCGCCGAGGTCCTTTTGAAACTACAACGGGGGTTTCTCGATGCCGACCCGGGAGTTGACTCGGGGCCAAAAAACCATAGGACTTGAACCACCTTGGGGGTTTCTCGGTGCCGGTCCGGGGGTGTCCTTATGATCACAAGACCGCCGAGGTCCTTTTGAAACTGCCATGAGGGTTTCTCGATGCCGGTCTGGGAGTTGACTCGAGGCCACCGAGACCATAGGAGTTGAATCGCCTCGAGAGTTTCTCGGTGCCGGCCCGGGGGTGTCGTTGTGATCACGGGGCCACCAAGATCCTTTTGAAACTACCATAGAGGTTTCTCGGTGTTGATCCGAGAGTTGACTCGGGGCCATCGGAATCATAGGACTTGAACCATCTCGAGGGTTTCTCGGTGCCAGCCTGGGGGTGTTGTTATGATCATGTGGCCATCGAGGTCCTTTTGAAACTACCACGGGGGTTTCTCGTTGCTGACCTGGGAGTTGACTCGGGGCCACCGAAACCATAGGACTTGAACCGCCTCGGGGGTTTCTCGGTGCCGGCCCGGGGGTGTCCTTATGATCATAGGGCTGCTGAGATCCTTTTGAAACTACCATAGGGGTTTCTCGATGTTGGCCTGGGAGTTGACTCGGGGCCGTCAGAATCATAGAACTTGAACCTCCTCGGAGGTTTCTCGGTGCCGGCCCAGGGGTGTCCTTATGATCATGAGGCCGCCAAGGTCCTTTTTAAACTACCACGAGGGTTTCTCGGTGCCGATTCGGGGGTATCCTTATGATCACAAGGCTGTCGAGGTCCTTTTGAAACCCGAAGGATGACCCAAGGGTGTTGGGACCATGCTCGAGTTTTGTTTTCTTTTGATATGAGGTCTGAAAGCGCCTGAGAGTGGCCAGCAACCTATTGTAGATGTATAATTTGAGTATAATTTGAGTTAAGGCCTTACTCGGTTAGCCATTGGCCGCCAAAGAGAGTTGAGCCTTTGAGGCAGAGATGGAGCGCAATCTGAGTGGTCAAACAGATCGGACTCCTACCCGGTAAGCTGGCTGAACTTTCTTGGTTGGCTGGGAGCAATCAACTTCGTCAACTATGAGCAGGGAGTTGATCTCTCCCAACTATGAGTTGACTTTGTCTTCATCTTTTAACATGAAGTATGAAGGTGGATATTTGTCAACTGTGAGTTGGGGAGTTGGCTTCTTCCGACTATGAGTTGATTTTTGAATTTTTTTTTTGACATAAAATCTAGGAATGGATGCTATCAACTGTGAGTTGGGGAGTTGATCTCTCCCAATTGTGAGTTGACTTGGTCTTCATCTTTTAACCATGAAGTCTGGTTGCCATTTACCAACTTGAGGCTATCGAGGCTCGGGGGCTGCTAAGACCGACTCGAGGGCATCCAACGATTGGATGGTTTGCTGAAGGTCGTGCCTAGGTGGCCTGGAGCTCCTTTGTGAAATATCTGGGAAGAGTTTGTCTCCTTCCGCTGACTTGAATGCCTCAGCATGTTGGCGATCTGCCCCTCAGAGAATCATATCAACCGGAGGTGGGAGGTACCAGTGCCTTCATTTGGGAGGCTTCATGATTGTGGTGTTTGTTAGTGAGATTCAAGGTGCTCTTACTGATAGCATGAGCTTGCTCTTACTGATGAGCTTGACGTTGCTCTTGCTAATGAGAGTAAGCTTGAGTTTTTTCTCTTGTTAATGAGAGTGAGCTTGAGGTTGCTCTTACTGATAGCCTGAGCTTGCTCTTACTGATGAGCTTGACGTTGTTCTTGCTAATGAGAGTGAGCTTGAGGTTGCTCTTACTAATGAGCCTCGGAGAGTATGACAGTGGTGAGTCTCTCACTGGAGAGATCTCCCACCAGATAAATGATGGCTGGCTTGAGCAGTAACTAAAGAAGAAGCAGAAGCTCTTGTTTGCTGTTGTGTGGCCATGGAATATCACTCCCGTAGCTTTTGGATAGCTGCCATTAATGCTTGGATTTGCAGGGTGAGGGTGGCATGATATTTTGCTTGAATGGCCTAAGATAGTGGTGATGATGGAGTAGAGAGCTAGCCTTTTGTTGCTCAGCTCGTTGAGCATGTCCCCCAGCATGACTGGCGGAAGCTTCTTGGGCTTTTGTCATCACTATCTTTTTGATCCACCATTTTGGACTGAGGGGGATGAGGATCTACAAACTAGTATTATTGACGATCCATGTGTAGGGAGAAATAGTCTCCGAGGCATGCATATTTTTAAAAATTGATAACTATTATCATTGCGGAAATTAAAAGATTACATATTAATCTATCTAATATGCATCAAGATCATATCTTTGCCTATATATTCAGGGTCATTTGATCTAAAATATGCATATAAAAACATCAAGATCATATCTTGATCTTCAAGATGACTAGTCACACTATTATCTTGAAGCCTGCCTTAAGATCTAGGGATCAAATCACTTACTTTAAGAACAGTAGGTAAATCCTTATTGCTCTGCAGCCGTTCAATCGTCCGGCCTCTAGTATCGTCCATGCGAAGCCCCGAATGATCAAATTTCGGGAGTACTAGCTCGCAAAAAATAGCTTTGCTGATCTTGAATCCTCTCACTTGAATCTTCCTCCAAGATCCACCAGGCTTCCGCTAACACCAAAATCACCAGGATTTTTTATTCTAACATTTTAGAATTACAATCCATGACAATTTAGAATTACAATCCACGACAAATCGTGTATTATTGTTCTATTTTTGTTCTGTGTTCTCTGATGAGGGAATGCCCTCTATTTATAGTCTAGATTTAGCCTTGACATTTAATTCTGATATTTAAGAATCCGTCGTTTGGCAAAGCGAAGAGACGCCGAAGGCGCGGCGCTTGGTTTAATTCCGACGTTCGGAGAAAAACCAAGGAGTCGCGGCGTTTGGTTTAGTTCCGTCGTTCGAAGAAAACCAAAGAGACGAGGGATAAATCCGACGTTCGTTAAATAAATGTCATGTATTAAATTCTATCTCATTAGATGAGATTTTAGCCATCTCATCATATGAGATCCATATTCGAGAGGTTTGGGTTCTGATCTGAATTTATTTGACTTAACCCACATAGATCATGGTCCAAGCCCAAATCAAATTTGGCTAGTCCTGAATCTATTTAAATTCAAATCAAGTCTAATTTCAAATCAATATTTGAAATTGACTTGTCCTTCTAATAGACTTTAACCAAATTGAATCTTATTCAATTGTACTTAACCCAATTGAGATAATTCAATCAATCAAATTGATTAATTAAATCATATACGATTCTCAATCGTTGATCAGCAAATAGATCATCCTAGGAAACTTCTATGCGTGTGACTCTCTAGGTTCGAACCTAAGCCGGTAGCATAGAAACAACTTTCTATACTAATCGATGTGCCCATCTAGCAATGGAACCCGACGTCCGGATAGGTCGAAGAGGTTGCCGAGCAAACTCCAAGAACCCTAAGAACAGTTACCGTATAATTCATCCTCTTGACCACAATGCTAAGGATGGCTTAAGATCCTGTCAACTCTAAATAGCAAATCCATAAAGTGATTTCAACTTTAGTGATCATGTGACTTTCACATGAAGTGCCTTGGCCAAGGTCTTGCTAAATTGAAACACAAGACATTTCTCCTTTTAATGGGATAGGTCAATTCCATCTTGATCCACAACTGACTCCACAAGTATTTTAATGCATCTAGAAACCTTCTATCACTGGATTAGAAATCCAGGTAATATGGCACCAAAGTACAGTGAGTTGCTTGCAAGCTACCATTGTGATCTCAGGTTAGAGGGACACTTATATCCATATCCCTTTGTGAATACTCTTGGTAGAAGAGTATTCCGAAAATGGTCACGTTCAGTGAAATATCATACACTTTTACCTGCATGTCATACCAGTGTCACCACACTTCTTGGTAAAGAAGACAACCAACCCATATGACATACAACGACCTTTACTTGATAGTAGTTGTCCTATAATATATATCATTTGGTCACGACTATTTTAAGAACCTTCTAAAAATCCTCCTTTATGTGAGGAAGATCCTAAGGGCTTCATTACTTTCAGGAGTATTAAGAAGATGTTCTTGTAATGAACTGCCAAATTTTATTAATTATAATTCATATATATTTACATCAGCACAATCATCAAATGATTGGCTTTAGGATACAATTCCCAACACCATGCTCTGCCCCTCCTCCTGGCACGCTAATCTGTTGTAGCTAGATCACCTTCCTTGAACATCCGCGAGTGTTCGATCGCCTTCTCCGGCGTGCCAAGGATCCTTCGACGAGATTCTCTCATTCAGAAGCCTGCAAAAAAGTCTCGATGACCAGAGATTCTGGCGGGGACCCTCTGACGCTCAAGTCAGTGCTTTGGGCAACAACCGTGAGCTTGAGAAAGCCCGAAAGAGAGAGAGGCTTCAAGAAAAGCTCTCCGTGAGTCAGCATGAGCATTTGGGAGTGTTGTGAGTTGTTAGTTACCTAGTCGGGGGTCCCTTTTACCCATTTTATTGATGCTTAGAGACTTGTCATCTAGTGATGG
>UESW01001881.1:0-113241 GCA_900491605.1 Calamus simplicifolius | reverse complement strand
CGTACCAAACATGATTATCTGGTGGGGCCCTTTTAAATTATCAGTAATATGAATAGATTACTTCCTACCAACCCTCCCTTAGGCTCATCTGATTTGAGAAGCTTGGAGTTTGTGAGACTTCCTTGAAAGCTTGGACTATGCTAGTCTTGAGGCATGATCATTTATTAGAGCATTTATGGTGATGACAATAACAATGAATTTGCTTCTTAGTGCATGTTAGAGCTATAGATTGTATCCCGTCAAATATAGATGGCTGCATAGTTGGTGGGTCAAGTTTTATCAGTAGATAACCATTTGATTCAAATGTTAACTATAAATTATTGCAGGCTTATAAAATATGGACAATCATTATAGTATTCGCCAAATATATCCCTCGTATCACACTTCTGTTATCCTTCATCGGTCAGATGTTGTCTTATCAGGTTCATCATGTTCTGAAAGGCCTTGGCAATCTTCTTGACCGTGTTGATGAACAACGTTGATCCCAGTCCGTGGAGCAAGGCATTCTATGGCTTGAACCATCATGATGGCATTGGTCAGTTTAACCTCCAACGTGGAGTAAGGCATCAGGTCCTCCCGGGGGATTTAATAAAGGGCTCAATCTCCAATGTGGTATAAGGCATCAGGTCCTCCTAGGGATTAATCAAAAAGGTGCTCTATATAATCCACGTCCTCAAGGCTATAGTAAGCCGCTGCACGTGAGCCCGGTCACCCAGACGCAAAGTACCCCTTTCTTGGGGCACCAGCCTTGGGACGAAGAGAACTGGGGTTAAGCCAAGGACGTTCGGAGCTGTTCGGGAGAAGGCCGAGAGGCTGGGCAAGACCAGGATGAAGCACGGGACCGAGACGCCACTGGGACAGAGCTGGGAATCCAGGAGTGATTAGAGGCGGCCGAAGACGGAGCTGGGATGGTCATCCGTGGCTGGGAGCAGAAGAGTCTGGGAACGATCAAAGGGGACCGGAACGGTTGGAAGTGGACGCCCAGGGGATGGATCTGAAGCCGGGGTGAAGAGAACCAAAGCCAGGGATGTCCATGAAGGTCGGGAGAGTCCAAAAGTCGAGGCAACCGAGAGGAGTCAGACTCGGGAGCTGGGGCAAGGACGCATGGAGTCCGAAAGCGAATCCGGAGATGGAGCTTGGCGGAAGCTGGCTGCAGTCCGTGGAGTTGGGAACTTCCATCTGTAGCCCAGGATGCACTTGGAACAGGGAGCAGCCATGGCGGAACCAGGGATGCTGGAGTCGACCGGGATGGCTAGGAGCCGTGATTGTGTTGTTGTAGAACCAGAAGGAAGTTGGGGCCGGCCGTCTACGAAGAAAGGAGCCGTCTGAAGAGAGGTTGCCTAGGAATAAAAGGAGCGCTTAGCAGGGCTGCCTAGGAAGTCAGGCCTGGTCAAGAGATGAGGTCATCCTATCCTATGGCCCCATCATCTTTCCCTTTCTTATTGAAGTATTGGAGGGTCTTTGTTGAGATACCTTGATGCTCATATTTTCTCGTCTTTACAAATCTTTCGCTTGGTATTGACGCCAAGTCATCTTCTTGAAACACCAGAAAAATGAAGATCTTTCTCAATAGACTTTTATAAGAAAAATTTTTAAAAATCGGATATTTCAATGGAGATTTTTCTATGTTAAGTTAGTCACTTGGGAACAGACAAGAGTTAGCTAGCAGAAAGAAACTAAAAAAACTAGAGTTCGGAATCCTTCCCTCGTCGTAAGTGTGGGCCTTTATATCTGTTCGAAGGTTCTTCTCTTTTATGCTTCCAGAAGGTTGATGATTTCGAGATATTGTTGTTCAATAACGGACAAAAAGGCAAGACTGACAGTGACGGATTATGGGCGTGTCAGAGGTATCTTGCCTCACTTGCCACCTGCCAATGCGGCATTACAGATGTCTGGTGGCTATGGTTGCACCAAGCATGCGTTGTTACAGGGTATGACCACATGCAGCCACGGGCGAATGGTGGACTATACGCCGTAACGGGGTATGGCCATGCACTGTTACGGGCGAGTGGTGGACCATACGCCATTATGGAGTACGGCCACGTGCTGTTATGGGTGTGTCAGGTGGCTCAAGGCCATAGGTTGCTGGTCCCAGGGCTGGACCATGACGGAAGCCCAAGGCCGAGGGTGCCTCAAAGGTTGAGGGTTGTCTCGGAGGCTGAGGGTGTCTCGGAGGCTGAGGTGGGGCTCCATCAGTCTCTCACTCCATTAACTCTGACGGTGCTGAATCGGCCACGTCAGCCTCGAACGCCGAGGGGTCTCGGAGGATGAAGGTGTCTCGGAGGCTAAGGCGGGGCTCCGTCAGTCTCCCACTCCGTTAATCCTGATGGTGCTGAATCGGCCACGTCAGCCTCGAAGGCCGAGAGTGTCTCGGAGGCTGAGGGTGTCTCAGAGGCTGAGGCGGGGCTCCGTCAGTCTCCCACGCCGTTAACCTTGACGGTGCTGGATCAGCCACATCAGATGCCCCCTCGCCTCTGAGACAAAGCGGGCCCATCTCTGCGAGGCGAAAGGGGTGTCACCTCCCCAGTGGCTGATCCCCGTTAGTTGCCAACCACCTTCGGACACGTGTCTCTGGGTGCTGCAATGACTTTACGCGGGTGACATGGGGGATGTGAAGGGATGGCTACTGCCGTCCACCCGATCTACTGCGATCGTCCTCGAGGCGAGGTCGTCCTCTTGAAATCCACAAAAAGCGGCTGCCATCATTGTCATCATGACAATGACATCAGCGGCGCCCTGTGATTGGACGGATGCGGATCGTCTCACGCACCGAGCGCCTGCCGAAGCAACCCAGCCTATAGCGAAGGTCTGCGTGGCTGAGTAAGTAGAGCGGGACGATTTGAAATCAGATAAGACCCGGGTGAGGGCTGAATCTCGCCATTTTGCTTCATCTGTCATCGTCTTCCCCTGACTCCCATCTTTCCTGCAACATGTGTCAGCTCCCCCTCCTCTCTGGGGCCACCGACAGCACACTGCACACTTGTGGTAATCGGATAGAGTTTTACTAGTCTTTATGTAGCGCTCCATAAAGAGCTAGCGAACCCCAACTAATTATCATAAGTGGCAGACACACGAAAACACATCCTGTTAAAAACTTTTCACTTTCATCTCAATTATATGCACAATTCACCCAATCAACATTAAGCATCAACCTGCTCAGATAATATTTTTCATGACATTCCTCAGGCAGTTACAAGATCACATTCACATTCGACATTAAAAATCCTAAGTGCACACATCATACTCATAATCTTCTCCAAAACATAAGTCTCGTATTCATATCCAAAAAGGTCTAAAACATCATTACATCCCACTGTACACATACACATATACAAAATACAATTATCAAACCACCCTCTCTCAATATACAAGGCTAGCATTTAAACACTCTTGCATCCAAGCAAGCTTCATCAGCTAAGGGTCCTGTCCTGCTTATCTTGTGATCCTGGCAGAAATACTCACTGATCTGAAAGAATATTTAAATCATAGAGGGATGAGACCTAAGTCCCAGTGACTGGATAACCATCTAACTATGGAGAAATAGAGAACCATTACCTCTTAATTTCAATCGTATACTGAAACTATTTAACTTGTACAACTCAAAGTACATTTTTAACATGATATCAGATAAAATAAAATGTAGCTTATTCTTCAAATAACATATCAGTACTAGAATACTCTATAATAACTCTTCACTGAAAGATAACTCATTAAAATAAAACTTCATGCATTACAATATGAAGATATGCATTCTTTATCTACAACCCAGACTCCCATCAGGATATGCTTGCCCACTGGCATCTCAAGTAAGATCTCCCTCTCGGGATAACTATTTGGCCCATTGGCCCTTTTTATATCACAACATATGCTTTTAGATCTCATGATGCTGGGCTGTGTGTGTAATGCCTATGAGGTACCACCCTACAGTCGCCCTTCTGTAGGTGTACTCTCATCGGGTGCGTGACTAGCAACAGGATCCCCGCACAAATAGCACCCTTACCCGTGCGGTTCACCTGGCAAAGTGCTTTGTTCCTTAACCCTGGAACCTCGGGTTTTCTCTCTGCCCCACGGGCTATATATAGTAACCAGCTCCACTGAGCTATGATTCATGCCCCCACGGGCTGCTCACAACCAGCCCCACTGGCCTGGTTAGGCATGCACTCACCCCTGATTCTGGGGTTCATCGTACGATCTGTTCGCAAGGAGGTGCCGGCTCGATAGTAGTGTGCAATGCTCATGCTACAGTACAGTCTAAAGGGTGATCAGCCCCCTAGCTGCCTGATGCTCAGTATGACTCATACATCATTTGTAAAGCTTTATCATGCAAATATGCCATGTATACATTAAAAATTCCCTCATTGAAACTCATGCTTATGTGTTTATGCTCAAAACTCATTTATCAGATTATCATATACTAGGTTCTCATTTCTCATATTTAAAACATACATAATACTCAACTAAACATAGCATACCATAACTAGGTATAAATCTCATTATACTAGCTCAAATTAACCTCTCATTGCTAGATGAGAAATCCACTCACCTTAGTAGGTTACTCCTCGACTGGTACAACTGGTACTCAACTCTGGTATTTCGGCTCCCTAGAATAACCCTCTTGACCTACGTCAACATACAAATACAATAGCTATTAGGATTACCTCCACACGAGGTTTTCCCATGAACCAAGCATGCATACATGATCTATCCTCTAATATCTCATTATTTTCTTCCACCCAATCTCTACTCAAGATTACTTCTACTATTACCTCAAAATATACTAATCTAAGAAAATCTAAAGTCATACAAGACCTAGGGAAGCTATAGCTTACCTGGAGTCGAGCACAAACCCCCAAGCTTCCCTTTCCCTTTCTCTTTCTTCCTCCTTTTTCTTCTTCTTCTTCTTCCTTTTCCTCTCTTTTCTTCTCTTCTTTCTTTCTTTCTTTCTTTCTTTCTTTTCTCTGGCTGAACCCACGTTCCCCTTTTTCTCTAATGACTTGGGGACCAAGTCATAGGAAACTTAAGGGTTAAGGCATGCCAAATCTCCCTTTTACCCTCACACACTCTTAACACACACTTTTTGGAAAACACGTGGCTCACTTATAACCATGCTATTTTGCCCTTATATTTTCTTTCCTAAGTTGCCCTTAACACAATTTGCAATTGACATCGGAGCCTTTTCCCCTTTTGCCCCTGATATAGCATTTTTTTAATAGATTTATAGCCCAGATCATCCTTTTTCGCTTAAATCTATACTTTTATGTAACATTTCTAAGAAAAGACTTTACCATCTTGAAGAACTCGATTTTAGAAATCCAACGGTTCAAACGGCATCCAAATCGGACTTGAAACGGATTAAATATGAATTTCTCAAGATTTAACTCAGAAAAACCTGCCGTCGCGGAGTCGGCTCGAACAGATTGCGAGTCGGCTCGAGCAGAAGTAGGGGTCGACTCCAGAAAAGTACGAGTCGACTCCTGAAAGGTAGGAGTCGACTCCAGCACTGTAGGGGTCGACTCCTAAGCGTGCCGAAAGTTTAAAAACGTGCCGGAGTCGACTCCTATCAGAGTGGAGTCGACTCCAACCACTAAAAACGTCATTTTTTGGATAAAACTCAAACTAAACTTGATTTTTCTTGTGATTTAAACCCATTAAACTTAAGTCTCTCAATTTCTCAAATCAGACTCATTAACATTTAGAAATATACTTATTTACTCCAAAATTTCTTCTCTTTACATTTATCAAAAGGCCAACACACCCATATATCAAGAAAACTTTCTGACTTTCATTTTAACTGAAAATGCCATAGATTACAAGGTTTTTAGGATGTTACAACATGAGACCAGCCTCCGCCATTTTCTTGCCACAGGTCAGCCTTCTGTCCTTTTCAGACCTCTTCCCTTCCTTCTCAACCTCCTCCATGGCCTCCTCTCCTTCTTGGTCCGCCGCTTCTCCTAGCGACAACATTTCTTCCTCAAGGCTTCGGGCCTCTCCTTCTCCTCTTCTCTCGTGGTCCTCCGATCCAGAGGATCGCGCTCCCCTTGCCCAGCGGCAGGTCACCGATCGGGCTCCCATGAGGGGACGCCCGATGGCCACCGGCAGGTTTCCAGCGAGGAGGCGCCGAGCGACGGCCGGCACCTCCTTGAGGGTGGGGACGGAATCCCCAACAGGGACTGCCTCCACGGTAACGGGCCAAGACCTGGTGAATATCATGGCCCATTACCAGATCTTCCGAGATGTCGGACTTTTCCTCCTGACCCCCGATGACAGGGTGGTCTCTTCCCGGCCCGGTAGAGTGGTCATTTATGAAATTTCCTTTAGATTAGGTCTTTGCCCACCTCTCCATCCTTTTTCATCAATCTTTTGGATTATTACTCCCTGACCCCCACTCAGCTGGTCCCGAACTCCCTTCGGACCATTTCTGCTTTCATCATTCTCTACCACCACCTCCAAATTATGCCCCGACTCTCCCTCTTCCGCTGTTTTTATATCCTTAGGTAGCAGGCGGGTTGGTGGCTATTCCAGCCCCGACCCAGCCATGTCCTTAAGCTGCTTCTCCCCTCCTCCGTCAAGGGATGAAAATCCCAGTTCTTCTATGTGGACTTCGACCACGTTAAGCCCGGGTGGGGGGTTCCTGGCCTTCGGCCCAACATGAATTCCACCCCACTCCCGAGAGATAAGGAAGCACTGGGGCAGCTGTTGACCGCCGACATCACCAGGTACACCTTGCTCCTATCGGAGGACAACTTCCGGCTGGCGGGCCTCACCACCTAAACCGATGAGTAGAAGATGTTCCATACTTAGCCAAATTGCCCTCTCTTTTCTTCTCTGTCTGTTTTTTTTAACTCCGACCGATGTTGTGCAGTAATGAAGCCTCCGACCGCCATGCTCAGGAGGGTCGCAGACAAGATGATGAGGACCCAAGGGGGACCGAGAGAGGAGCAGCATGCCTCGGCCTCCAAACGTCCGATGGTGCTGGCTTCTCCGCCTCTCGAGCGCCGGGGACCTCCGAATGTGCCCGTGGATCTGACGGCCGACACTCCACCAGAGGAGGTGGGGGTTGAGGGGGTGACCGAGAAGCCCCAAGTGCTTGCCGAACCAACCCCGGCGGAGGCAGAATAGGGCCTAGGCGCCGAGTCTTCGGTGGCAGCAAGCTCGCCTATGGAGGAAATGCCAGCGGGCAGCCCCCCACACAATGAGCCCGAGCACGGTGAGGCTGCCGAGGGAAGTGGGGCCGGACCGACCCCCCAAGGGTTCTCCTTGATGAACGATGGACGCCGAGTGGAATGGCTCATGTCCCAAGTCGTTCAGCCCGACTTTCAGGAGGAACTCCGGAGCCTGGGGGCGAACAGGTTCTTTAGGGAGGCCTTCTCAGCCCTGGTCCGAGTAAGTTACTTTCCTTGCCCTTGACTTGAAATTTTGAATAGTTTGCTTGGATGACATCTCAAGTATAGGTGACGAACTCCCTGGTGCTCACTCGGGAGGCTATCAGCGAAGGGGAGGCCGTCCTCCGCCATGTCCAGCAAGACGCCGAGGATGCCCAAGCCTGGGCCGAGGCTGCAGAGAAGGCTCTGGAATCGGCGAGGACCGACTGAGCTGATGAAATAAAGAGGGTCGAGAGCAGAGCGGAGGCTGAAGCTAGCCGACTGCAAGCAGCACTCAGTCAACTTACCGAGGCCGAGGGTGCCATCGAAGCCCGAAACGTTCACATCGCCGAGTTGAACTCGGTCATCCAAGTGGCCGAGGATAGGGCGAGGCTTGCCAAGGAGGAGGCGGAGCACGCTAAAGAGGCTGAGAGAGCGGCGACAACCTCTCTAGCCGCGGAGAGGGAGGCCAGGGTTGCCGAGGTGGAGGCCGCTGCCGAGGCTAGGGCTATCGCGGCCGTGGAAGAATTCAAGGCATCGGAGCACTTCGCCCATGAGCTAGTCGAAGCTAACATGGATTCCTACATCCAAGGGTTCCACGATGCCAGGAAGAAGGTGGCCCGGGTCTTGGAGCTCCCCCGCACCTTGGAGATCGAGCCGGACCAGGAGTCCGAGGGGGTCCCCTCAGATGATGAGCCTGCGGCCAACCCATAGATTTGCGTTGTAATTTTTCCTTCTCTTTATCTTTGTGCTAAGTCCGGCCCAGCCGACATTTTGTAAACACCTCAATATCAATGAAGTATAATTTTTATCCGCCATGTTCTTAAGTCCCCATCTCGCCGACGTGGACCCTTAGCGGCCGCATCGACAGAGGGGTAGCTCTTGTGACCATGGCTTAGTTGTATAGGGCTGGACTCTGGGAGAGTCAAGGTCAAATCTGGGGCCATGTTTGCCCTGGGGACTCGGGCTTCCGAGCACTGATGGAACATTGGTTTGGCCTACCAAGGAGAACTTGGGCTTTTTGAATCTGATGGTACATCGGTCTTCTGTGCCAATGGTACATTGGGCTTTTGAATGCCGATCGGAGTCGGGCTTTTTGAATCCGATGGTACATCGGGTCTTCTGTGCCAATGGTACATTGGGCTTTTGAGCGCCGACCGGAGTCAGGCTTTTTGAATCCGATGGTACATCGGGTCTTCTGTGCCAATGGTACATTGGGCTTTTGAGCGCCGACTGGAGTCGGGCTTTTTGAATCCGATGGTACATCAGGTCTTCTGTGCCAAAGGTACATTGGGCTTTTGAGCACCGATCGGAGTCGGGCTTTTTGAATCCGATGGTACATCAAGTCTTTTGTGCCAATGGTACATTGGGCTTTTGAGTGCCGACCAAAGTCTGGCTTTTGAATCCGATGGTACATCGGGTCTTCTGTGCCAATGGTACATTGGGCTTTTGAGTGCCGACCGGAGTCGGGCTTTTTAAATCCGATGGTACATCGAGTCTTCTGTGCCAATGGTACATTGGGCTTTTGAGTGCCGATCGGAGTCGGGCTTTTTGTTGAGAAGCTGAGACACTTGAACTTGTGTTTATTAATAGCAGGGAAAGAGCCTGAAAGAGTACAAATATGAAATTTAACGTAAGGAGAGGATACACTATTGATAATACCGACGGAGGTTGTCAGCATTCCACATCCACGGGAGAGGCCTTCCATCCAGCTCTTCAATTTTGTATGCTCCGTGGCGGAGTGCCTCGATGACTCGGTAGGGTCCTTCCCAGTTCGGTGCTAACTTGCCTCCTTCCGTCGGTTTTGAGATTTTGGCTCGCCAAAGGATGAGGTCCCTCGGCAAGAAGGTCCTTAGGTGGACATGAGCGTTGCAATACCTAGCCACTCGCTGTCGGTAGGCTACCATTCGGAGCCACGCTCGGTCCCGTACCTCTTCCACCAGGTCAAGGTTGGCCCGCAACTGGTTCAGATTGTCCTCTTTGCTGTATGCCTCCACCCTGGGGCTCGGGGCGCCGATCTCCACAAGAATGACGGCTTCGGATCCGAAGATGAGGCTGAAGGAGGTCTCTCTAGTGGGGGCACGCAGTGTTGTGTGGTAGGCCTATAGCACGTTGTGGAGCTCCTCCACCCATCATCCTTTGCAGTCATCCAGACGGGCTCTCAGTCCTTGGAGAATGATGTGGTTGGTCACCTCAGCTGCTCCGTTGGTCTGAGGATGCCCTACGGAAGTGAATCGCTGGTGGATGCCGAGCTCGGTGCAGAATCCTTGGAAGGATGCATTGTCGAACTGCCGGCCATTATCAGTGATCAGGGTATGCGGTAGCCCGAACCGACATATTATAGACTTCGAGAAGAAGGCCCTCACCTTGCTCTTGGTGATCTTGGCAAGCGCCTCGGCCTCAATCCATTTGGTGAAGTGGTCGACGACCACTAGCAAAAATCTGCGCTACCTAGAGGCCGGAGGGAATGGTCTCAGAATGTCCATCCTCCACTGGAAAAAGGGCCAGGGTGCCGCCAGGGGGGTAAGTTGGGACATCGGCTGCCACTGGATGCTGGCGTGGCACTGGCATCTATCGCATTTCTTGACAAGCTCGGCTGCATCCTCTCTCATGGTTAGCCAGTAGTACCCCTACCGCAAGGCCTTGTATGCCAGGGCTCTGCCCCCCAGATGACTCTCACAGATGCCTTCATGGATTTCTCGCAGGATGTAATTAGCCTCCGTGGGACCTATGACCTGAGGACCGGGTATGAGAATGATCTTCGGCATAGCTTCTCATCCATCATTAAGAACTTCGGGGCCCACCGCCTGAGCAGTCTGGCCTCAGCTGGATCTTCAGGGAGGGCGCCATCGGTCAAGTATCGGATGTAGGCAACCATCCAAGAGGGCTCTTGCTCGACCGGCAGTGCTTCCTCTACTGCTTCAATGCTTGGGACTTGCAGATGCTCTACGTACGTCCTTCCCAAGGTCCCGTCGGCCAAAGTATCCAAGCGGGACAGCGCATCAACCCTAGCATTCTCCGCTCGGGGGATGTAGCTAACGCGAAAATATGAAAACCGAGAGGCTTGGGACTGCACCTTGTTCAGGTAACAAGACATGACCGGGTCTCTAGCCTCATACTCCCCGGCGACCTGCCTGGATACCAGCTGGGAGTCCGTGAAGGCCCTTAGACGTTCTGCACGAGCTCCTTGGCTAGCTTCACCCCTGCCAGCAGGGCTTCATGTTCCGTCTGGTTGTTGGTGGCTGGGAAAAGAAACCGGAGGGCATACTCCACCACCTCCCCCTCGGGGCTTGCAAGAATAAGTCTAGCTCCACTCCCTTGAGAGTTCGATGCTCCATCTACATGAAGAATCTAGTCTTCCTTCTCCACTCCTTCGGTCGCAGGGGTCTCCATGCGTGCCCTCGGGTGCAACTCTTTCGGATGTTCCTCGATCCAAGTGCACTCGACCAAAAAATCGACTAACACCTGGGACTTCATTGCAGATATTGGCCGAATGGATAGATTGAACTCCCCCAACTTGATGGCCCACTTGGCCAGCCGACTGGAGGTGTCAGGACGGGACAGAATAGTCCGGAGGGGTTAGTCCGTAAGCACCACGATTGGATGAGCTTGAAAGTAGGATCGAAAGTGCTGAGCGACGACCACCAGGGCAAAGATGATCTTCTCGGTTTTGGAGTATCTTGTCTCGGCGTCGTGGAGCACCTTACTGGTGTAGTAGACCGGCTTCTGCGCTTTGTCGGCATCCATGCGGACAAGCACGGAGCTGACGGCCTCAGGGGAGGCCGCAAGATATAGAAAGAGCTCTTCCCTACCCTTCGGCTTGGACAGCAGTGGCGGAGTGGATAAAAACTTCTTTAGCTCCTCGAAGGTTTCCTAACATTCCTTCGTCCACTCGAAGCCGTTGACCTTGCGCAGCGCCTTGAAGAAGAGCAGACACCTTTCTGCCGACCTTGATGAAACGGCTCAAGACTACCACCCTTCTGGTCAGACGCTGCACCTCCCTCTTGTTAGCCAGGGGCCTCATATCCAAAATAGCTTGGATCTTGTCAGGATTGGCTTTGATTCCTTGCTGAGTCATCATAAAACCTAGAAACTTGCTCGCCACAACTCCGAAGGCGCACTTGCGGGGGTTCAGCCTCATCCGGTACCGGCGTAGGTTGTCGAAGGTCTCTGCAAGGTCGGCAACATGGTCTGTGGCATGGGTGCTCTTGGTCAGCATGTCATCCACGTACACCTCCATGTTGCGCCCGATCTGGTCCTCAAAGACCTTGTTCATTAGCCTCTAATAGGTGGCCCCCACATTCTTCAACCCGAATGACATCACTTTATAGCAATAAATCCCCTTCTCGGTGACAAAGGAGGTCGCCTCTTTATCCGCCGGGTCCATCCTGATTTGGTTGTACCCCGAGAAAGCGTCCATGAAGCTAAGGGTTTTGTGGTCGGACGTTGCATCCACCAACTGGTCGATTCGAGGTAGTGGAAGTTGTCTTTGGGGTACGCCTTATTGAGGTCGGTGAAGTCCATGCACATCCTCAACTCCCACTAGCCTTACGGACCATCATGACATTTGCCAGCTAGTCGAGATAGTGCACCTCACGGATGTGACCGGCCGTCGTCAGCTTGCGCACCTCTTCGCCTATGGCCTTCTGTCTGTCTGAAGCAAAGCTCCTCTTCTTCTGACGAACGGGTTGGCACTCCGGCTTGATGTGGAGTTGGTGGGTAATCACCTCCTCCGAAATGCCTGGCATATCAGATGCCGACCAGGCAAAGATATCAGCATTGGCTCGCAGAAAAGCGAGGAGTTGGTTGCAGGCCTCCTCCGGAAGTAGGGCCCCAACTTGGATAGTCTGCACCGGGTTCTCTCCCAGAGGAAAGGCTAGCAGGTGCTTGGCCGGTTCCCCCCTCCTCTCCGAGTCTCAGGGGTCCAGCACTTCTGGTGCAGGTGCAGATACCACCCCCTGAGGACTGGGAGCCATGCGGCAGCACAGTGGTGGTGGATTCTGTTCCTCCCGCATCTCTTCGACCCCTTCACTGGTTGGGAACCTCACCAAGAGCCTTTTGGTAGAAATAACAGCTTCCAAGAGGTTAAGTCCGGGCCTTCCAAGTATGGCATTGTAAGCAAAAGGCACCTGGACCACCAGAAAACTCATGAAAACTGTACTTTAACATGGCGCCGTGCCAGCCGTGACAGGGAGAGTGATTTCTCCCTCGACCTTCACGGAGTCTCCGGTGAACCCCATCAGGGGCGTAGTGACAGGTTGAAGCAGGCAGGGGGACATGTTCATGCGAACAAAAGCATCGTAACTCAAAACGTCCATCGAGCTTCCACTATCAACCAGAATTCTCCCTCGACCTTCACGGAGTCTCCGGTGAACCCCATCAGGGGCGTAGTGACAGGTTGAAGCAGGCAGGGGGACATGTTCATGCGAACAAAAGCATCGTAACTCAAAACGTCCATCGAGCTTCCACTATCAACCAGAATTCTTTTTACAGGGTGTTTAGCAATCGTCATGGACACGACGACGCTATCATCATTTTTATTAACCACCCCCTCTAGGTCCCTTCTAGAAAAAGGGATTACAGAATCTAACTCTCCCTCCTCCTTCGGCCTCTTGGATAGGCCACCTGCCTCCTAGGAATTCATCGCCACCGTCTTCTCGGTTAGAGCATTATCGATCATCGGTGGTGGAGGTGCTGATGGGTCAGGAGCACCTGGGTTGTTCCTCTGAACGAACTTCCCTAGGTGGCCACGCTGGATGAGGACCTCTATCGCCTTCTTCAACTGGCGACAATTGTCGGTGTCGTGGCCGTGGTCCCGATGGTAGCCGCAGTAGAGGCTCTTATTACGGGGGATCTTCGGGTTCAGTGGAGGAGGGCGCTGAAAATAGGGCTCGCCCTCGATCTTGAGCAAGATGTGCGATATCGGAGCGAGCAAAGGAGTGTAGGGCCCATCCCTCGGTGCAGGAGTTCGAGGACTATTGTCTGGTCGGCGGGGAAGCTCAGGCCTCCTGGGCCGAGCTTCGGCACGTTCTAGGCGGGCTGGCTTCTTTGCGGTACTTTCGCTAATCTCCCCCCAAGAGGAATCAGTTTCGTCAGCACGGATGTATTTCTGGGCCCGGCTCAAGAGCTTGGCGTAGGAGCCGGACGGCTTCTTATCGAGGGAGTACGTGAAGCGGGAGGGGCGGAGCCCTTGCTTCAAGGCCAGGGTGGCCACAGTCCTCGAGGTTGTAGACCTCCAAGGTCGCCTCCTTGAACGAGCGACGTAGTCCCGCAGGGACTCGCCACTCTTTTGCTAGACGGAGAAGAGACTATCTGCCACCCTTGGAATCTTTCGACAGGCATCAAAGTGGGCCAGGAAGGCCCTCTTCAGTTGGCGGAAGGAGTCAATACTCCGTAGCGGCAGGCGGGAGTACCAGGCTCGAGCAGCTTTCTTCAAAGTGGCAGGGAAGGCGATGCATAGGAGCGAATCGGTTGCCCCCTGGACCTGCATGAGAACCTTGTAGCTTTCCAAATGGTCCAGGGGGTCCGTGGTCCCGTCATACGGGTCCAGCTGGGGAAGTCGAAACCGGGTCGATATAGGTTCCTCCATGATGCGGCGGGACAGAGGCGGCCGATTGTCGTAGTCCACCTCCGGTGGGTTGGTGATTCGGTGGCTGAGCTCCTTCAGTCGCTGATTGTACTCGTCGAGCCGATGCTCAGCTTGGCGGGCGATTTGGCCGTCGAAGGACCCCTTCTCGAAGATTCTGAGGAGGGGGAAGAGTGGCGGTGATGCAGACAAGGGCGCTCCGCCTCCTTCCCATGTCGCCACTTGGGAGATGCATTGGCATGGCGAGAGGGTGACCGGAGCCTCTTGGAGGCTTCCCGGCGGTGAGGCTTGGGCAAAGCGTGGCGGTGGCGAGCTTCTCGGACGGGAGACCTCCTCCGAGCAGAGTGTTGGCTATGTTGGATCACTGTACTGATGGGAGGGGCTCCGGTTGCTGTGCAGCCGCCGCTTGATGCTGCAAGCCTTGGACCACGGTCACCAAAGATTGGATTTGCACGGTAAAGGCGGCAAGCCGATCTTCTTGAAGCAGCTGCGGTGGTGGTACAGGGACGTCGGCTAGGGGAGCTGAGGGGCAAACCGCCAGCGGATCAGCCCCTTGACGCTGCCCCCCAGCGTGACTGGTGGAGACCTCTCGTGCACGGGTCGTCATCATTGATTGAGAGCTCGGGGAAAAAGAAGTTGTCGCTGACAGGTTCGAAGCTTTTTTCTTCTCCCCCTATCTGGCATGCCAATCTGTTGACGCCAAGTCACCTTCCTTGAACACCGGGGAAACGAAGATCCTTCTCGGCGGACTCCTGCAAGAAAAATTCCCGGAGACCGGATATTCCGGTGGGGACCCTCCGACGTTCAAGTCAGTCACTTGGGAACGTACAAGAGTTAGCTAGCAGAAAGAAGCTAGAAAAACTAGAGTTCATGATCCTTCCCTCGTTGTAAGTGTGGGACTTTATATCTGTTCGAAGGTTCTCCTCTTTCATGCTTCTAGAAGGTTGATGATTTCGAAATATTATTGTTTAATAACGGACAAAAAGGCAAGGCCGATAGTGACGGATCATGGGCATGTCAGAGGTGTCCTGCCTCACTTGCCACCTGCCAGTGAGGCATTACAGGTGTCTATTGGCTATGGTTGCACCAGGTGCGCGCCGTTACGGGGTATGGCCACATGTAGCCACGGGCGAGTGGTGGACCATACGTCGTAACGGGGTATGGCCACGCACTGTTACAGGCGAGTGGTGGACCATACACCATTATGGAGTACGGCTACGTACTGTTACAGGTGTGTCAGGTGGCTTGAGGCCATAGGTTGCTGGTACCATGACGGAAGCCCGAGGCCGAGGGTGCCTCAAAGGCTGAGGGTGTCTCGGAGGCTGAGGGTGTCTCGGAGGCTGAGGCGGGGCTCCGTCAGTCTCCCACTCTGTTAACCCTGATGGTGCTGAATCGGCCACGTTAGCCTCGGAGGCCGAGGGTGTCTCGAAGGCTGAGGGTATCTCGGAGGCTGAGGCGGGGCTCCGTCAGTCTCCCACTCCGTTAACCCTGACGGTGCTGAATCGGCCATGTCAGCCTCGGGAGGCGGGGCTCCGTCAGTCTCCCACTCCGTTAATCCTGACGGTGCTGAATCGGCCACGTCAGCCTCGGAGGCCGAGAGTGTCTCGAAGGCCAAGGGTATCTCAGAGGCTGAGGCGAGGCTCCGTCAGTCTCCCACGCCGTTAATTCTAACGGTGCTGGATCAGCCACATCACTTGGGGACATCTAAAGACCCTCTTTGTTGGGGGCGAAGTTGTCTCTTCAATTTCGAATTCATCCACCTTACATTCGTTTTCCTTGATGGTAAGACGAGTTGCATTTTAAGCACCATCACAGACATATAGTAAAATGTATAACATCCATTTTCTTAATATCATCAACCTCTAACAAGAGAAGATGCTTAAAAACAAGAAAATTTCATCCTCTAATTGTTCCTTAATTTATAGATAAAAAAATTATCTTATTTCTTATTTGATCTTATTACATTCTTGCTATTATCTATGTTTGTCGTTTCGGACCACCAAAGCCTAAGTTTTTTTATTTTATAAAATTTTTTATCTTTCAAAATTATTATTTCTTATATCAAGGGTAATATGATAAAATTATTTTATGAATTCTATTTTCATCCCGATTTCAAATAAGAAAATTAAAATTCAATTTTATAATTTTATATTTATTTTAAAAATTAAAGTTGATGAAAATTATAAAAATTGATTCTAAATAGATCTATTGTAAAAAATTCAAGATAGAAAAGAATCTTAGTCATCGTAAAACCATTCATCAACTTACATATCTTGTACTAGTGTATAAAAATAAAAAGTGTGACTCAATCAAAGAGTACATACAAGAGAGTCACTTTCTTTTTCCTGTTGAGACCTTTAAAAAGCCCTAAGCTACCAAAAATCTCTTCACTTCGGTGACTTAAACGCCAAACATCTCCCGCCGGGTGGACTTCAGCTCTCTCGTCCTCAACATGGCCTCTCTTTAATTTTTTCGGGGTAAAAAATAGTGAGTACCGTCCAGCGGTAGCGCTGCTCCTTCTCACGATTGTAAAATAATTTTTATAATTAATTTATAAGTATATAAAAATTATGAATAAATAAGATGTTAAAAGAGTTTTTCTCGTAGCTATCCTGCATAATCTGTAGACGTTTGAATGGTATCAAATTGATGTACTCATCGCAAATGAAGAGAATATGCACAAATTTAAACTATCTAAATCAAACATTACCTAACGGAAAGAAAGTCTTTTTGGAGAGCTGCACCTGGATTTAATTTTTTCCTTTTTTTTTTCTGTGCCAAATATATATAGTGAGTACACCTGCTCGAGCTTGGATAGGATCGAATAACCGCGACATGAGGCACGGTCGGGTCCGATTTGGTTCGAAGTTTGCCTCCGGTCGGGCCCCTCCTGAACCGCTTTCTTCGCCTCATCCAGGTCGCGGTCTCAGGAGGTTTAGGGTTTTCGTACCATTCCCTTCTATTCTCTGTTTGATTTTTGGAGGCTTTTCCACTTCCCGAGTGATCAAAAGCCCGAATTCAGTTCTGCAATTCGATCAAGATGGGAAGCAATGAGGAGAAGGACGGAAAATGGAGAGCCGAGGAGGCCATCGCAGGCAATAGCGGAGCGCTGGAAGCACTCAGAGAGCTCATCATCTACCCTTCCCTCTACTCCCATGAATCCCGGAAGCTCGGCCTCAAGGTAACGCTTTGTTATTTTAAATTTCTGTTAATTCACTGAAGATATGCCGATTCTAACTGTTTTCCCCTTTGTCTGGTGGTCCGCTTCGACAGTGGCCCAAAGGATTGCTTCTTTTGGCCCTCCAGGCACCGGAAAGGTATTGTTTTTACGAACACCATGGATTTCTGAGCTGTGTTATAAACATCATTTTGAGCTCTACTAGCTGATTTATATATGCTGTTTAATGGTTTTGCAATAAGTGAAACATTGAAGAGAATTAATGCTTCCATGTTTGTATATAGACCAGAGCCCAAGTGATTTGGCTCGAGAATCCCGGACACTGATATGTTTTGCATGTGGATAGAAAATCTTTTGTTTTTTGGAGGATAAATTCTTTTATTCTTATTAATTGAAAATGATGTAGCTCTATTGAATTATGTTTTTCCAATATTTCTTTGTTGGTTGTGTCTCAGACTAGCCTGGTTCAAGCTGTTGTTCGAGAGAGTGACGCACATCTAACTGTGATCAAGTATTGAATCCGGACTATTGTGAGATATCATTTATTTTGCCTAATAATGATGCTAGTGATGATTCTATGAACCTTATATTTCTTGTTATGATTTTATGATAGGTTCGCTTGCACTTGTTAATGAAATTTATATTGATGTGTGTGTGTCGCAGTCCATATTCTGTTCATAGAGCACATGCTGGAGAAAGTGAGAAATATCTAAGGGAAGCATTTTCTCAAGCATATTCACTTGCATCATCAGGGAAGCCTTCTGTTGTTTTTATTGATGAAATTGATGCCATTTGCCCCCGCCGTGACAGCAGGTATAGTTTGGAATTTGTTATAACATTGTAGATTTGATTTTTTTGTTGTGGCTTCTAAGAGTTATCTATTACCCAGGAGAGAACAGGAATCTCGCATAGTTGGTCAGCTTCTAACCTTGATGGATGGAAACAAAACTTCAGCAAAGAATCTTCCACACATTGTTGTGGTGGCATCAACTAACAGGTTAGACCTTGGGAACCATGTGATGAGACCATTTGCTACAAGTTTAGTTTTCTAATTCAGTTCAACTTTCTAGAATCTGCATTCTTCTAGAATTTGTTGCATACCAATTATTTGTATTCATACCCTGTGAGTTCTCTATTAAGGGAGAGTTGTCGCTTGTATGTGTCTTATTAGGGTGGATGGGATTGATCCAGCATTAAGAAGGCCAGGTCGTTTTGATTCTGAAATTGAAGTTACAGTTCCTACTGTTGATGAACGCTTGCAAATTCTTAAGGTTCTAATGATTATCAACTTTTCTTCTTCTTTTATGCATGCTTTGTTCCGTCAGAAATGTCATGACAGATGCCAATGTTATGTTTAAGTTCATTAATAAATAGAAAAACAGTGATGAAATTATACATATATAAAAGAGGAGGTTATTTTGTTTCCTATTGGACAGCGTAATGATGCTGTTTAGCAAAAGATTTTGTTTCTGTTCAATGGCTATTTAGAAAATGATTAGTTCTGTTCAATGGCTATCTCCATGTCCAATTTAATGAAATTATGTATATCTTTGGTTTAGCTCCACTCCAAGAACCTTCATTTGGATGGAAATGTTGATCTACAAGCTATTGCTGCATCCTGCAATGGATACGTAGGTGCTGATTTAGAAGCTCTATGTCGGGAAGCTGCTAGGTTCGCACACCGTAGGATGTTATGTTGGGCTAGAGATGGTGATTCCCTTGTTTTAGGGATGGAAGATTGGGAATGTGCAAGAGCTGAGGTCGGTCCAAGTATGACGAGAGGTGTCACTAAAGAAGTTTCAAAGATATCATGGGATGATATTGGAGGATTAAAAGATTTGAAGGTCAGTTTACACTTTTGTTTTGAGTATTCACATATTCTTTATCCCTTCTTCTCTAACTCTGTTGCAACATCTCTAACAGAAAAAGCTCCAGCAGGCTGTTGAGTGGCCAATTAAGCATGCTGATGCATTTGCAAGACTAGGAATATCGCCAGTTCGAGGTGTTCTCTTACATGGGCCACCAGGGTGTTCAAAGACTACCCTTGCTAAAGCTGCAGCTAATGCTGCCCAAGCTTCTTTCTTTTCCTTGAGGTTATTTCCCAATTGTATACAAAAATAGCTATTGCTTTCTAATGATGGAACTAAAAGACAGCAGATGCAATAAACCTGTTCCATTATGTTCTAGTTGAACTCAGTGATGATGAAGTAGAAAGGGCATCAGGGACAGAAGATGGCTACTTTTATATATACCTAGCTAACATACTGGTTAGAAGATAATATTCTGACTTTTAGAACAATGTTTTAGATTTTCCCATTTTTTTCTTCTGATATGACTTTGCATGGTGTTCATTTTTTTTCTTGGTCCTTCAGAGTTCTCTTTTACTTATGTTGTAACCAACCCCATGCAACCACCCCTCCGCTCCCCTCCCCCCCCCCACAACAGTTTTATTCTCAAAGGCAGTGTGCAATTCAAGCTGATATAATTTTATACTGAGAATGGACTAACACTCTGAGGGTAACCAATATGAACTCTGTCAATTTAGAAAACTAATTCCCTCAGAAAAAGAAAAAAAAGGGCTGAGGCACCCACAATCAACTTGTAAACTACCTTCCATGTATCTGGAAAATTTGAAGAGCCTAATACATGCCTCGGAAATGTGACTAAAATCAGACTTAAAGAAAACAACCTGAAAGCTTATTAAAATAAATTCGAAACATACATAAAAACTGCATGTTATCATCTCATGATTGTCCTTTGAAGTGTGGTTTACAACCGAAGTGCTTCCGTATTCTTGATCCCTGAGTTCCTCACACATGCTGCACAACCCCTAGTTGCTTGGCTTGCTTCCTTGGCCTCCATGGCTTGTTATATGATAACACAGTGGTGATTGGGTATGCAACATAAAGGCTCTTCTAAGTTTTTAGTTTCACAAATTTCTGGTTTATCATTACACCGAGCTTAGTTTGTTCTGTTACCAAATTATGCAATGCAAAATAAAACAAAGAAGAGTTTGCCTATAAGCATTGTAGATTTTTTTTTTTCCCCTCATGACACCAAATTTTGTGGGAGAGTCATTTTTTCTTAAAATACAACCTAAATCAAATTTAATGTCGTATGCAAATATGATCCTTGTGATCAGATTATTCTGAATTGATACTATGGTAAAAGACAATGCAGATCTGTCAGCATTGCTACTATGATATATTCCAGAAGAAGAAAAACACATGAAAGCAATGGCATATGTTACAGGGATGATGTTATCACATCAAAACTTGAAATATACAGGATCTACCATCTTTTAACACAACGATATGGATATCTGTGAGAGGAATATCAAAGGAGCCTGGATGTTCTATTGTTAATGATCCTTACTGAAAGTTTTTGAAGATCTGGGAGATGAAGCTCATGGGTTTCCATTCTTTGTTTCATATGGTGAATTTGATAGTTATGAAGTTCTTTATATGAGCTTTGAGCTTGAGTGGTTGCACATGAAACAATTGCACCATTCTATGTTTCTTCTATGTGATATATTTATTAAATTGAAATCCTCATCTTCCTGAAGTCTTATTCTAATTACTACCTTTTTTTTCCAAGTGCAACTGATCGTTGTCATTGGGCAATATGAGCTGATGAGTAATTTTGGTACTTTTGGTATTGAAGTTGTGAAGAATCAATAAAAAATGCTGGTTAGTAATGCAGAATCTGAGTGACTGCAAGAAACATGAATGACCTGTTAGCTTTGTACTCGAGACATGCCTTTTAGTCGTATCAGAATAAAATTTCTGGTCCGTTGGTATTGCACACTAATACATGCAGACAATCTTGTTATTATGTCTTAGAAGATTCAGTTGAGGTTGGCTGGCATATGGTAAATAGATAATCAGCATGTATTAGTTATTGCCAATTATATTTGCATCCTCCTCTTATTGATTTTCTAATGCATCTTTTGAGAGCAGTGAGTTCCAGTAATAATGCAGGGCTGTGTTTTGTTATGCTAATTGTGGGGAAAATATCTTGAAATCAAATTTTTGTTATGGCTGATGGTTCTATCATCATGCTTAAGTGTTATTTTCCTTTGGGTAAGCACAATATTGTGTTTTAATATCTTGTAAAATTATTCAGTGGTGCAGAATTGTATTCAAAGTATGTTGGGGAAGGAGAAGCCTTGTTGCGAAGAACATTTCAAAAGGCACGCCTTGCAGCACCAAGTGTTATATTTTTGATGAGGCAGATGCAATAGCTCCCAAACGGTAAGTGTTCAGAATTATTCTTGCACATTAATGCCCCAAAGACTACCGTAATGTCACTAGTTGTATGAAGTATATGCAAATCATAAAAGGGAATTAACACAATAATATCTTATTTCAGTTGAAATATGTCAGGGGAATTTCCTTAACATGCTTCATATTATAATGTAAACATGCATGCGTGCATGCGTGATTCCTAAAATTCTGAGTACATGGTCCAAAATTTCTGCCAACGATTCTAGATTACATAATTCCATGGCCAATTAACTAAAGTACTGTTTGCTGCTAAATAATGTTCTTTATACTTTAATTTTGAATAATCTGAGGTACCTTCCACCTTTTATTGCATGAATAATGTTAAAATACAGCCTCATAATTTCCAAACACTCCTTGTGTCACTCATGAGCATTCATGAATGTACAACATGCGGTCTATTTCCTTTCAAAGATGAGATCTGGTCATCTTGGTGGTATGATTTGTACAATATGAAATATTTGCAGGTTCTATTATCAATATTTCCCCCAAATCAAATATGTAACTTGATGAATAGTAATGCCATTTGATTGGAACTGCAAATCTAAAAACCATTCCAGCCTAACTAGGTGAAACTTGTTGCAATTTTTCAGTAGTGGTCATGGTGGAAACTCAAGTGGCAATGTAACTGTTGGGGAAAGACTCCTGTCTACATTATTGACTGAAATGGATGGTTTAGAACTAGCCACAGTAAGCTCTTATTTCATATTCTTATAAAGCCTTATTCTGTAGCTCATTGTTGGGTCTATTTACAATTCTTCTTCTGTTTATAGGGCATTATTGTTTTGGCTGCCACAAATCGTCCCCATGCAATTGATGCAGCTCTCATGCGTCCAGGTCGCTTTGATTTGGTATGTATTGATTATATGTTTCTATTGGCGGTCCTTAATTTGTATATGTTGTGAATAAAGGACTCCTGCATGATATATTTTTACATTTTGGTTTTAGCTGCAGGTAGCAATGTTCTCTTTTGTATAGATTCTAAATATACATATTATATTGGAATGCCTTGCCTGTTCCTTATCCCCTTCTTCCACCAACCCCCCCTCCCTTTCTCCTTTCTTATTTTAGGGAGTTCTTTTCCATATTTCTCTGGATCCTCATTCTTCTACCTCTATGTAAAATTTTGAAACCTGTTCATCTATCTTTCTTAATCCTTTCACTGGGAACCAATTCTCATAATCCATCTCTTTTCCTTCTTTGCATATTAGTGTGTAACTTTTGTTGCCACAAGTATTCTGTCATTGAACTGTAGTGATCCCTATACTTATGCTTAAACTTCAAATTTTCACTTATTAACATATGCTGGTCAAGGAGCTGTTAACAATCTGATGGCATTTTATTAAAGGAATTCTACAGAACAATAGTTTAGAACTTACTTCTGCTGGAAGAGAAAGCAAATATGGGAGGAACTGAGAATGTACATAAAATTAACAACGGATAGATCTGCAAAAATCTGTTTTCGGTGCCTCCAATATATATTGGAGCAGGCAAAGAGAAAATGTGTCTTGGATTTATGCTAGGATGAATACCAAATAGACAAAAAGAAAGATTGCATGACATGATTTTTAGATTATTTTTATTTGAATTTATACTAGATTTTGGGTAATGGCGTGAAACATTTCCTACAAATTCATTTTAATGGGTTGTATGCTTATCAACCTATTGCCCTCCCCAACAAAAAAGGCATAAAAATGTGGTTCTTTTTTTTCTTTCTTTTTTTTTTATTTAAAGTTTATCGCTTTCATCTTTGGTCAGAGAAGTTGCAATCACTTTTTTGGGTGCTTATATGGTCCCCACCTTGCCTGTTATCATATGCTTCAGGTGTTGTATGTACCTCCACCAGACATAGAGAGCCGGTACGAGATCCTAAAAATTCATACAAGGCAGATGAAGTTAGGGGAAGATGTTGATCTTAGAGAGATCGCAAAATATACTGATTTATTTACCGGGGCAGATCTAGAAGGCTTATGCAGGGAGGCAGGCATGGTAGCTCTTAGGGAAGATTTATCAGCCGATTCTGTGTATAATCGTCATTTCCAGACTGCAAGAAATTCATTGAAACCCTCGCTGACTAAATCAATAATTGAGGAGTACTCAACCATGAAGTTTCGCAGCTGAGATGCGAGTTAAAGATTGGAATCCATATAGATCAATTTATTTCTGTGCATACCTTTGGTTGCTGCTTCAAGTAACAGCAAGCTGATCTAGTACCGGTGAGCCGTTTGCTCCACAACACCTTCAGCCATGTGAAATATGTGCTGCTATTTGGAAGGATTCTTTCCAACAGATGCCATAATTTTTCCCAATAGGCTGTCTTGTTTCTTTGTAAGAACAGAAGGAATATTGACTTGCAGACCACCTGAAATTGTTTATTTAGAATATGTGAGGAAGATTGCAGTATTCTGATGTTACCATTGGAAAACATTGGCTTCACACTTGGTTGCGCAGTACATTTAAAGATAAACATTGTTCATTCTCTGTATCCCTTTGTATCTTTGTTTCAAATTATTTTTGAGTCCGGCTATCCATAGGACTTATCGGCAGGAGCCATCAGGGCTACCTTATTTAGCTTACGTGAGGCTAGTTATTGGTAATTACCCTTGCAAGGGATCCTATGACTAGCTGTTCTAGAATTGTGGAAATAAGTATTCATGAATGTGGGTCGATGTGTTGTCCTTCATCGCTGCCCATGTGCGAAAATCGCCTAAAAAATCTAAGCAGAAATTTGTCATGAAATATAATAATATTCAAAAGTTCTTAAACATTTGCATTATATTTGATGTATTATATGAGATTAAGAGAAAATAGCACAAATTTCACCATATGATAATCTTTTTCAAGTCGAAGAAGTTCTAATTCTGCTGAAATCTTCTTATTCTGATTCAGACAGTGATGGTAATAGAAATGCAACAATGGTTGTTAGTGTGTGTAACTGATGCAGGAGCAAGAGTGAAAAAAGGCTGTAAGGTTTTATTTGGATCTATGTACCCTAAAAGTTCCGTAATTTTTTTCTCTTTCCTAGTTGGTTAAATCCGATCCGTTACTGAGTCAGTCAAGTTTGGTTTAGTTCAATGTCCAGTTCATGCATTTTTATTTTATTTGAGTCCTGTAATAATTCAAGGGAAGTGTATTACTCTTGTTGAAACCCTGCTGAAGATATTCAGAAGAAGCCCCCCCAGATTAGGCAGTATTGGACAACCATTTGATCTTCTCCAACCTTATTCATACCTTACCCTTGGAGCTCTGCATAGATTGGATCTGCCTACACCAGGATTGATGACGTGGAATCAATCTTCTCCCTCCATTGGATCCGCCTTCATTCAGATTGATGATGTGGAATCAATCTTCTCCCTCCATGTCGTCACCTACAATGTTGGCAACCTTGAGTACCCCATAAGGAAGAAATTGGTGGTCCCCTGCTATGCTTTAATGGAAATAAAGATCTCAACCATTCTGAAAAGGATCCTGTGTCCTATATAGATATTGTTGACAAAAGAAAAGAAAGAAGGATGTTACCCCAAAGCTTCCTTCTTTACTTGTGATCCCTCACCTCCAATTGGAACTATATATTGTTGCTGCCATTTTGGTCAAATCAAACGAAGGGAAGAAGATTTTTGCTATGCAATTCTACCATATTTTATAATCACTATCATTTATTACTCTAATTGTTGCACTTATCTTGTAATGACATGAGAGGTCTATAAAACCCTTCTCTTGAAACGATGAAAGAACAAATATGAATATATGAAAAATTATTTTTTTCCAAGTTCTATTTCGTTGCCTTGAGCAATTGATCCTCTTTGAGGGAGTTAGGCGTGGAGAGCTGAATTTTCGTTGCCTTGAGCAATTGATCCTCCGTGAGGGAGTTAGGCGTGAGGCCGAAGTGTTCTTACTACCAAACCCTAGTCTAGTCTATCTTCTCTACCAAGCTCCACCAAAGAAACCTAATCCTCATACCACCATAACTGACCACCACCCCCACTAAATTCTAGGCATCCATATGTGGAACCATAGCCGCCGCCCTTCCTTCATCCAAAAAACCATCGCCCCTCTCCTGATTTATTTCCATAACCACCACCCTCCCTTCATCCCAAAATCACCGCCCTTCTCTTGAGTTATTTCCAAGGCCGCCGCTCTATCTCTCCAAAGCCGTCGCTCCTCTCTGGATTCATCTCTAAAGCCGAGGATGCCTTCTTTGCCCCTGAATCGAGATCAAGGAACCTCACATGAAAGATAGTTTTCTCATTCAGAAATCCTGCCCGCTAGCGAAGATCTTCTACCAATAGGAGCACATCATTATCGGGTAAATCAACCTTTCCCTTACTCTATGATTCCGATTCTGTGAAAGTTCATGAGCATGTCTTTCCTGGATTTTTTCAATTTTAGACTTTTCTGGTACGCTTCTTAATTTTCCTAAAAGTTCTGTTCCTGAACCGTTACTTTTACATCACATAATCTGCCCTCTTACTCTTTCTCTTATTTTCAGATGAATTAGTCATCTTCTAAAATACTTAAAAAAATTAGTTTTCATCAGTTCATTGATTGCATAATCACCCCCTGCCCTTGTACTGTATCAATCTTGGTATCAGAGCACAGTTTAGACATGTTTGCATCGCACACTAGATTTCTGTTCACAGTAGATTTCTGTTCTGTTGTAATTTCTGCACACGATCTGCAATTTCCTCTGTTGTGAAACCTATCAGAACATAATTATTTTAACTTAAAATTATTTTTTAATAATTTACTGTGCCTCTGCTATGTGCCTATAAAATTTTATATTTAAATTCCTTACTGTTATTTTCTGAGATTTTTTGCAACTTGTTGGTGCTGAGATCAAACCCTGCTAAAATTTTGCATACACAACAATAAAATAATAATAATAATAATAATAATAATAATAATAATAATTTTGTATTATTGCATTCTTGAACCCTAAAGTGTCATGCCTTCTGAGCGGATATATGCAAATATATCTATGACCCATGGGAGTAATTAGCCAAGGCTAGGCATTATTCTTTCTGGTTGAGGACCCGACACGCTAATTCGTGTCTTGAGTATTCATTTACTTTAAGCTATTTAAGGGCATCGAGAATCTAAGATAAGGTGAGGATTTCATCACCCTTCCTTGGCCCAGAAAACCACCAACCTGCATTGTGAACCTAAGCCTTAATTTTAAAATTGAGTAGTACTTAATTGAGCATTAGGGACACCCACGAGTTCAGTTCAACTTAACTTGGAAAAACTAGTTGCACCAAGTCAACATTTGTATCTAGAGCTGGTGTCTAAGACTGGGGGTTAAGAGTCAAATGACCAAGTGGTGTTGTGGTTTTTTAATTGGGTCCCTGCAAAAGCAGGGGGGCCTCCCACACTCTAACCTCCTACTTGACCAATGAACAACATACTTGTTGTCGTGGTTGTAAATTAATTGACTCACTTTACTTGGACTGCTAGATCTAGTAAATGATAGTATGAGTCAGTCTTGAGTCATTTGTATGCTTGCTTGAGTCGTGTATGACCACCGGATTAGGCGCTCCATACCAACCAAGTCAGAATCAGTCACCATCAGACCCACCCATAGATAATGATTTTGGAGCCATGCTTAGGAACATTACTGAATAGTTGCCCTGTTGAATGACCGAGTGAGATCCCTAGAGGAGAGTCGTGAGACCAGGACTGAGCCTAAGTTAGACCCTCGAAAGCCCCAAACCGTGATCCAGAGTACTACCATAGGAGACCCAATCTTGATATTGTGGACCCAAATGAGAGAATTCTTAGGAATATCATATTAAAAGCACCCACTTTTGATGAAAGTTTAGACCCTAAGGTGTATGTCGATTGGAAAGGTGAAATGGATCAATATTTTGAGTGGTACGAGATAACCGAAGAGAGAAAATATAAATTTGCCAAACTTAGATTAGTTCAATGGGCTAGGTTATACTGAAAGAATATTGAGATTTAATTAGATGGAGAGATGATTTCCCATAACCACCTGGAGAGCCATGAAGGTTAGACTAAGAAAGAAGTACGCACCCATGTCCTACCAACAGAAACTCTTAGACCAATGGCAAAGGTTAAGCCAAGGCAAAAAACCGTTTCTGAGTACATTGAGAAATTTGATGAATTTGTCCTGAGATGTCATATTGTTGAGTTGGAAGAGGCATCCTGTCTAGGTTTAGAGCTAGTCTAAGAGAAGATATTCAGAGGGAACTATATTTGAGAGAAGTTAATGATCTGGAGCAAGCTTACCAAGTTGCTAGAAATTGTGAGAGGTTTCAAAGAGAACCCATGTTCCGTCGACCAGAACCTTCCAGGACTAATACCCCAACCCAGAGACCAGGACCCAGTCAAGTCCCAAACAGTAAACCCAACCTAGGCACTCTAGTGAATAGATCAGATAACAAGGGTAAGGCACCCGAAACCTATAGGACCCCTGTTTCCAACTCAACATGTTTTAAGTGTCATAAGATAGGCCACTTCGCTAGCCAATGTCGAGCCAAATCCTTACACATAGGTGAGTTTGAGGAAGAAAATCATGAACCTAGTGAGGAATGTGAGAAAAAAATTTATGAGGTTGGATTGAATTTAGTTGAGGAGTATGAGGGAGGAGGTGAATCCACAGAGCTCGACCTATTAGGAGTTGTGAGGTGCATCCTATTTCAAACCAAAGTTCAAGAGGATTGGCGTAGGATTAACGTCCTACAGGCTTTTCTCAAGATAGGGGATAAGGTTTGCAAACTCATCATAGATAGTGAAAGTTGTGTTAATGCCATTTCATCCAGTGCAGTCAAGACTCTAGGATTAACACCTGTTCCACATCCTAATCCCTATAAAGTGTCATGGATAGATTCTACCTCCATACCTATCAAGATGAGATGCTCAGTCCAAATCCAGTTCCAGTCTTATCAGGAAAAGATATGGTGTGATGTCTTACCCATGGGAGTAAGTAGTCTCATTCTGGGTAGGCATTGGTTGTTCGACCGTGATGCGACCCTTTTTGGTTGATCAAATTCGTATTCATTTAATTATAATAGGAAGAAAATTGTGATTTACCCTATCCCACCTAAGAATGATATTAAGAGGGGTTCGAGTCAATTAAAAGAGAAGAAGTCGGAATTGAACGTAATTAATGGTAAGGAATTAGAACAAGAAATCAATGAAGATTCATCCATTTGGATATTGACAGCTAGGAAAACCCAAGATCCAACCCATATAGATCACCCTCAGGAAGTTAAGAAAATTTAGAAGAATTCAAAGATATCTTTCCAGAAGACCTTCCTGACCACCTTCCATCCCTTAGGGATATTCAGCATGCCATTTACCTAGTCTCGGAAGCCACTTTGCCCAACCTGCCCCACTATAGGATGAACCCAGCTGAACATCTTGAGTTGTAGAAATAGGTTGGAGAGTTACTTAAGAAATGGTTTATTAGGAAAAGTTTGAGTCCTTGTGTTGTTCCAGCCCTATTAACCCCTAAGAAAGATGGTACATGAAGGATATGCGTAGACAATCGAGCTATCAATAAGATCACCATCAAATATAAATTTTTCATACCCCGTCTAGATGACATGTTAGACATGATGGCCAGTGTAACCACATTCTCAAAGATTGACCTTAAGAGTAGTTATCACCAGGTTAGAGTTAGACCTGGGATAAGTGGAAGACCGCATTTAAAACTAAGAATGGCCTATATGAGTGGGTAGTGATGCCTTTTGGCTTGTCCAATGCACCGAGTATATTTATGACGATCATGACCCAAGTTCTTAGGATGTTCATAGAAAAATTTATTGTAGTCTATTTTGATGATATTCTGATTACAGTAAGACCAAGAAAGACCATCTAGACCAACTTAGGCAAGTATGTCACACCCTTAGAAATGATATTCTCTATGCTAACCTCAAAAAGTGTGATTTCTTGACCCATAAAGTTATCTTCTTAGGATTTATTGTGACCCCTGAAGGAGTGTCGATTGACCCAGAGAAGATCAAGTCCATAGTTGAGTGGCCAGTACCTACTAGTATCCACGAAATTCGTAGTTTCCATGGCCTAGCTACCTTATAGGAGATTCATTAGGGGGTTCAGTACGATAGTCACACCATTACCGATTGTATTAGGAAGGAAGATTTTGAATGGACCAAAGCCACCAATAGAGCCTTCCTAGAACTTAAGGACAAAATGACCCAGGCACCAATTTTAAAATTACCCATTTTTTCAAAGTGTTTGAGGTTGCCTGTGATGTCTTAGGTGTAGGGATAGGAGAAGTTGTAAGCCAAGAGAACCATCTAGTAGCATTCTTCAGTGAGAAGCTCAATGATGCTAAGATTAGGTATTCTACCTATGATAAGGAATTTTATGCGGTAGTGCAAGTTTTGAGGTATTGGAGATACTACTTGCTACCGCAGGAATTTGTATTATTTTCTGATCATGAGGCCCTTAGGTTCCTAAATTCTCAGAAGAAGCTTAACCCTAGGCATGCAAAATGGATAGAATACATTCAGGCCTACACTTTTGTATTAAAACATAGAGTCGAACCAAAAAAGGTGGCAGATGCCCTTATTCATCGATCCCTGCTATTAAACTATGTTAGGACTAAGTATAATGAGTATACTCTCTTAGTAGAGTATAGGGAGCCAGCGATGATATATAGTGAGGCTTTCGACTTAACCCTTCTTTGAGAGTGAGCCCATCCCTGTGTGTCCACCTACTATTTGGCATGAGTAAAAGGATAGGATTGAGTGGATTTCGCATGATCAAGCTATCTCGATCTGAAACAGAGGTTACCAGCGATACTTGGTTCGTTGGCAAGGTCGGCCCGAATCTGAGGACTCATGGATTTCAAGAGAAGATTTGCAAAGTTTAGACCCGGACCTGCTAGAGGAATACCAGAGTCGAACCGACCCTTATCGACAGAGTCGAGTTCCTCCTACCCCAGAAGAATTGGTGCAAGAGCAAGAATGAGAAAAAGGTTGCAGGGTTTCATTTGGATCTTTGAACCCTAGAAGTCTCGTAATTTTTTTCTTTCTTTCATAATTGGTTGAGTCTAGTCTATTACTAAGTCAGTTAAGTTTGGTTTAGTCCAATGTTCATGTCATGGGTTTTCATTTTATTTAAGTCCTGTAATAATTTAAGGGAAGTGTATTACTCTTGTTAAAATTCTGCTGAAGATATTCAGAAGAAGCCCTCCCAGATTAGGCAGTATTGAATAACCATCCGATCTTCTCCAACCTTATTCATACCCTACCCTTAGAGCTTTGCATGGATTGGATCCGCCTACACCAGGATTGATGACATGAATCAATCTTCTCCCTCCATTTGATCTGTTGGCCCAATGGCAACCCAAGAGGGAGGGGTGAATTGGGTTCTTAAAAAAATTTAACTCTTTTAAAATTAAATCGATTGATATCAAAGTATGCAAGCGGATGGAGTTAATCGAAGCTAAGCACAAGCAATTAAAGAAGAGAGAGAGAGAGATCAAAACACTCCAAACACAAAGATTTTATAGTGGTTCGGTGTAACCAACACCTACGTCCACTCCCAAGCTCCACTTGGGTCCACACTATAATCCTCTTGATTACAGTCGAGTTGTTTTACAAGCTCACAACTCAAACTTGTTGTTTTACCCGGGATCACAACGAACCCAGCCGGTTTTCCGGGCTTACCAGCACAAAACCCAACCTCAAGCTATATTAGCTTGACCCGAGGTATACCACCTCCACTAATTCAATCCCCCGATTGAATTAGCAATCAAATGAAATCAATTAATGTTTACAATGACAAACAGCTCTCAAATGAGCGAATATGCAATATAAATAGACAGGGAATAGAAAAGCATGTTTGAAGCGATTTGAATGTAGGCTTGGCTCTTTTCTTCTTTTCCTCTTCTCCTTTGAAAGGTTGAATCAAGCTCCAGCTCAGATTTCACCCAGGAATATGTTGTTTAGAAGATGGAAAAAATAGGTTTTGGCTTCTTCTTTCCTTTTTTGAAATCCTCCGAAATTAACTTTGTACGCCTTGGATTTCTTTTGAATCTTTCTTTAGAAGATGGGCGAGCTCACAGAGATTTCTCTTTTTGAAATGGCTCTCTTGAATATCTCGATTTTTTTTGATCTTTCTCCCGTTTTTTTTTTTTTTTTTTTTTCTTTTAAACGGTATGTTCTCTCCTTTTTATAGATTTTCTTTAATCCGAGATTAGGTGGAAAACTAGCCGTTATTTTTGTCCTTGGATTGCTCCTACACACAAGAAAAATAGCCGTTAGAGATTAGGTGAGAAAATGTTACCGTTGGAGGCCATTCTGACACTTTGAAAATCCGTTCCTATCAGGTTGGAGTTGGCTCCAACTTTTCATGTGTCGGCTCCACTCGTATATCCAAAAATGGTAATAAAAGTTTTCGTTGAGGGGTCGGCTCCCGATAAGTTATGTGTCGGCTCCCGCATCCAGGTGTCGGCTCCCGAAACAGAGGGTGTCGACTCTAAATATGGCTCAAAATACGCTCTCTGTGCTCAGGTTAGAGTCGGCTCCACTCATTCTAGGTGTCGGTTCCCGAATCTTAGGTGTCGGCTCTCAATTCCATGTGTCGGCTCCAGAAACTGACGCAGAAAAGCATACTTCTGTCTCTCAGGTTGGAGTCGGCTCCTGACATCCATGTGTTGACTCCAGACCATGCCGAATTTTGAGAACTATTCTGATATGCCCATGTGTCGACTCCTGACTTATAGGTGTCGACTCCAAGGTCTGAACTTTTGAAAATTACAATTTGAAACTCATCTTAAAATCAATTTTGAGTGATATTTGAATTGTTAAACTTTCTTAATACCTGAAACACTCCATAAATTTGTCAGAAACAATGTGAATATACTCATGGCTTTTGTTAATCATCAAAATCAATAATTGGGTCAACAATCTCCCCTTTTTGATGATGACAAAAACATTGAGTATATGCATGATTAATTTATCATAGTTAAGCTCCCCCTAAATGAGGTAGCTCCCCCTATGAAACTCAAAATAAAATTTTCTCTCCTTATATACCGTTTCATTTTGAAATTTCATTTCTCTCCCCTTAATTTCATTTCTCTCCCTTTGAAAATCAAAAACTCATGCAATAATCAACTTAATCAAATTACTTAAGTGTTTTTAATGCATATACAATATCTTCTCTCCCCCTTTTTTGTTGTCAACAAAAAGGTTAACATTCAACCACAAGTGAACTCATTGAATAAGACAATATTAATTCAAAGAAATTTCATTGCATCAAAAGATTTCAATACATAAGCTTCATTGCATCAAAACATTCCATTACATCAAAACATTCTATTACCTCAAAACATTACATCAAAACATTCTATCAAAACATTACATCAAAACATTCTATTATATCAAAGTGTAAAGCAAACTAAAACTTTAAAATCCAAAACTGAAGCGTTACTTCAGTCCTTCTAAGATCTTTTCCATTCCTTCCTTTTGAATCTTCATAAAATCATTTAAGTTGTTTTGAACCAAGTCAGCGCATCTCTTATTTTCTCTTGTAGCTCTATATTGCTTCTAGAATATGTGTCAGAATCACCAGCAATGTCCTTGATCTTATCAAAAATATTCATTAAATCATATTTTAGGGCTTCAGAAGAAGTTCCAAGAGAGGATCCTATTTTGTTCACTTTGTCTTCTAAGGAGTAAAATGAATCTTTTAAACTCAAAAGTTTATTTTCAAAACTATTATTCATCTTCTCTTCATGTTCAGCCAACAAAGTCTTCAATTGCTCTAATTGTAACTCAGAAAAACCAGAAGCACTCGGAACTGAAGCAGGTATAGGTGTCGGTGAAGGCTCTGGTCTGCTAGGCTCCGGTGAAGGATGTCTCATGGATGGTCCAGCTTCTGATGGTGCTGAAGCTCCAATCTCAGCTGCCCTATCCTCTGAATGACCTTTCCTTTCCCAGTTTCTTGACCTTAATGAACCCCATGCGATGAACAGTAGGATGCTGTAGTAATCTGTGTGCCTTAGGTTCTTTTTAGGTTCATGTTCTAAGATAACTACACCCTGACTTCGGAATGCTAAGGTTAGGATCATGCCATAGGGTAAGGAATATCTCTTCTTGCTACCAGCCTCTGCCATGTACCAAATCATCATGCCAGGTAGATTAATAGGTTGTCAGTCAAAACACTATCCATGATCACAATGTCTCGCTCCAGACATACTCGAACCTACCAGTCTTAGGGAATAAAATCCGACTACAAATATTATGTAACAATCTAAGCTCAAGAGGCAACTGATTTGCCCTGATTTCCTCAAAATCAACAACATCTCTTCCCATCCTTGACAAAGCTCCTAACCTATCACTGTGAGAGTTCGCAATAGGTCCAAGAGTAGGAATCTCAAGAAGGTTTCCAAGAATCTCGGAAGTAAGATGTATCCTTTTTCCTCTTACAACACTTACTATGCCACCGTCTCCTCTTGACAAATCTTGATAAAATTCTTTAACTAAAGCAGGATATGTAGGAATGTCTAAAGAACACACCTTTTCCCAACCAATTTCCTTTAGTTGTCGTCCAATAGCGAATCCCTCATCTTCAAAAAATCCGAAATTGACCTTTCTTCCCATTGTAATCATCCGTCCGGCTAGAGTGTCAATGTGTGGTGAAGGAGGTGAGGAAGGATCTAATCGCACTAGGAGTAGAGGACGAGGATGAAGAATCCGAAGATGGCGACGGTTGACGAATTGGGCATCTCGCCGTCCGCTTCCTCGTTGCCACCGGACCACCATAGATCATTCCCCTTCTCTTAGGTGCCATGGAATCCTAGGGAATGATTAATTGAAGGAATCTCAAGTTTTGATAGGGTTTAGAGAGGATTTGGAGACGATTTGAGTAAGATTAGGTCGAAGAGGTGTCGACTCGGCCCTAAATAGTCGAAAAGGGTCCACTAGGTGTCGACTCCCGCAAAGTCGGGTGTCGACTCCAACTCGCTAAAATGGTTAGCGCCCGAACTGGAGTCGGCTCTGCTAAAGCGGGTGTCGGCTCCAAGGTCCCTGACCGAGAGCGACACAGAAATAAGGTGTCGACTCCAAAGATTGAGGTGTCGACTCCAAGACAGATTTAAAAACAGATAAGAGTTTCAGAAATCCGAAACTCATCAAAATAAAAATCAATAAATATGATAAAAATCCTTGGAATATGGAGAATCAATTGGTTCAACAATCTAGATGAATTTTCCTTAAAATCATGAAGAAATTTCAAGATATTGAATGAAATCTAGATAATTGAACTTAAGGGTTTCGAGTCATTCCAACGGATCACAAATCCCTAACTCTCCTCTAAGATAACAAAATCTCTCTTCACTCAAAGGTTTTGTAAATATATCGGCTAATTGTTCCTCAGTATTACATATTCTAGACAAATGTCATTATTAGCTACATGTTCTCTAATGAAATGATATCTAATTTCAATGTGCTTAGTTCTTGAATGTTGAATTGGATTTTTAGTTAGGTTTATTGCACTAGTATTATCACATCTAATAGGAGTTCTATCAAGTGTTATGCCATAATCTTCAAGTTGTCGCTTAATCCAAAGGATTTGAGCACAGCAACTTCCAGCTGCAACATATTCTACTTCAGCAGTTGATAATGCAACCGAATTTTGCTTTTTGCTAAACCAAGAGATTAAGTTACTTCCTAAAAATTGACATGCTCCACTTGTACTCTTTCTATCTAGTTTACAACCAGCATAATCAGAATCAGAATAAGCAATCAAATTTAGTGTTGAGTCTCTAGAATACCATAAACCTACATTTTTGTTCCACTCAAGTATCTTAGTATTTTTTTACAGCAATTAAATGTGATTCTTTAGGTTCAGATTGATATCTAGCACATAAACAAACAGCAAACATGATATCAGGTCTACTTGCCGTTAAGTAAAGTAGTCCGATCATACCTCTATAATATTTTTGATCAACTGGCTTACCATCTTCATCTTTGTCTAGTTTGCATGAAGGACTCATATGGTGTTCCGAGGGGTTTGATTGATTCCATCCCAAACTTTTTGAGGATTTCTTTGTGTACTTTGCTTGGTTGATGAAGATTCCCTCTCTTTCTTGTTTGATTTGGAGTCCCAGGAAGAAATTGAGTTCTCCCATCATGCTCATCTCGAATTCACCCTGCATTAACTTAGCAAATTCTTGACACAAGAGATTGTTAGTAGCACCGAATACAATATCATCAACATATATTTGTACTACTAATAAATCCTTATCTTTTCTTTTCAAAAATAGTGTTTTATCAACATTTCCTCTAGAAAAATCATTTTCATTAGAAATTTGCTTAACCTATCATACCAAGCTCTAGGTGCTTGTTTTAAACCATAAAGTGCTTTGTGCAATTTAAAAACATGATTTGAAATTTATGATCTTCAAAACCAGGTGGTTGTTCAACAAAAACTTCCTCATTTATAAATCCATTTAAAAATGTACTTTTAACATCCATTTGAAATAAATTGATATTCATATGACATGCAAATGCAAGTAATAATCTAATTGCTTCTAATCTAGCTACAGGTGCAAAAGTTTCATCAAAATCAATTCCTTCTTCTTGATTATATCCTTTTGCGACTAATCTAGCTTTGTTTCTAATTACTATGCCATTTTCATCTAATTTATTTCTAAATACCCATTTTGATCCTATAACTGAATGATCTTTAGGTCTATCTACAAGGGTCCAGACATTATTCCTAGTAAATTGATTTAATTCTTCTTGCATAGCTAACATCCAATTATTATCTTTTTCAGCTTCTTCAATAGTTTTAGGTTCAATTTGAGATACAAATGCAAGATGATTATTGATGTTTCTCATTGATGATCTAGTTCTTACTCCTTGAGATGGATCACCTATAATTAATTCCTTTGGATGACCATAGGCATATCTCCAATCTCTAGGAAGATCTACATCATTATGATTAGTATCAACAATATCAACACTAGGAGAATCATCATCTTTAGCTTCTTGTTCATGATCTGAAGATACATCTATATTCAATTTTTCAATATCTCTCTCAAGTAAATTTGTATCTTCCTCATCATCAATCTTTTCCGAACTCGATGCTAAAGATTCATCAAAAACTACATGAATAGATTCTTCTACAATTAAGTTTCTCTTGTTAAACACTCTATAGGCTTTACTAGATGTTGAATATCCTAAGAATATGCCTTCATCTGATTTTGCATCAAATTTTCCTAAGATTATCTTTACCATTATTATGAATGAAACATTTACAACCAAATGCATGAAAATAACTAATGTTTGGTTTTCTATTGTTCCATAGTTCATAAGGAGTTTTCTTAAGGATTGGCCTAATTAAAGCTCTATTAAGAATGTAACATGCGTGTTTATAGCTTCCGCCCAGAAGTACTTTGGGAGTTGGCTTTCACATAGCATGGTACGGGCCATGTCTTCTAAAGTTCTATTCTTTCTTTCTACAACTCCATTTTGTTGAGGTGTTCTAGGTGCAGAGAAATTATGATGGATGCCATTTTCAATGCAAAAGTTTTCAAATAAATGATTTTCAAATTCTGTGCCATGATCACTTCTAAGAGACACTATGGTGTTGTTTTTCTCATTTGTGACCTTCTTGAAAAATTTCAAAATATTGGGAAAGGTCTCATCTTATGAGCTAAAAACAATACCCAAGTGAATCTAGAATAATCATCTACTATCACAAGACCATATTTCTTTCCTCCTAGACTAGTGGTTCTAGTAGGTCCAAAGAGATCCATGTGAAGTAGTTCAAGTGGCCTAGAAGTGGAAACAATGTTTTTAGTTTTGAAAGAGTTTCTAGTTTGTTTTCCAAATTGACATGCATCACAAATTTGTTATTTTCAAAATCTAGTTGTGGAAGGCCTTTTACTAAATCCATTCTAATTAATTTTGAAATTAGGTGTGTGCTTGCATGACCTAATCTACGATGCCACCATCCAATCTCATTCATATTAGCATTATCAGCAACTAAGCAATGATTACTAGTAGACAAATTATCTAAATCAATCAAGTATACATTGCATTTCTATTTCCAATAAATACAATGCTATTATCAATGGGATTAGAAACAGTGCAAATAGAAGCTTCAAATGATACTTTGAAACCTTTATCACACAATTGGCTAATACTAATTAGATTATGCTTAAACCATTAACATATAAGACATTTTCAATAAATGTGGAGGGAGTTATTTGAATTTTACCAAACCCCATGATTTGGCCTTTGCCATTGTCACCAAACGTAACAACTCCTCCTCTTTTGCTTTCAAGGGTGATGAATTGATCCTTGTCACCCGTCATGTGTCTTGAGCAGCCACTATCGAGATACCACTTTCGCTTTGATCTTTTGGCCGCAAGACACTCCTGCAAAATGATCAAGTCTTATATTTAGGTACCCAAGCTTCTTGGGTCCTTCATGGTTAGTAGCAATAAAGGATTGTTCCTTTTGGAACCCATATTTTCTTTCCTTCAACATTTAATTTCTTGTTACTTTTTCTTGCATTACATTCATAAGATTTATGACCTTTCTTGTTGCAATTGTAACATGTAACATCATTTGTTTTCTTAACAAAGAAATTGTTTACAAATTTTTGTTTCATGTTTGGTCTATATCCTAATCCAGCTCTATCAAAAATAGCTCTTTGATTACTTAAAAGTAAATTCAGTTTTTCAGAGCTATATGTAAATTTATCGACTATGTTCTTATATTTTCAACTTCTTTCTTTAAGTTAAGGTTTTCATTCATGATCGATCTTTTTCTTTTAAAATCTTTTTCATCTTTTAAGTCCTTAACTTCAAGTGTTAATTCATTTTTCTCTTTACACAGATTTAAGTTTTCATTTTTCAAAAACTTGTTTTTCTTTTTCAGAATTTTAAAATCATTGACTAATTCATTGAAAGCTTCATATAATTCATCAAATGTAAAATCATCATTGAGGGTTTCGGTACTTACCTCGTCGTCGTTGTTTGCCATAAAGCAAATGTTTGCAACTTCTTTTTGTTCCTCCTCGAAGAGGATTCTTCGCTATCGCTCCATGTTGCAACATAAGCCTTCTTCTTCTTGTAGGCTTTCTTCAATTGAGGACAGTCATATCTGAAATGCCCCGGTTTCTTGCACTCATAACATATTAAGGGCTCTTTTTCTTTTTCTTTGTCCTTTCTTTCTCTTTTCTCCTTCCATTTTTGTTCCAGACTTTTTCTTGTGGAAGGGTCTCCTTCTTTATGAATCTTTTGAATTTCTTTGCAAGGAGTGCAGTCTCCTCATCATCATCATTATCACTGCAGCTTTCCTCACTTTCTGCAGCCTTAAGAGCAATAGTTTTCTTCTTCTTGACTTCTTCCTCTTGATGTTGTTTCATAGTCAGCTCATGGGTCATTAAGGATCCAAGTAGCTCCTCCAAAGGTAAAACATTTAAATCCTTGGCTTCTTGGATTGCAGTCACCTTCGCTTCCCATGATCTTGGAAGAGACCTAAGAATTTTATGCACAAGTTCAGAATTAGTATAAGTCTTACCAAGACTTTTCAAGCCATTTACAATATCAGTGAATCTTGTGTACATGCATGTAATTGTTTCAGTTTGATCCATGCTAAATAGTTCATATTTATGTACCAAAATATTAATTTTTGATTCTTTTACTTGATTAGTACCCTCATGGGTAACTTCTAATCTATCCCAAATTTCTTTTGCGGAAATACATGTAGAAATTCGATTAAATTCATTTGCATCTAATGAACAATACAAAACATTCATGGCTTTAGCATTGAGCTGAGCCAACTTCTTATCATGTTCATCCCATTCCGTTTTCGGTTTAGGAATCACCATGTTGTCTACTCTAATTGTGGGTGTGTGTGGACCATTAACTATGATTCCCCATAAGTCATAGTCAAGTGCTTGAATAAAAATCTTCATCCTAGCTTTCCAATAACCATAATTAGTTCCATTGAATAAAGGAGGTCGATTAGTGGATTGACCTTCTAAATAAGATGAACTAGCTTGAGCTGCCATTTGGATCTTTTGCTCTTAATCGTTAGACCAAATTCAAATGAGCACTTGCTCTGATACCAATTGTTGGCCCAGATGGCAACCCAAGAGGGGGGGTGAATTGGGTTCTTAAAAAATTTAACTCTTTTTAAAATTAAATCGATTGATATCAAAGTATGCAAGCGGATGGAGTTAATCGAAGCTAAGCACAAGCAATTAAAGAAGAGAGAGAGAGAGATCAAAACACTCAAACACAAAGATTTTATAGTGGTTCGGTGTAACCAACACCTACATCCACTCCCAAGCTCCACTTGGGTCCACACTATAATCCTCTTGATTACAGTCGAGTTGTTTTACAAGCTCACAACTCAAACTTATTATTTTACCCGGGATCACAACGAACCCAGCCTTTTCGGGCTTACCAGCACAAAACCCAACCTCAAGCTATATTAGCTTGACCCGAGGTATACCACCTCCACTAATTCAATCCCCCGATTGAATTAGCAATCAAATAAATCAATTAATGTTTATAATGACAAACAACTCCTCAAATGAGCGAATATGCAATATAAATAGACAGGGAATAGAAAAGCCTGTTTGAAGCGATTTGAATGTAGGCTTGGCTTCTTTTCTTCTTTTCCTCTTCTCCTTTGAAAGGTTGAATCAAGCTCCAGCTCAGATTTCACCCAGGAATATGTTGTTGAGAAGATGGAAAAAATAGGTTTTGGCTTCTCTTTTCCTTCTTTGAAATCCTCCGAAATTGAACTTTGTATGCCTTGGATTTCTTTTGAATCTTTCTTTAAAAGATGGGCGAGCTCACAGAGATTTCTCTTTTTGAAATGGCTCTCTTGAATATCTCATTTTTTTTTGATCTTTCTTCTTTTTTTTTTTGTTCTTCTTTTAAACGGTTCTCCTTTTTATAGATTTTCTTTAATCCGAGATTAGGCGAAAACTAGCGTTATTTCTGTCCTTGGATTGCTCCTACACACAAGAAAAATAGCCGTTAGTTAGGTGAGAAAATATTACCATTGGAGGCCATTCTGACACTTTGAAAATCCGTTCCTGTCAGGTTGGAGTCAGCTCCAACTTTTCATGTGTCGGCTCCACTTCGTATATCCAAAAATGGTAATAAAAGTTTTCGTTGAGGGGTCGGCTCCTGATAAATTATGTGTCGGCTCCCCGCATCCAGGTGTCGGCTCCCGAAACAGAGGGTGTCACTCTAAATATGGCTCAAAATATGCTCTGTGCTCAGGTTAGAGTCGGCTCCACTCATTCTAGGTGTCGGCTCCCGAATCTTAGGTGTCGGCTCCCGAATTCCATGTGTCGGCTCCAAAAACTGATGCAGAAAAGCATACTTCTGTCTCTCAGGTTGGAGTCGGCTCCCGACATCCATGTGTCGACTCCAGACCGTGCCGAATTTTGAGAACTATTCTGATACGCCCATGTGTCGACTCCTGACTTATAGGTGTCGACTCCAAGGTCTGAACTTTTGAAAATTACAATTTGAAACTCATCTTAAAATCAATTTTGAGTGATATTTGAATTGTTAAACTTTCTTAATACCTGAAACACTCCATAAATTTGTCAGAAACAATGTGAATATACTCATGGCTTTTGTTAATCATCAAAATCAATAATTGGGTCAACAGGATCTGCCTTCATCCGGATTGATGACGTGGAATCAATCTTCTCCCTCCATGTTGCCACCTATAATGTTGGCAACCTTGGGCACCTCATAAGAAAAAAATTGGTGGTCCCCTACTATGCTTTAATGAAAATAAAGACCAGTATCTCAATCATTCTGGAAAGGATTTTGCGCCCCATATGGATCTTGTTAACAAAAAGAAAGAAAGAAGGATGTCACCCCTTCCTTCTTCGCTTGTGGTCCCTCGCCTTCAATTGGAACTATATATTATTGCTGCCATTTTGGTTAAATCAAATGAAAGGAAGAAGATTTTTGCTCTGCAATTCTATCATATTTTGTAATCCCTATCATTTATTACTCTGATTGTTGCACTTACCTTGTAATGGCATGAGAGGTCTATAAAACCCTTCTCTTGAAACGATGAAAGAACATAATATGAATATATAAAAATTTATTTTTTTCAAGTTATATTTTCGTTGCCCTAAGCAATTGATCCTCCATGAGGGAGTTAGGCATGAGGCTGAATTTTCGTTGCCTTGAGCAATTGATCCTCTGTGAGGGAGTTAGGCGTGAGGCCGAATTTTCATTGCCTTGAGCAATTCTTTCTCGTGAGGGAGTTAGGCGTGAGGCCAAAGTATTCTTATTACCAAATCCTAGTCTAGTCCATCTCCTCTACCAAGGTCCATCAAAGAAATCCTAATCCTCATACCACCATAACCGACCACCATCCCCCATAAATTTTAGGTATCCATAAGTGGAACCATAGCCGCCGCCCTTCCTTCATCCAAAAAACCACTGCCCCTCTCCTGATTTATTTTCATAACCATCGCCCTCCCTTCATCCCAAACCATCGCCCCTCTCTTGAGTTATTTCCAAGGCCATCGCTCTCTCTTTCCAAAGCCGTCGCCCCTCTCTGGATTTATCTTCAAAGCTAAGGACGCCTTCTTTGCTCCTGAATTGAGATCAAGGAGCCTCACATGGAAGATAGTTTTCTCATTAGAAATCCTGCCCGCTAGCGAGAGATCTTCTACCAACATTAGGAGCGCATCATCGTCGGGTAAATCAACATTTTCCTTACTCTGTGATTCTGATTATGTGAAAGTTCATGAGCATATCTTTCCTGGAGTTTCTCAATTTCAGACTTTCCTGATACGCTTCTTTATTTTTCTAAAAGTTTTGTTCCTGAACTGTTACTTTCTACATCACATAATCTGCCCTCTTACTCTTTTTCTTATTTTTGGATAAATTAACCATCTTCTAAAATACTTTAAAAAATTAATTTTCATCAGTTCATTGATTGCATAATCACCCCCTGCTCTTGTGCTGCATCACTGACCTATGAACATAAGTGCAAGATCAAAAACAAGACTTTTATGGTCTATCTTATATGTAATCACATTCTTTTTGACCACTTCCACTGTTATCTTATTTTTTATTTCTATCTAACTAACTAATATCAGCCACTAGACATAAATAGTAAAGACTCTTTTTAAGTGTCAATGCTAGAGGCGTGGGTCATTCCACCTTGGAATTTTTGCCTGCCCATCTTCTATGGTTCAGCTAGAGTCATTAATTCTATTTCACCTTCATGGAGTTTGTATCATCTCTCTTGTATATTTATACGAAATATATGGATATTAGTCTGCCTTCATTTTCAGCTAATGGCTTTGCACTCAATAGAAATGCTTAACTCAACCGTATAACATACATTAAGCTATTAAGATCTAGAATTTCCTTCGAAAAACTCGTCGGCGCTCCAATGATCAAACAATGCATATCATAGCGCCAGCTTGGCTTCCTGCATCTAAAGAAAACTCTATGCCATCAATTTAGAATTTCCTGCATCTAAGAAAACTCTTCGTTGACCCTCAGATCAACCAAGGTGAAGACAATTCCAAACTCTAAAGACTAAAAAAAAAAAAAAAAAAAATCTTACGAAATTGTTTTTATAGGCACTTAGAATTGGCCAGCCAAACATAAAATCTTGCGGGGCTGTTTTCATAGGCATCTGTAATTGGTCATGTTGAGACGATTGATATGGCTCTTATGGCAGCCGCCCATGGCAGTCCAGCCAAGCTATCGAACTGGTCTCTTCCAGTTGAAATAGCAATAGGAAATAGTATTCTTGCGACGTCATTAAGAAGCCATATCATCAACAAATTTACAACTAATTAGTTGGCTGGAAATTGTAAGTTCATCTCTTATCTTGTTTGATATTTTTTTTTAAAAAAAAAATCCTTAATACATCGGTTTGCGAACACGATCGATCATCCGTTGGGTTTTTCTTTTCAAAACATTTGAGTTCGTTTCAGATTTTTCGGCTCGAAATCGAGGCAGCCAATTGCAACACAAAGCTGTAACCAGTCTAAGAGCAATCGGCCGGGTCGGGAAGACCAGGCGTTGATGCGCGCCATCCGGACCTGCTGCGCGCTAAGGACTACGCTGCGGTGGCATCGGCATCCCGGCGCCGTCGCCGGCGGTCCCTTTCCCCACGTACTGCTGCATCACCAGCACCGACGCCAGCGCCCCGAAGTCCGCCGAAACCAGCAGGTCCCCGATCACCCCCAGCTCAGGGCACTCGCTCCATTCCGCCAAGCCCACCGTGAGCGGCGACGCCACCTGGTACCCCCTCCCCACCACGTACAGGTCGTAGACGTTCTCCATGGACCGGACCGCCGCCACCGTCTCCTCGCTGTTGCTCACCACCTTCTCTGTGTACAGCACCGTCTCGTCGCTCACGAACCGAAGCCGGAACTCGTCGACCACCTCCTCGTCCCTCATCTTTTGCAGGTCCGTCTCGGCCGCCTCCTTGGCGTTGGGCGAGAACGGCAGCGGGGTGTCCTCCACCGAACTGAGGCCCTCGACGAAGCGCACCACGGTGAGGTTGATGGCCTGATGCTCCGCCATGCGGCTGGCGTACGCGAGGGCCTCGCGGTCGTCGGGCCCGCCGAAGAAGAGGACGGCGACGCTGTGGTGCTTTTGGAACCGCGTGCCGCCGGCGACGGGCGTGCGGTCGACGAAGATGGCGACGGAGCAGGGGGGGCCGTTGAGGACGTTCTGGTTGACGGTACGCATGTGGGGTTGGCCTTCCGTCAGCTTGCCGTCGACCGTCTGGTGCTTGTGGAAGGGGAGGACGATGAGGGAGGAGTGGCGCTCCTCGGCGAGGGACCAGACGTCCTCGTGCATGGCGCTGGGCGAGGAGAAGGCGGTGAGGGGCTGGATGGAGACGCCGGCGGCGTGCTGCTCGTAGCTATCGAACGCGGAGATGATGTTCTCGGACTGGGCCTGCCCGTAGGGGAGGTCCCTGCCGCTCCGGTGGCTGTCGTTGTTGGAGTCGGCGGTGGTTTTGTGCATGATGACCATGGCGGAGGCGCGGCCGGTGAGCTCGACCAGGTGGAGGGCGCAGACGAAAATGGGGGAGCGCTTGGTGGGGTTGGACAAGTCCAGCAGCCTGGTGATGGAGTGCACCTGCCGGGTGTTGTGGACGCAGGCCAGCATCCGGAGCTCGGCGTCCGGCCTCGACCGCTCCAGCTGCCGCCGCCGGTGGCCCCCGCTGAGCACCCGCGTTGGCTTGGACGTCCACGTTACCACTGGGGCCACCAACAAGGTCGTCAGGATCGAAGCCACGGTCATCACCGAGTAAAAATCTCTAGCGACCACCTGGATAATTAATCAATCAATCCATCGACAAGAAATTAAAAGAGAGTTAGGAGTTGATGAATTAAGAAGCTGGAAGAAACTGATTTGAAGAGGAGCAGGCGAGATAATTAAGTACTCGATTGTCCATTCCGATTTTGAAGAGGATCATCACGAGGGGGCCCTTGGCGGTGGCGAGGAAGCCAAGCGTCAAGCTTTCGTGGAAGGGGATGGAGTAGTGAAGGCCGGCAAGCAAGGTGCCGGCCACCTTGGCAGCGAGGGTGAGCACGATGACGACGACCAGCTTCTTGCATTCGTCGGGCTCTATGAGGTTCTGCAGGTCGGCGAGCAAGCCGGTGTACAAGAAGAAGAGGGGAAGCATCGTGTTGATGATGAAGAGCTCCATCCGCTGGATCAAGGCCGTAGCGAGCGGGCCGTTGGGGATCGCCAGCCCGTAGACGAACGCGCCGAAGAGGCTGTGCATCCCGATCGCATCCGAGATGAAGCCGGCGGCCGCCGCGCCGGCGAGGATGAGGGCGATGTCAACGTCGTTCACCTCCTCGCCCTCCCGCAACCGCCGCAGCATCCACTTGATGCCTGGCCGGATCACCCAGAAGCATACGGCCACGAAGGCGGCCCCGGTGAGCGTGACAAATAGCGGCGTCGCCATGGTGGTCTTGTCCGATTGGTTCACGCCGATGGCCAAGCAGAAGGTGAGCATGATGAAGGAAGAATGCTGCTGATGATGGCGGACGCCATGGCGATGGGGCCGACCCCGGAGTTGACGAGCTTGAGCTCGGTGATCATGCGGGCGAGCACGGGGAAGCCGGTTATGGAGACGGTGATGCCCACGTAGAGGTGAAAGGCGAGGGGCTTGACCTCCGGCGTGCCGAGGCTGGACTGGAGGTCGAGCCAGTATATGGCGGCGGAGCTGACGGCGAAGGGCAAGGCCATGCCGGCCACGGCGAGGCCCACCACCTTCCCCCCCAGTCTCCGGATGGCGTTAATGTCCAACTCCACGCCCACCAGGAACACGTAGTAGACAAGTGCGAAGCTTGCCACCGTGCCGATGATCACGTAGTTTTGCGACGGAAACATGCTGTACGCACTCGGCCATAGCGTCCCTAGAAACGATGGTCCCAACAAAATACCGCTCTACAAAAATTTTTTAAAAAAAATTAACATCTAAACTAAAATCATTCCTTTTCTTTTTCTTTTTTTCTTTTTTTTTTTTTTTTTCAGGAAGAAGAAACATAGATTCCAACGATTTAAAACTCTATAGCCTGCCTTTTAGGATTTCCCAAATTTCCCCAAAAAAAAAAAAAAAACATTAGATCGAGTTGAGATTTACGAGGATTTCGGCGACAACTCTTGGCTGCCGTAAGGGCCTGAGAACAAAGTCCAGCGCTTGAATGGTGAGGACCATCGCGACGATTTGCATGAGGAAGGCAGGCAGCATGTAGTCCGTCAATAGCGTCGCCGAACTCCACATCGATGGGTTCTGATGGCTTCCGGCCAGAAGCAATACCACATGGCCGAACTCGCTCTGCTCGACATTGCGATCTCCTGACGTCGGACGAGAACACGAAGCAATGGAGGAAGGGAGAGGGAGAGGACGAAGAAGAAGCTAACAACACATACATCTATATATATATATAGACCTAAACAGTTAGAGAAATTTGAATAAATTTGGACCTATTACTATTTTTTGGTTTATGCGGATGCTGCCACCCTTTGAAGAATTTGGACCGCATTGCTAATTTTAGACCATTTGCAGGCATGATTCTCTGCTGCCAAGCCAACGAACGCATTAAGTCTTTTCACAACTCAGAGAACGTATCATCATCTCCAGCGAGTTTGACCATATAAATACTTCCATTGCCAAAGCACCAGAGGAACGAAGCAAAAAATGGCTCGCCCCATATTCCCCGCTCCCTTTTGAGTTCAATCATGGAGAATGGCCGTCTTAAAACCATCAGCACAAACTGATACCATCCGGTACAATTCGATAAAAATCCATACCAATAAATTTATTTATTTACTTCACATACTGTATACAAAATATCCATCTGGACATGTACGTATATATGCTAAGCCTATCCGTCGGTTGCCCAAAGACAGAACCGAACAGAGTGCTGATCAAACCGAAGTCTCAAAGTAGACAAATTAATTAGAAAGGATAATAGGGGAAGTCAAAGTTAGCTTTCATGCCTTGGGTTTCAACTCTCTTGCGTTGCCTACTGGTTTTTGATCCTCTTCTTGTTTCCCGTTGGGACCATCTTCTGGACCACTCCTCTCCATGAAACACTGGTTGGTTGGGCAAAGCACCCCATGGCTCACATCAGGCTTCCTTCTGTCAGGTGGAATGGCACGGGAGGACGAGCCTTTTTGATTAGATATTGCAGCGGCAAGAGCAATTGGCATGAGGCAGAGGCCTTTGTTCTGGAGGTATTGCATCGCCGTCGTGACATTGGACTCCATCAGCTTCGCAACTTCTTGCTCGAAGGCCAAGTTATCATGCGACTCGGATAGATCTGCTTCCTGCCCAACCGATGCTGATGATAGGAGCAGACTGCCAGAGCCCTGTATTGAAAATGACAGCTTAACAGAGCATAGATTGTTTTCATCATGGATTAGAGTTTTCCTAAGAGAATAAAGAATGTGATGGGACAAAATGCTCGCAGCGGTCCAATGGCTTTAGCCAAACATTATAAAGAGGAGTTCATGATCAAACTAAAGAACAGGTGCTAAGGCAACAAATTTTCTCACTCCCCCCAAAACATTGTTGCAGATCTTTCCACAGATCCAACAACCTGTGAAGGGCCTGTTTGGATGTCTGAATTTTCCATCCACCAATAGCTTATGATCAGTGATTGACAATTTGACAGTGTCTCAAGAAGGTGGAGGGACAGGCTGAGGTGGCTGCCAAATACAATACAGTAATCCCTTTAATATCAAGAAAATGGAATTCAACTGAAAAAGCAGTTTTCATTATCCCTTAAATATATCGGAGTCGCGAAGTTTCCCTAATCAGAAAGATACTTCCCTTCACCCTACTAAGTACTAGCTCTTCTCACCATTAGCTACAGAGGGAATATTCCATGTATGAGGTAAGCAGGCATCTAAACAGAACTTTAATCTCTCAGGTGACAAACCTATGCTTCCAAGAGGTTCTCACAGAACATGATGCTCCTTGTCTCTGGCAGAACATGGAAAACACGGAAGAAAAGTAGCGCAACACTTTGCTTTTCTTTCAGGCTTCTGAAGTATCGAAGGATGGTTACTATTTACAGAATAAAAATGAAAACCACAGAAGCGTCAACTTTAGTAGGAAGCATTGTGAGCAAGATTAAATTGTTCATATCTAGTCAATCTGGGTTGGAGATGTCAGTATCTTTATCCTCAAGACTTCCTTTTTTTTTTCTATCTCCACTTTGTGGTAATTCGAGTCTTGAAAATGACCAAGACTCCTAAACCAAGTCCAAAATGATCAGTGAAGTCATGCACACAAAAAACTATGGTTAACAGAAAACCTAAGTAGCAAAAAGATGCATCAAAACAAGTCCATATTGCATAAGATAAAAATTAATAAGACATATCTAATAAAATGATGGTTTTGTTTCATTAATCAGAAGCCAAAAAGAGAACATAATGACCTCTCCACTGATTTTATGAAAATTGCCTGATTCCCCAAACCAAGTAGCAACGTCAAACCAAAAAAGGACAAGCGACTAGGATGTGATGCTGTCATAGGACAAGTAAATAGACAATTAAAATGGAAGGGAAATGATATGATACCTCAGCTTGAGAATCTGTGAGTAGGGGGACAACTGCGCCAGCTGCACCCAACCGACTCATGCTTAAAACCTGCAGTTCAAGCATCAGAAAGAATGCCATATATAGAGCAATAAAGTTATCCGTAATTGTTTTGAAATGTGGTTTGGAAGCAAACCTTAACTTGCAGCTGAAGGAACTTGACATAGTCAATGATTTCATCAAGCATTGATGCCTTATCTGTCTGCAAACCAAAAGTGGAAAATTAAGTGGAACAGTTGTTGGCAAAGTCAGAGTAAAGAGCCGCTGTTACTCTCCCGGAACGAAGGAATAGAACATAAAGTCCAATCTATAGAGGACACTAATTCAGAAAAAAAGGGATAAAATAGAGCTTAAAGCTTTTATGGCTGCACAACCAATAATGAAAGAGATTAAAAATGCAAAGCTCACACTTTCATATGAAAATGAAACAGAAAAACTCCAATAACTGATTATGAAAGTGCAGAATAAAACTGCAAGCTATGCACTGAAATGATAAATAAAGAACTCTAATAAATCTATAAGTTACCCTTGACTTAGACAGCACACGAAGTGTGGAAAATTGTACAACTGACCAAGAGAAATCAGCTGCCTATATTATGTTTCCAGAAGATCAATGAGCACAGAGGAAAAGAGGGTGAAAATTACTGGTCCCTAGAAGTTGTTCTGCTTCAGCTACAAACTGCATCTTACATCAGAGCAACTACGAAAAAAATTAGGGGGAGAACTGGATGAGAAATTAGGATTGTTGATGGGACAAAGATCTGATGACCTATTCTGCAAGTAGAGATCTGAATAATTCAGATGTGAAATATATGAAGATGTATGCCTAAAGGCAACCACACAAGCCTCTATTGAAGGATAATCTATGCAAACAATGAAAAAAGGGAAGAGAGGAGGAAGGAATCATCATTTCATTGCTTCATATTAAACTGCTGAGTCACTTTTCCCCTACTCATACAAGCCATGAGAGCTAAATCCTAGGGGCCACTTTGATTGCAGAATTATTATCCCATATATAGGGAATCCCTCTCTGCTTTTATCCTGGAGATAAGTTTTTTCCTATTTGGCTGACATTTTTTACCAACTGGGATTGACTAGGGTTAGTTTGACTGTCTACACCATCTCTTATCAGTTGCACGTGTTTCTATGTATCCTTCAAGTTGTTTGCATGATTGTGCCAAAAGGAAACTTATTCAATGAGAGTACCTCTTTAGCAGTCAATTTCATAAATCCCATTATGATGCTACCACTTGAATATTTCCATCCTCCAAAGCATTACTTCATTAATAAAACTGAGCGGTCAACCTAGGATCACCTAAAATACTAAGCACTAAATTAACATGAACCATGATATCTCCTGAATCTCAGCCGTATATTCATCTACGAAATGCATACTCACATAAAGGCTTAGAACAGATTCCTCATGATCAAAAAATTGCTTTCCTCGGCATGGGAACTCAACTCCTTCACCTGGTTGCAACTATATAAATGTCTTCTAGGTATGAACAATATCAGTACAAACCTAATTTCCCTTTCATCTTATGCTAATCGGTAAGCACAATCCACACCACTATAGTTCCATATATTGGATTCTCCAACAGAGGATCATACAGTTACTGAAAGGCTATAGAACATTACACAGTGCTGCTGATGAGACATGTGGCTCCTATTTTATTCAAGTTGTCAAAAGTTCCCTTAACTGAAGGCAGTTATCACATCAGTTTATATGCTACATAGATATTCCATCTTTAAATTTTGACCACTTCCAAACAAAGGCAACAACTCAACTATATAAGCCATTATATTGGAAGAATCAATGAAAATGTCCAAAACAAAATGGTAAAAATAAAGGGCAAAGCATACCTTATTGGAATTTGGCACGAGTTCCTGCAGATTCTTCATTCTTTCTGCAATTTTTTCCCTCCGAAGCTGCATTTAATGGTTAATTCTCAAATTTAATATCATTTCTTTTTGATGAAGAAACTATAAAACAAATAACAAAGTAGCAATCAATATTCAGGTAACCAACAAAAACAAATAAAGCATGGAAACATTATCAAAACAAACTTCGTAAGGTCATTCATGTAGCCAGGGTTGTCATAAGACATGACAAAAGAATCATAAACTAACCCGTTCTGCAATACTATGAGGATCTGTGGCCTGACCACGGCGTGCTCTCACACGTGGCTTGACAGCTCCATTGCAACCACCAGCATTAGCTGAAGCTGATTGTGATTGAGAACTAGAAGAATGATTCATGTGATGCTTGCTAGCATTTCCTTCAGTAGATGGTGGCAACTATATATGGCAACAAAAAAGGAGCAGTCTTATCAAATGAAAAGGAAAAGCTACTAGGCATAGCCATAGAACAAATATACAGATAAACAAGTGTAAAACCTGTTGACTAATCTGTATTCCTGCTGTTTTGGTTGACGACATTTGCATCTGCGAAGCCAGAGAAGGCAAACAAAGGTGGTGCAACCTAATTTGCTCCTGCAAATATGTACGTATTAAGTTCAAATGACATGCCAACATAGCAAAAGCAGGAGTAAAATAAGTATGTAGTACTTGCTGCTGCAATCCACCATCATTCAATTTTATCTGTTGTCCGGCACCCAAAGAAGGCAAATTAGGGTTGCAAAGTTCAATATGTTCCTGCAAGTGACATTTGAATATAAAAGGGTTAAAAGAGTAATCATCAGTGAGAGGAGATAAGTATATTTCCAGAATACACATATGTAACTTTTACGTGGTGAGATGTTGAAGGCAAATCTTCCAGCTGTGAAAACTTGCCATTCTCAAGACAAGTTTTCTTCAATATATCACTATCACTTTCCAACCCTTGGAAACCAAATGCTTGTAGTCTTCCCTGTCCCATTAAAGAAGGTACAGCTGCATATGATGAGGGCCACATTGCCGGAAGTGGAGAAATTGAATGAGCATCTCCTAGTGATTGTGGGAAGGCAGATAATATACTGCCATTGCTCTCAATTGAACTGGACATGTTTAGTGTGCTATGAGGAAGTGCTACAGAGCATGATGGATTCAAGTCCAAGACAAATGTTTCTGCTGTTGAACTACTCTCAATAACTCCCTGCAGTGAGAAACTGCTTTCCTGTGCCACCTTATCCTGGAGGGATGGTTGTGAGTTTTGTCTATGTAGCCCATGCAGAGATAATTTCTCACCAGGAAACATGTCCTTGTCGATGCCAAATTTTATATCTCCATCAATGAAAATGGAAGAGGTGCTATCATGGCCATGAAGATTTAATTCTTCCATACATGCATTCCCTGTAAACTGACTTGAAGATGTCATGCATGTGGGAGGGTTCTTTCGATCTCCTCCATATGCTTCCATTGAACCAGAGAGTAAGCTAGTTGTCTGAGATACAGCAGCGCCAGCCCATGATGACCTTGCAGATGTATTTGCATCTGGCCACATTGGTGATGAAAGGAAGGGATCAATAAAATCATCCATTTCAGTTTCCAATAATTCCACTGCCGCAGTCTGAAAAGAGTGAGAATACTGATTCTTGTGATAGAAGAGAATAAAATCCTTCAGCTATAACTGTTTCACTCAGCAAGTCTCATTACCAAACAGCAGCCAGCATCTCTCCAATCCTATGTATGTGCATCAGCTTGACAAGTGATTTTGCGGACAGGATAATGAAAAATAGATACCAAACGTTTCCATTCACCTATTTCCAGAATGTCCCATAATCAGGAACGGTGAGAAATGCAAGTAGCTTCTCCTATTCCCTCAACTCCCACCTAGCATGACAAAGTATAACTGTTAACTTATTATAGCCATATAATTAAAACATCAGTTGCAGCAGTTGTCTTTCCATCAAAGAACCCTCAAATAATAACACTACAGAAACTATATAAAATTTTGGCCTCATAATTAAACAAAATGGAATCTAAATGGAACAAGAAAGATAAAAAGGGAACGCAGCATCATAATTCAAAGCACTCCACAATGCATTATTATTCTGCACCATCCAGAATGAAACTCCATCAATAAAAAACATGTCACTGCAAGAATCTTCCTCATCAGCTGAGGTAAGAATGTGATTAAATGATATGTATGTGATTATATGAGATGTATTCATGAACGAAATACCAAAACAATCATCTTGTGCTACTTACCAATTACCAAGAAAGTCATCCTCAGTTTTTCATGTAGCATGAGAATCTCCTTTTTCCTACATACTCCTTTAATACCAAATCAATCATGAGACCATGACTAAATACTCTAACCTCAAACTCAAGAGACTCGCGAAGGACTTTGAAATGTATAGACATCCATGTGGAAATGTATAGACATCCATGTGCTATCAAATACCCAAAATCCAGATACCTGAAATTTCAAGCAAATATCCATGATGATTCAGCTTAATCATGCTGACTTGCACTGATGCTCCTTACTAGTTAATACTTCACAGCGATCAACATCTTCAATCCACAGCAACATTCAAAATATTTGCCAGTCGTATTTGACAATTGCAACATCCAAATCTTAAGAGAAATTTAAAATCTTTTGTGGTCAGATAGCAGGTATAAGACTAGAGGAAGTTGCTAGAGACAAGGTACAATAAATGCTCCCATCAGATATTCTGGAAATAAGTTTAGTCAAGCAACCAGATAACTAAAAAAGCTAGCTATTTGCATGAAATCTAATTTAGTAACAAAGCCATTTCATTTTTTTGTCTGGTCATTGAACTTAAGAAAAGATGAAAAATCACATCAGCCTACCCTAGGAGCAAGGTCCTACAGTTCTTAAACAATAGGGCCAGGGCAGCTTGGCTCCATAAGCCTCCATAACATTCATGTTGTGTCACAAACACTTCAAACATCACCACACCTATAAATACTTAGATATCTTTGAGCACCTCAGAGGGATTTGAACCTAGGAGCATCTTCAAAGAGACAAGGTACCCACTGCTTGGGCCATGCCCAGGGTTGGTATTGAAGACCTGTCAGGTCTGATAAAGGAGCATTAACAGTAAACAATATCAACTCAACTAACTTCTCATACTTCTTGCAATTGCATGAAGATAACTATGCAAGGAACAAGCATTATATCACATTGGACTATTAAACAAAACAGAAAAAATAAATTCTTGTCATTTCAGCTAGAAAATTTCATGATTACACTCAACATCATGGAGCCAACCAATCAAGTAAGTCCTTAGGAAAGAAGAAGAGTGATAGTCCAACTTGAGACTAACTTATTGAGATGAAAACACAAACTTAGTAAAAAACTTATTTTATAATCATGATGAAGAAGTTCCAAAAGCATGGTATGCCATATTAGTCCATACCACCCCAAACCAAATGCATCATAGCATACCTATACCGAATCAAGACCCGGTATCATCAGTATGCTGACCCAACCTGCATGCCAGGCATGCTAACACTATATCAATGTTGTCCTGGTACAAAGTTTGGTACCGAGACAACAAAACTTATCCAAAAAAATTTCCAACCTGAATATAAGAAGTATAATATTGGAGCTTTCACATATTCAACCTCTATGTTACAAGACATTATCTGCTAGATATCAAGTAAGCTAATCTTGGTGCCAGTTAAAGATTGCAAAATTCAAGAGTACACCTAATTAGCCATTATTTAGCACCATAGAATCCATCTTTAGATGACAAAATTGTATTGTTCCATAAATATTCTAGAAGGAGCAATATTGTTGCTTTAGCATTTCATGGGCTCTTTGGGTTAAATAGACATTAAGTTCCAACACAAATGGTTCACATATTCCTCCACAATTTTAGCATAGGTCTCAGATATGATGATGACTAAAAACAAAATGTCAAAACCTGCAAATCATTAACCTTCCAATCTAGTATTTCGTTATTTTGTTTCTTTCATCATTGCAACCAGGGAGTGGATAGTCCAGAGATATCCGGCTCTATGATATATCATGTAATACAGACTGCAACAGGAAGGAACATCATACTGGATCGGATCAACCTGTAACAGAATATAGCCATACAGACAGCATGCTGCGTGCAGTCAAACCTACACATAAACTGCTATGTTCATTCCAGTAAGCTAAGAATAATCATGTTATGTCTCAAATCCCCCTTCACACCACATACAGATAGAATTAATAGGAAGTTAGGAAGTAATGCAAAAACAATATTGAAAGCCCAATTGACAATTTAGTTTAGGCTTTTTTCTTGCTTTTAAAAATAGAAAATGATGAATCTAATGTTTCTTCAATGCAGATCAATACCTATTGTCCAGGAATGCATAATCAACACTAGAATTGAACCAAGATTGTGTAAGTGAAAGAGTTTGTTCAATTCTCTCCATCAAATTCTTAGAACCTAATAATAAACTTAAAACAGAATGGATTGGATTTGTGATAGTAAGGACATGTTTGATCTACAATTCCATAAACAATCATAATTTGTATCAAAGTAATGATTGTTACAACATTTTTAGATAAAATACATCATTTAAAAAAGTAAAATTGATTATTTCATTGTCATGCTTATATTTTGATCAATTTGATCATTGTTTTGTCTTTTTTCTCATATTTATGCAATGCTAATCTTAAAGTTAAAAAATTGTCATTCTAAACAAATTTACTCTAAATATAAAAACTTAATAATACAGTAAATCCATTGATTATACATTACTGATGACAGAAGAGATATTCTATCACATTCTCAGGCTCATTTTTTATTTCAGCTAAGCCATATTACATAAAGCTTCATAATGTTATGTCTTCAAACGGATGTTTACATAAAGTATCTGATGCAGCCCATAAGCAGCCAGGAGGCAACATAACTTTGATATGTATTATAAGAAATTCTAGATTTGGACAACCTGAATAATTTTCTTTTGTGACAATCAAGATGATGAAAGGAGAAGTTCAGAAAAAAGATAGATAGAAAACAGAGGAAATAACCTCCATAAAGGAGCTGATTCATTCAAATTAGCCCATAACCCAGACACAAACCATCACTCAAATGAACTCATGTTGGTAGATGCTCAAGCAACCCTAAAGTAATGTTTCCTGAGCAACAGGAAGACCACCTAGTTTCCTGTAATGAACCTAGGAGTCTAACTCACACACTTAATGTAAGCCTCATAGTCAACCTAAAACTCTAGTAAGTCAAAATTATATACTAACCTAACAAAAAACGACCAAAGACTTCTAATTATTACAATATTCATACCTCAAAGAAACCATATGTAAAAGTATTCCTAGCTTGTAATGCTTTCCTGATCAAATCTAGACAACACGCCTCCTTTAGATGATATTCCTACTTGTAATAGGGCTGAAAACCCATCAGAAAAATAACCATAAAAAACAATAAAAATAATCAAAGAAAACAGAGAATAAAAGCCTGAAAATTGAAAACAAATTAGGGCATCTAAATCTTTAAACTCACGACCGCAACAATATCTGGTATACATATATTCCTTTTATCTCCTTAGATTGAGAACACTAAGATAATAGCAAGTTCAAGTGCAAGGTTTAACACTAGGACCACTAAAGGTGCATTACATATGATATTTGTCATGCCTGTGAGGGCAGACATGAAGAGCAATATCAATATAAGGCAAAGCATCTTATTCTAAATTATTTCCACTCAAGACCAGAATAATCGTTCATATATAAGAACTTGCAGGTTATTTGGAAATACTGTGCATTACTGCAAAAAAAAAAAAAAAAAACAACTGCTGGCCTGACCTCAAAAGATGATAAAGAAGGTGGATCCAGATGGTTGAGAATTATCAATTACAGCAAAAAAAAAAAAAACTGCTGGCCTGACCTCGGTAGATGAGCTAAAGAAGGTGGATCCAGATGGTTGAGAATGATCAAGTTTTTTTTCTGTATTTCTCTTTCTAAGGCATCTCCAGGATGTCTTTCGTGATAGAAAACATCCAACTTTAATGTGCCAATGGACTAACCAGTTGGCTTATATTCATTAACTTGATTTAAGGTTTGAAAGCCATTTCTTTGGCTAACAGGCATAGTCACTCATCACCAGAAGGCAATTTAAATTACTCCATGCAAGGTCGCTATATATATATATATATATATATATATATAGTGCATGCTTGTAATGCATTTGCCTATAGGTTAGTGTATCTTTTTGCTCATTTGCAAGCTAGCTTTTAACTTGGTAAAATATGAAACACATGCCTCTGCTAAAAGCACTACTTTCTTGAGAATAAAGGAGCCCTGAATCTCAATAGTCTGACATAAAACCAAAAGAGTCAGAAGTGTCTGCTCCTTGTTCTTATGTGGACCAGGGAGATCAATGAATTATGAGCTACAAGCACCGTACACTAGACAGTTGTTGTATCCTTCCTTATTTTCACACTAGTAAACCTTAAAAATTGAATACATACAATTCCCTTACTGCTTTTCTAGATTCATTACAATGGATCAACTTTAGATTTTACCTGCTTTTAGTTGTTCGCATAAAACACTTAAAGCAAGAAACCCATGCAACAAAAGAACCTATTATTTCACTTATTCTCAATACTCATACTGTATAATTTTCTATCGTGCACTAACTCCCCATCAGAAGAAAGCACGAAACTTTATGATTTGCCCGATAATTCTTTGATGGGGATTTTAAAAGAAAAAGAAAAATAAGAAAACACAAACATCTCAAGCACAAACACAGGCTGAACAACTCAACAAAATGAGAAATAAAAACAGAAGTTCAAGAATGGCGAAAAAAACGCATCTTTACATCTGCGACATCAACTCACCAACCATAACCACAAAATCAACCCACATACCATCAGAAAAAATTGACAAACGGACACCAACTCAAGCGATCGAAACAGCACTAGACCCAAAAAAAAAAAACAACAACAACTACAACTACAGCTAGATCCAGAAAAAGAAAGCGGAAGGAGGAGAATAAATTCGCGCATTAGAAGATTAGGGATTAGAGATTCACACGCAAAGACGAACACCCGGGACTCAAAGCAGAGTCATCGCTAATTATGTGATTCCACCGAGAGGTTTCGCGATCCCTCACCCTAATTTAGTCGAAGCAAGGGGATTGGGAGTGGCGGGGTTATACTTTCCGAGAGAAAGCCAAGAGAGCAAGCTCGAGAGCATAATAAGACACAGGCGTTAGAGAGAGAGAGGAAAGACTAGAGGAAAAAACAGTTCCAGCTTTCTCCGCCGAGAACTCATCGGTCTTGGTGCGAACGGGGGGTCGAGTAGGGGAGCTACGGTGTGAGTCGTATACACTATCGAATGACTTTGTATACGAACGACATTTTTTCTATTTATATAGTACCAAGTTGTGGCATCGTCTTGGAACCTTGGCTTATGGTGTGATCACCGACTCTCGGAATAAACATTTCCTTCCCACTTGGATATTAGTGACAGGTACTGATCTTATAATTACATATTAGTTATATGAAGAATCATAAAAGCAAGATAAAATTTATAATATGAATGAATGAATAATAATAATAATAATGATTCCAAATGGAGGATGACTAATAGGAAGGCAGGGGAAGGTGGTAAGCTCACCATGGTGACCAGGTTTAAGGTTCTCTAATGAAAGGATTAGCTCATGATTTGATTGGTAAAAGTTTATATATAAAATTATTCCAAATTGTACGAGACTCACACGTAATTGACCAGGTGAGCGACAATTTATTTCTTCTATTTGTTTATTCGCTCTCCCCGGGGTTCGTTTTCCCGAAAAAGATTTTGTTCTCGACACGTGGCGGTCTTCAATTGCCTCTAAGCGTCCGGCTACTGTTCTCGGTTTTGATGGGAACTGCTCTCCACGCGGCTTTTTAAAAGCAATCGGCGGGAAAAGACACCGAACCTTCCCAAAATCACCAAACTACCCCTGGAATCGGTTACGCCCACTTTTTGACGTTTCTCAAGTAGTCGGTAGGGCAACTCGTGGGCAATTTGGTAAATTAAGCGTCCCGGACGGGGGAGAAGAAGTCTCGCCGATATCCCCGGGGATTAGCGCGGCGTTGGGACTTGTTTGTAATTTGAACGAATTTAGGGGTTGGATCATAATTTCGGGATGAAAGGAAGAGGGGTTTATGGCCGTCTGATTGGGAGAGGGGTAGGATGGTAAGTATGGGGTACGGGAGGTTTAGTTAAGTCCGGATTGGGCGGAGCGGTTCCGGGATTAGCGTTGGAAAATAAGGGGTTTTAAGACGCGTGGATGACGACGAGGTTGTACCTTTAGATATTGTTTGATAGGAAAACATTATTTTTGAATAAGTGAATGAGATAGAATTTATTTTTTAATTATTTATAGGAATATTTTTTAGTTATTTTATTGATCATATTAAATAAAAAAATAAATTTATAGAATAATATCTTTTTTCTTTATTTAGAGAATAATTAGCTATTTCTATATTTTCAGGAAATAAATCGAGTGAATAATTCATGATTAAGCATCTCTCTTGTTAAGCTATCCTTCATAGTTATAATTTTTCAGAATAAAAAAATATATATTAAGAATATTCTCTCTTAATTTCTATTTCAAGTATAGAGGAATAAATGGCAAATAGAGGTGGAAGGGATAGAAGGGAAAAAGAAAGACTCTGCGTCAACTGCGAGGAACTTCTTATTGGCTGCCAAAATTAGAAGGGCCCAGCTCAATTGAACAAAGCCCAAATTAGAAGGGCCCAGCTCAATTGAACAAAAAGTTAGATACGATTCTTTAGATATAGTTTGTGCTGTTCTTCGTTTAAAAGCCATATATATATATATAATGAGTTGATGGCATGCATAGTGGGATCACAGTAGGATAGAAAATATTATTGCTGTTGGATCCCATGATCATATACTTTAATCCGATCATTGCAGCAATGAGCCACACAAGAAAGCACTTCTTGTAGGGGGTTTTACGTGATTTGAAGGATTATTTGTGGTACATTGAGCAAGAGAATGATGATTGCTAATTAATGAGTAGTTGTAAGTTGGTGCAGTAAGTTTGGATGTTGGGGTTTAGAATTCTTTTTATTCTTCTTAAATTAACTTATGCGTAGCGAAGGCTTGAGAAGGTTCGTTGGATGACTGCGAGGAATGGGAAGTCCAATAAGATTTAATTTATTGTGAGAAACGTACGATTGAAGCACCGGACCATGAATCCATATATTGGATGACTCGTCAAAAATGAGTATATGTGGTCTTTGATTGCGTCTTGCACATATGCCTAATATACGCAGAGAGATTGTTCTCTTTTCATGTCTCCGTACAATGAATGGATGTATGTATGTGATGACGCTCGATCACCTTTCTGGACGTCGGGAACGGAGGCACTCCTCGAATCCTTGCTTCGTCGGGGTGCCTGCAAAGAAGTTCCGGGACCGGAGGGGGTCTCCGGCGAGACCCTCCAACGGCCAAGTTAGTGACTGAGGTCACAGCTGAGAAGGAGCTCGAGAGAGCTCTTGAGAAGGGAGAGATCTCGAAAGAATTGGATTCTTCTTTTGAGAGTTAGGGCATCAAGTGTGTAAACTTGCGTTACCTGGTTCTCGACGTAATTTACCCTTTTATAGGGGTTGACGCTGGCACGATCATGTGGGTTTTTGTGAAGTCAGAATGTCTGCTGAGCCGTTGCGTAAATCTGGGCTGGTTGGTGGGTAAGTCCCGTCAGTTGTTGGGTAGGTAGGTGTTGTCCCATCAACGACGTTACCGGTAGGTTGTTGGATCCGGCGGTGTCAGGCGGCGCGCGTCAGAGATGGCGCCCTGAACTGATAGGGCCATGCTGGGGCTGATCTGGGAATGCGCCGAGGCCGCCTGGCTTGGAGAGGCCGGGGGCCGCCTGGGAAGATGCTGGGGCCGCCTAACTTTGAAGGTGTCGGCCTTTGGCCAGCGCCGGAGGCTGACGCTGGAGGCCGATGCTGAAGGCCGTCGCTGGCGGTCGTCGCTGGAGGCCGTCGCTATCGGCCGTCGCTGGAGGCCGACGTTGGCGGCCGGTGCTAGAGTCTGTCGACCTTTGGCCAGCGCTGGAGGCCGACGCTAGAGGCCATCGCTGGCGGCCGTTGCTGGAGGCCGTCGCTGGCGGCCGTCGCTGGAGGCCGACGCTGGCGGCTGGCGCTGGAGTCTGTCGGCCTTTGGCCAGCGCTGGAGGCTGGCGCTGGAGGCCGACGTTGGCGGCTGTCGCTGGCGGCCGTCGGGGAGGCTGACGCTGGCGGCTGGCGCTGGAGTCTGTCGGCCTTTGGCCAGCGCTTGAGGCTGGCGCTGGAGGCCGACGCTGGAGGCTGTCGGCCTTTGGCCAGCGCTGGAGGCTAGCGCTGGAGGCCGACGCTGGAGGCCATCGCTGGCGGCCATCGCTGGTGGCTGTCGCTAGAGGCCGTCGTTGGCGGCCGTCGCTGGAGGCCGATGCTGGCGGCTGGCGCTGGAGTCTGTCGGCCTTTGGCCAGCACTTGAGGCTGGCGCTGGAGGCCGACGCTAGAGGCCGTCCAAAAAATTTTATTTTTCATGGGTCAACCGGCTCCATCAAATGCCCCCTACACTCCTTGAGCTTGCGTGCCCTGCATCAGCTAAGCGAAAGGAGTGTAGAACTTCAAGAAATTTTTTTGGTGGCAAAGTTGAGGCCGTCGAGAACCCTTTGAACCCCGGAGGGTGGCCAGAGGATGCTTGGGCCAGGCTCAGGTGCCTTTTTCTTTAAAGAAATTGGTCCCCTTCTGCAGGGTTGATCTGCCCCCCCCAGGAAACTCTGTCGATCGGAATCCGCGGGTCTTGAGCTTGAGGGTGCCGATACGGAGCCGGTCTTTGGTGCCGACGCGGAGTAAGTCTTTGGTGCCGACGCGGAGCCGGTCTTTGGTGCCGACGCAGAGTCGGTCTTTGGTGCCAACGCGGAGCCGGTCTTTGTTGCCGACGCGGAGCCGGTCTTTTGTGCCGACGCGGATCCGGTCTTTGTTGTCGATGCGGAGTCGGTCTTTGTTGCCGACACGGAGCCGGTCTTTGTTGCCGACGCGAAGCCGGTATTTTGTGCCGATGCGGAGCCGGTCTTTGTTGCCGACGCGGAGCCGGTCTTTTATGCCGATGCGGAGCTGGTCTTTGTTGCCGACGCGGAGTCGGTCTTTGTTGCCGACGCGGAGTCGGTCTTTGTTGCCGACGCGGAGCCGGTCTTTGTTGCCGACGCGGAGCCGATCTTTGTCTAAGAAATATACTCATCCCAAGAGCATGGTAAAACAATATTCTGAATAATACTTTATTAAAGAATCAACAAGCTATTGATAATACCGTCCGCGTTCCGAATGCGGGGGAGAAGCTTCCCATTTTGATGCCAGCTTGCTTCCTTCCATCGGCTCCCCGAGCTGTGCTCGCCCCTCATGAGGTCATGCTATTGTTCCTTCCGTTAGGGCATTCTTGAGGCAAATCTGAGGCGCTGGAGGTGCCGACGCACCTGGGGCCACGAGGTTTCCTCGAACGAACCTGCCCAAGTGGCCCTGCTAGACAAACTTTTCAATGACCTTCTTCAACTAGCGGCAATCTTCGGTGTCATGCCCATAGTCTTGGTGATATCGGCAGTAAAGCTCTTTGTTGTGGGGGTTATTGACTTTAGGGGATGTGGGCATTGAAAGTAAGGCTCCTCCTTAATCTCTAGCATGATGTGGGAGATCAGAGCCATGAGAGGAGTAAACCGCCCCTTAGGAACCAGCGCCTGGGGCCGGTGGTCAAAGCGACGGGGTGGTTCGGGCTGCCTGGATCGTCCCTCAGCTGGCTCCGTGGGTGTTGGCTTCTTATTGGAACTCCTGCCGGCTTCCCTTCTGGACGAGTCAGCCTCGTTGGCGCGGATGTACTTCTGGGCCCGGAGGAGGAGGTCGGAATAAGAGCTTGGGGGCTTCTTATCCAGGGAGAAGGTGAAGCGGGGCGGAAGGAGTCCCCGCTTCAGCGCTAGGGAGGCCACCGCACCGTCGAGATGGTAGACCTCGAGGGCGGCGGTTTTGAATCGGGACACGAAGTCCCGTAGTGACTCTCCTTCCTTCTGGCGGACGGAGAAGAGGCTGTCTGCCACCCTTGGGATCCGGCGGTAGGTATCAAAGTGGGCCAAAAATGCCCTCTCCAACTCCCGGAAGGAGTCGATGCTGTGAGGGGGCAGGCGTGAGTGCCATGCACGGGCAGCCTTCTGCAGGGTTGCGGGGAAGGCCTTGCAGAGAAGGGCGCCTGGGGTGCCCTAGATTTGCACATAGCTTTATAACTCTCGAGGTGGTCGAGGGGGTCGGTCGTACCGTCGTATGGGTCCACCTAGGGGAAGCGAAACCTCGAGGGAACCGGTTCCTCCAGTATGCGGCGAGTGTAGGGAGGACGAGTGTCGAACTCTTCCTTCGGCTGATGGTTGATCTTCTTGGCGAGCTCGTCGAGGCGCCGGTTGTACTCCTCCAGGCGTTCCTCTGCCTGGCGGTTGATCGTCGGGGCCCTCCGAGATGGCTCGGAGGAAGAAGAAGAAGAGGAGGCAGAAGGAGATGGAGACGAACGTCGGGACTTCCACCTGGGTTCCTCGTGATGATGTGGCTTGGGAGGAAACTCGTTGGGGCCGTGGTCAGGGGACCGTGGCCACTTGGAGGGCCCGCGCTGAGGCTTCCTGGGGAAAGCTTGACGTCGGCCGGTCTCTCGTCGACCGGCCTCCCACCGAGGGGAGCTTCCCCCAGCCGACTGCTGGCTGGTGAGGGGAGCAGTCTAATGCTGGGTGGCCATGGACTATCGTTGCTGGAGCCCATGGATCATGGCGGTGAGATTCTGGACTTGCTGGGAAAGAGTCGCCAGCCTCTCCGCTGTTTGGACAGCAGCGTCCGGCGACAGGCAAGCGACCGGAGGGTCGGCAGCATGGGATTGGCCTCCTGCTGTCTAGTTGGCGGGGGAAACCCTGCTGGGCAGCTGATGGAGGCATCCTGAGCTCGGGTCACCACCATGGCTTCTAGAAGAAGAGAGGGGACGAAGGATGTAGCTCCGGGAGGACATTCGCTACTTTTTCTTATGCCCCCCTACCTGGCGCGCCAATCTGATGACGCTCGATCACCTCTCCTGGACGTCGGGAACGGAGGTGCTCCTCGAATCCTCACTTCGCCGGGGTGCCTGCAAAGAAGTCCCAGGACTGGAGGGGGTCTCCGGCGGGACCCTCCGACGGCCAAGTTAGTGACTGTAATCACAGCTGAGAAGGAGCTCGAGAGAGCTCTTGAGAAGGGAGAGATCTCGGAAGAATTGGATTCTTCTTCTAAGAGTTAGGGCATCAAGTGTGTAAACTTGCGTTACCTGGTTCTCGACGTGATTTATCCTTTTATAGGGGTTGACGCTGGCACGATCACGTGGGTTTTCGTGAAGTCAGAATGTCTGCTTAGCCGTTGCGTGAATCTGGGCTGGTTGGTGGGTTAAGTCCCGTCAGTTGTTGGGTAGGTAGGTGCTGTCCCATCAACGACGTTACCGGTAGGTTGTTGGATCCAGCGGTGTCAAGCGGCGCGCGTCAGAGATGGCGCCCTGAACTAATAGGGCCATGCTGGGGCTGATTTGGGAATGCGCCGGGGCCGCCTGGCTTGGAGAGGCCGGGGGCCGCCTGGGAAGATGCTGGGGCCGCCTAACTTTGAAGGTGTCGGCCTTTGGGGCCGTCGGTCTTTGGTGTCGGCCTTTGGCCAGCACCGGAGGCTGGCGCTGGAGGCCATCGCTGGCGGCCGACGCTGGAGGCCGGCGCTGGCGGTCGACGCTGGAGGCCGGCACTGGAGGCCGACGCTGGCGGCTGGCGCTGGAGTCTGTCGGCCTTTGGCCAGCGCTGGAGGCTGGCGCTGGAGGCCAACGCTGGAGGCTGTTGCTGGCGGCCGTCGCTAGAGGCCGTCGCTGGCAGCCGTCGCTGGAGGCCGACGCTGGCGGCTGGCGTTGGAGTCTGTCGGCCTTTGGCCAGCGTTGGAGGTCGACGCTGGCGGCCATCGCTGGCGGCCGTCGCTGGAGGCCGACGCTGGCGGTTGGCGCTGGAGTCTGTCGGCCTTTGGCCAGCGTTGGAGGCTGGCGCTGGAGGCCGACGCTGGCGGCTGTCGCTGGCGGCCGTCGCGGGAGGCCGACGCTGGCGGCTGGCGCTGGAGTCTGTCGGCCTTTGGCCAGCGCTTGAGGCTGGCGCTGAAGGCCAACGCTGGAGACCGACGCTAGAGTCTATCGGCCTTTGGCCAGCGCTGGAGGCTGGCGCTGAAGGCCAACGTTGGAGGCCGTTGCTGGCAGCCGTCGCTGGAGGCCGTCGCTGGCGGCCGTCGCTGGAGGCCGACGCTGACGGCTGGCGCTGGAGTCTGTCAGCCTTTGGCCAGCGCTTGAGGCTGGCGCTGGAGGCCGACGCTGAAGGCCGATGCTGGAGGCCGTCCAAAAAATTTTATTTTTCATGGGGTCAACCGGCTCCATCAGTATGTATAAAATAGAAGGTAGACTTTGCTACATTCGAATGTAGTCAAATTCAATATTCAATCACCTTCTTTATTTTTGGATTCATACAAATTTCAAAGCTATCTCAATTTTTTTACTCTTTTTTATTTTAGAATTTATGAATTGTTTGAATCTAAAGATGAAGGAAGATGATCAAATTTAGGTTTCGCTATATTTGAATGTAGTCAAGTTTAAAATTTGATCATCTTTTTCATTCTTAGATTTACATAGATTTCGAACAACCCTATCTTTTTTTTTATTTTGAAATTCATGAACTATGTAAATCTATTAATCTAAGATGGAAGAAGTGGTCGAATTACATTCGAATATAGTCAAGTTAAGATTCGATCATCTTTCTCATTCTTGAATTTATATGAATCTTGTAATCATCTAATATTTTTTTTATTTTTGGAATCCATAAATTATATGATTATAAGGACAGAAAAGATGATCAAATTTAAGCTTGACTACATTTGAATGAAGTCAAGTTCAATTTTTTCTATATATCTCTCTCTTTATATAAAAGGCATAGTACTTATTTAGTTTTTTCTTAAGTTTTTTTTTTACTTAATTTTTTCCTGCATTCTTCAACTAAATATGAGAAAATAAAAAGAATTCTTTTTTCCTTTAATTTTTCCAACTAAAGAAGCACTTAATAAATGCATTATTGGTACCCACATATTTCTCTTCATGAAAAACTAAGTGCTTGCTTAGTATGGTTATCAAATGAAATGAATTCAACAACAGCTGTTTCCCATTAGTTAACTCTTTTTCTACGTTTAAACTAACGCTTCTTCAAAACGAGATCTAAATAAAGAAAAGTATGCATCTTAAAAAAGTGCACGCAAACTTTAAAGGGGACACAAAGACTCGAGATTATGGTAAAAGGAAAGAGGAAACAAGATAGCGTCGAGCGAAAAGCTCAGCCGATGGAAAGCGGCGCCGCACGTCACGGCTAATTGGTGGCCACACCGGCTTCAGCGTGAAATTTCGGAGACGTGATCGGCGCTGGATTTGCCGACTTAATTTGGGTCGGAACCTGAGCCCATTAAAGCCCGTAAACATTGCATTTATGGAAAAGGCTTTGTACACCAATGCAGCAATAAACTATACCACTTCTTTTATTAGTTCACATACATACGATACTTATTAAAAAAATATTAAGACAGTTTTATACTTAATTTTAAACTTACGATATCGTAGTTATAAAATTAAGACACTCGTACTGAAAGTAAAAAAAATTATGACACTCAATTGTAAATTTATGATACTGTAATTATAAAATTACGATACTCATTCAGAAAGTAAGTCTATACACAAATTCTATAAAAAAAAAAAGATGAACGGATGTTAATATTAGGAATTGTATCCTAAAGCCAATCATTTGATGATTGTACTAATATAAATAGCATATTAATTGATATATTAATAAAAGTTATTTGGCAGTTTATTCATTACAAGAACATCTTCTTAAAACTCCTAATAGTAATGAAGCCCTCAGGATCTTCCTTCATGATAAAGGAGGATTTATCTTTGAAGGTCCTCAAAAGAGTTTGCGACCAAATTAATGATATACTATGAAAGGGCCATAGTATTATCAATTATAGGACGTTGTATATCATATTTATTGGTTGTCCTCTTAACCAAGGAGTGTAGAGACACTGGTATGATATACAGGTGAAAGTGTAGGAGTACATTTCATCGAACGTGACTCATTTCCAGATACTCTGCTGTCAAGAGTTAATCCGAGAAGATATAGGTATAAGTATCCTTCAGACCTGAAGATCACAACCGGTGACTTGCAAGAACTCATTGTACTTAGGTGCCGGACCACTTGGATTTCTAATCCAGCTACGAAAGGTTACTAGGTGCAGTCAAGTACTTGTGGTAGTCAGTTGTGGATCAAGATAGAATTTGACCTATCCCGTTAAAAGTAGAAATGCTTGTGTTTTAATTTAGCAAGACCTTGGCCAAGGCACTTCATGTGAAAGTCACATGATCACTAAAGTTGAAATCACTTTATGGATTTGCTGTTTAGAGTTGATAGGCTCTTAAGCCATCCTTAGCATTTGTGGTCAAAAGAATGAATTATACGGTAACTGTTTCTTAGGGTTCTTGGAGTTTGCTCGGCAACTCTTTGACCTATCCGGACGTTGGGTTCCATTGCTAGATGGGCACATCGATTAGTATAGAAAGTTGTTCCTATGCTACCGGCTTAGGTTCAAACCTAGAGAGTCACACGCATAGAAGTTTCCTAGGATGATCTATTTGCTGATCAACGATTGAGAATCATATATGATTTAATTAATCAATTTGATTGATTGAATTATCTCAATTGGGTTAAGTACAATTGAATAAGATTCAATTTGGTTTAAGTCTATTAGAAGGACTAATCAATTTTAAATATTGATTTAAAATTAGACTTAATTTAGATTTAAATAGATTCAGGACTAGACAAATTTGATTTGAGCTAGGACCATAATCTATTTAGGTTCAATCCAATAAATTCAAATCAGCTTAAACCTAAACCCAAACCCAAACCCCTCGCATAAGGATATCACATGATGAAATAACTTGATTAAATTCTCACGAAGAATTTAATACATTAATTTTTCTCTAAACCATTTTCGTTGGAATTCTAAGTGTTAGAATTCATATGGAATTAATGTACCTCTTTGAGTTAACCAACGATGGAATTCTAAGTGTTAGAATTCACATCTTTTTGGTTTTCACCGAACGTGTCGGAATTAACCAAGTGCTGTGTCTCTTTGGTTTTCACCGAACGTCAGAATTAGCCAAATGCTGCATCTCTTTAGTTTTCACCGAACGACAGAATTCTAAGTGTTAGAATTCAATGGGCTAAAGGCTACATTGAGCCTATAGAGGACATTCTTCACCAGATCATAGAACACAACACACGATATGTCATTGATTGAAATTCTAAAGAGTTAGGACACTGCTCTTTAGAAAGATGAACTCCATGTCGAGTAGGTAAATTACCTTTCTTAGAGTTTTGCATCACAAATCTGACAACCACCTTGTCAATATACGAGGCCTGAGACAACGTCAAAAGCCTATTATTATGATCCCGTATAATTTGGATGCCAAGAATGTAGCTTGTTTCTCCCAAATCCTTCATTTGGAATTGGCTGGCTAGCTAGTTCTTTATTTTGAACAGAGATCCTACATCATTCCCAATGAGTAAAATGTCATCTACATAAAGAACTAAGAAGACCACTTTATTTCCTTCCTTTTGCTTATAGACACAAGGTTCACCTAAATTTTGTTCAAAACCATAACATTTTATGACTTCATTAAATCTGATGTTCCAAGACCTAGAAGCTTGCTTAAGCCCATAAATGGACCTTTACAATTTGCAGACTTTCTGCTCTTAGCCTTTAACCACAAAACCCTCTGGTTGGATCATATAAATAGTCTCTTCAAGATGGCTGTTCAAAAACTCCATCTTGACATCCATTTGCCATATCTCATAATCATAATGAACAGCAATTGACAAGAGAATCCGAATGGATTTTAGCATGGCTACTGGCGAAAAAGTATCCTCATAGTCTACTCCCTTTTGGGTAAAACCCTTTGCCACTAACCTAGCCTTGAAAGTCTCTACTTTTCCATCGGCTCCTCTTTTTCTCTTATAGATCCATTTGCATCCAATAGGCTTTACGCCTTCTGGTAGATCTACAAGCTTCCAGACTGAATTAGAATACATTGATTCCATTTCGAGTTTCATGGCTTCTTGTCATTTCTTTTTATCGATATCCTCCATTGCCATCTTGTATGTCAATGGATCATCATCACTGCCATCGGTGACTACAACTTGTGCTTCTCCATCCTGACCATAGCGGATGAGTAATCTTATTTCCCTCCCACTACGTCGTGGTGGCAGTGGTATTTGATCTTGAGTAGTGGTCTCAACCTTTTGTCGTTCAACAACTTTTGTTGGTGTGGGGTTGATCTCATCAGCTAGCAATTTTTCTAGAACTACTTTACTTCTAGGTTTGAATTCTGTCATATAATTGTACTCGAGAAACGTTGCACTTGTCGACACAAAAACTTTGTTATCTTGAGCATTATAAAACAGTCATCCTCTTGTTCCATTAGGGTACCCAACAAACATGCATACTTCTGAACGAGATTCCAACTTCCCAGTCTTTCCCTTCAGCACATGGGCTGGACATCCCCATATGCGGATGTGTCTCAAACTAGGCTTGCGACCATTCCATAACTCTAAGAGAGTCTTAAGGATTGACTTAGATGGAACTAAGTTTAGAATGCATACAGTTGTTTGTAATGCATATCCCCAAAATGAGTTAGGCAAAGAAGAATAGCTTAACATTGATCTTATCATATCAAGCAAAGTGTGATTCCTTCTTTTAGCTACACCATTTTGCTATGGTGTCGCAGGTATCGTGAACTGTGATAATATTTCATTCTCAATCAAGTGGTCCTGAAATTCATAATCCAAGTACTCTTCTCCTCGATCAGATCGAAGAGTTTTGATTGATTTACTGAGTTATTTTTCTACTTCAGCATGGAATTCTTTGAACTTTTCAAAGGCTTCTGATTTTCTTTGCATCATATATGCATATCCATATCTAGAATAATCATCAATGAATGTGATGAAATATTCATAGCCCCCTCTAGCTTTGACATTCAAAGGCACACATACATCAGTATGTATGATCTTTAAATGTGCTTTTGCTCTTTCACCTTTTGCTGAAAAAGGTCTTTTGGTCATTTTTCCTTCTAGACAGGATTCACAGACTGGTAGAGTGTCAACTCTTAGCTCTCTTAAAGAACCATCCTTCACTAGTCTTTCTATTCTGTCTATATTAATATGACCAAGCCTCAAATGCCATAAATACGTGTCATTGTCATTATTCACAACTTTTCTTCTTTTAGGAGTTGGTTCAGCAAATGTAAACATTTTGGTTTGAAGCAAGTTGTTGGAATTTGGTTTAACAAAATATAAACCATTTTCAACATACCCATAACAAATATTTATGAGTCAACACTAAAAGAAATAGAAATAAATTGTTCATGCAACTTTGACACCGAAATCAAATTCCGTTTGAAATCCGGAATATAATAAACATTGTTCAAAAGCAAATATTTATTATCAGCAAACGATAGTCAAACTATCCCTACTGCTGTCGTTGACACCTTTTCTCCACTGCCTACTCTTATTGTGAAATCTCCCACTTGAAGATCCCAGGCAGACTCAAGCATCTGCAAAGAAACACAGACATGGTTAGATGCTCCTGAATCAATAATCCAGTTTGAGAAATCATTCTCAACTAAGTATGTTTCCATGACTAGTAAATCTAATTTACCTTGTTTCTTTTTCTGTTTCAGCTCATCAAGGTACCTTTTACAGTTCCTTTTCCAATGGCCATCTTGATGACAGTGGAAACACTTTCCTTTAGGTTTAGGCTGAGCAGCAGCCTCTCCTTTCTTCTTCTGAATCTTTTTCTTGTTATCCTTTTTTTTCCCACATAATTCTTCTTCTTTTTCTTTGAAGAAGAAGGCTTTGCCTCAGCTGCGTTGGCTTTAGCAATAATTTCCTTACCACCCTTATCATCTATAAGAGTCTCATATATTTGCAGCTCATTCAGGAGTTCAGTCAGATTATACTTTTTATGATTCATAATGTAATTAGTCCTGAATTGGAAAAAAGCGGGAGATAGTGTCTCCAGAATCATGCCAACCTGAGTCTTTTCATCAATTTTAGCTCCATTGATCTCAGCCTCATTGAAATGATTGACCATTTTGAGGATGTGCTCACGAACAAAAGAACCATTCTCCATTTTGCTATTCATAATGGCTTTTACAGCTTCATAGCGAGCCTGATCAGATGGGCGTCCAAACATCTGCTGCAGAGATTTCATAATCTCTCTTGCAGTTTCAAAGGCCTCGTGCTTAGTTCTAAGCACCTCATTCATTGCTGCTAATAAGTAGCAACGGGCTTTGTTGTTTGTAACTACAACCTTGGAGGCACTGACTGGAGGCACTGAAGGACAATCCTCCTTGAGGACATAGTGGTAGTTTTTATTAATGAAAAGGATATTCATGTTGCTTTTCCACTTAACAAAATTTTCATCAGTTAATACTTGAGAGGCGAGAAGTGAGAAAATTAGGTTTGATATATTTGCTGAAAAATAAGAAAATTTTAATAAATAATTACATAAATATCATCACACAATTTAAGGCAAAGTAAATATGAAGCATAAATGTACATGTTAAAATACACAAAAACATGTTTACTTGAAAAGCTTAAGGAATTTTAATTTCTACAACTAAGTGCCGCCGTAGAGTAGGTCAAATAGTTGCTAATTAAAATGAGATCTTCTCAATTAATAAGTATCTCCCGAAATATCTCATATTTCTAATACTCATTAATTTTCTTAATTTTAGTCAACAAAGTAATTAACTAATTTAATTATTTCTTTATGAGTGTAACCGATCGTATCAGGCCTTTTGAGACTTAACTTAGAAATTGTTGTTGTAGGGTAGGTCAATTCTAAAATACATCTTAAAAGTCATATCGCATGAAAGACAACTTTGGTATTGCCATTAGTAGACACCTTCCATAAGGAGGATGAAATCAAAGCGTCACGAGGCGCTACTAATAACTCATTGAGACCAAGGGTTTATATTGTCATATTACCCTTCCCATTCATTATTTTGTAAAAGTATATTTTATTTATAAAACAACTTTTGTTTTCATAAACTCTTAGTTAATTTAAACAATTTAAATCACTAAGATTTTATAATGTTAAACACTTTAAAATTATAAAATAAGCTAAATGTGATAATTTAAATATAATATTTAAATTTAAAACATCATATTTGGCACATTAATTTTGCAAATCCAATTGCTCAATTAATTTACAAATTGAATCTCATTAAATTGATTGCAAAGTGCATTAAATATAATTTACTAAAAAAATTTTAGTAAAAAAATAATAATAATGCACAGATGCATGACATATATTAAATAGGTAGACACTTTTCTATCTAATATGGCATGAAATGTGATTATCATTGACATAACAAAAACATTCCATAAAAAAAATTGAAACGGAAAAGCTTCTTATACGTAGAGAGTAAATGTAATTATTATCTATATAATAAAAACATTCATTAAAAAGCGAAACGAAAAAACTTTAGTTGTGTAACTCCTCACACAGAGGCTCGTTGAATTCTTGGGAAACGGTGAGGCTCTTCGAATCATTAGGAAACGGTGAAGCTATTCAAATTCCTTGAAAAAGATGAGGCTCAATTCAAGGAAAAGGATTCCCCACTCAAAATCTCTTTGAAAATATTCTATCGGACAACCTTTGAAAAATTTCTCAATAAAACATGACTCTAAGTAAAAAATTCTAATTAAGAACTTTTTTCAAAACCATGAAGAACCTTTCTTCATCAATATAAAAGGAATCCTATATTCAATTGATCTAATCAAAAGAAAGTTGCATAGCTTATTCCATGGAATCGGAAAAATAATGCCAATCCATTCACACATACATTCATCATCATGAAAATATTAAAAGCATATTATGCATGCCAATTATATAAAGATTATCATATAATCTATTATTAAATTAATAGGGGTATAACCTGTTCTGATACCAATTGATGGTTATCTCAATACGTCTTTGAGATGTTTGCGGAAGCGAGATATGGATCAAATCACATATCTCAAATCACATATCCTTAAATAAGATAAGTATCGAATCACATATCTTAAAAAATTGAGTTAGCGCGATCTATACCTGTATTAATTTAATAACAAGAATAATAAGGAGATTAATAATTTACCTTTCATTTTTCACCAACACCACATTGGAATCACCAAATCCTTTTGATCACCACGGATCTTTCCAAACATTCTCCAGATTATGATGAACACGAACGAGTGAGCGTTCCTTTTGATTTGGGTTGAGATTACACAACTGAGTTTAATTCACTCTTTATTCTCAACTCATGAGATAAAGTGAAGTTGAAGGAGGAATTCTCTGTGGTTGACATTATTGTCCAATGTTCTTCTCTGTCTCTCGTCAATCTTATATTCATATAGAATAACAACTATCAACCTCTTTTATTAATTAATCAATTAATTAATATTTAAAGATCACTTCCAAATCTTGGAATTACTTTAACGTATATCAATCTAATAACCAATTGTTGGTTAGATATATTTATCATAGGACATTACGGAAGAGAGAAAGGCTCTCTCATGATCCCATATTTATTTCTCCAACAACTAAATAAATTTCTACATAGACTCTTCTCATGGAATATGCCTACGATGTGTTCCTCACCGTATAATGAACATTAATCCAATTAATTTTATATAAAAAATAATTTAGAATTCTCAATTCCAAATTTATAACTCAACCCAACATATCATAAAGTTCACATAATTTAATGAAGCCGTGAGGAACTATGGACATTATAATTCTAAGCTCCAATAATTTTGACATTCAAATAACACCTTAATTAAAATATCAAAATTATTAATTCCAAATTACTCTACTAAAAATTTGGAATTGCACTCTTAAAATTATAAAATTAATTATATTCATAAGGATTTGAATCGTCAATTGATATAGTTACTATATATAAATCAATCCTCCATAAACGGTTCATGATTAAAGCTAAGCATTTTTCGTTAACCTCTTTAATCATATCTTTATCCGTAAGTACCATTGATTCTATAATGAATAATATATTTATGATCCAATCATAAATTGAGCGCTCTTATTATTTAAGTCCCGAATCAACGGAACCGTCCATCTGATTTCTTTATGAAAGAATGGATTTCATCTTGTATATTAATATTCTTGGCTGCTTATATTATTATATTTCCAATATACCAAGAATTTGACACTATGTTTCTGTGTCATTACCTGGTAAGTCAAAAAATATAATACAATAAATAGGAGTCTATTAATTACTCAGAATTAAGATTGATTCACATATGACCATCATTGATTAATTTTGAATTCTCTATTTTAACAACGGAATTTATTAGAAATTCATAATTAATCGTGTTCTAGTCCTATATAATCAAATTATATAAAGTGCTTTCATTCCGATAATCTCATTATCAACAATCCGGATAAGATCGTTTCATTCAGAATGTAATGAACCGCACTAGTAATTTTAAATTAAAGATCTCGATTGCAAATATAATTTATAATTACGGATAATTTTAGATTATTTTACTTTAAATATTATCCTTCGTATATAACACTTATATACAATATTTAAAGTCACATTTAAATAATCCAGGGATTTTTGATATTTATAAAGCATCATAACATGTATGCAAGTATAATATTGAAAATTTTCTTAAATATTCAATAAACAAATAAATGTCATTTGTTTATGGGCACATATTCCAACACTCTTAACCAAGGAGTATAGAGACACTGGTATGACATACAGGTGAAAATGTAGGAGTACATTTTACCGAACGTGACTCATTTTCGGATACTTTGTTGTCAAGAGTTAATCCGAGAAGATATAGGTATAAGTATCCTTCAGACCTGAAGATCACAACCGGTGACTTGCAAGAACTCATTGTACTTAGGTGCCGGACCACTTGGATTTCTAATCCAGCTACGAAAGGTTACTGGGTGCAGTCAAGTACTTGTGGTAGTCAGTTGTGGATCAAGATAGAATTTGACCTATCCCGTTAAAAGGAGAAATGCTTGTATTTTAATTTAGCAAGACTTTGGCCAAGGCACTTCATGTGAAAGTCACATGGTCACTAAAGTTGAAATCACTTTATGGATTTGCTATTTAGAATTGACAGGCTCTTAAGCCATCCTTAGCATTTATGGTCAAATGGATGAATTATACGGTAACTGTTTCTTAGGGTTCTTGGAGTTTGCTCGGCAACTCTTTGACCTATCCAGATGTCGGGTTCCATTGCTAGATGGGCACATCAATTAGTATAGAAAGTTGTTCCTATGCTACTGGCTTAGCTTCGAACCTAGAGAGTCATACGCATAGAAGTTTCCTAGGATGATCTATTTGCTGATCAACGATTGAGAATCGTATATGATTTAATTAATCAATTTGATTGATTGAATTATCTCAATTGGGTTAAGTACAATTGAATAAGATTCAATTTGGTTTAAGTTTATTAGAAGGACTAATCAATTTTAAATATTGATTTGAAATTAGACTTGATTTGGATTTAAATAGATTCAGGACTAGACAAATTTCATTTGGGTTAGGACCATGATCTATGTAGGTTCAGTCCAATAAATTCAAATCAGCTTAAACCTAAACCCGAACCCAAACCATTCACATAAGGATCTTACATGATGAGATAACTTGATTAAATTCTCACAAAAAATTTAATACATTAATTTTCTCCAAACTGTTTCCGTTGGAATTCTAAGTGTTAGAATTCATGTGGAATTATGTACCTTTTTGAGTTAACCAACGATGGAATTCTAAGTGTTAGAATTCACAACTCTTTGGTTTTTACCAAATGTGTCGGAATTAACCAAACACTGTGTCTCTTTAGTTTTCACCGAACATCAAAATTAACCAAACGTTGCATCTCTTTGGTTTTTACTGAACGTCGGAATTAACCAAACGCTATGTCTCTTTGGTTTTCACCGAAAGACAAAATTCTAAGTGTTAGAATTCAATGGGCTAAAGGCTATATTGAGCCTATAGAGGACATTCTTCACCAGATCATAGAACACAACATATGATATGTCGTGGATTGAAATTCTAAAGAGTTAGAACATAAAATCCTGATGTGATTCTGGTGTTAGCAAAAGTTTGGTGGATCTTGGAGGAAGATTCAAGTAGGAGGATTCAAGATCAGCAAAGTTGTTTTTCCGCAAGCTAGCACTCCTGGGAATCCGATCATTCGGGGCTTCGCGTGGACGATACTAGAGGCCGGACGATTGAACGGTTGCAGAGCACAAAGGATTTACCTACTATTCTTAAGGTAAGTGATTTGATCCTTAGATCTTAAAGCAGGCTTCAAGACGAGTAGTATGACTTCTCATCTTGAAGATCAAGATATGATCTTGATGTTTTTATTTATATGCATAATTTAGATCAAACAATCCTATAGTATAAGGTAAAGATATGATCTTGATGCATGTTAGATAGATTACTATATAATCTTTAAGTTTTCGCATTAATAATTGTTATCAAATTTTAAAATATGCAAACCTTGAGATTGTTTCTCCCTATAATTAATGCATATCACATTAAAATTTAAGATGACATAAAGCTGTCTTAATATTTTTTAATAGATATTGTATGCATATGAACAAAAAAAAAACGGTACAATTTATATAAAATTTATTGTACCGAATGCAATGTATAAAATCTTTTTTTTTTCTTTTTTTTGCATTCATTTAGGGCTGGGCACATGCCCCTTTTTTTTTTTTTTAAAGCATAATAAGAGCCAATAGAAATGCCGTTCAAAATCTCCGGTGTCGTCAAGGCGTGAAGACCAAGAATTATGCTTCAATGTCAATGCGCAAGAATCATGAGTCGTTTTTCAAACCGGTGCCAAAAGGCACCGGTTTTAAACGAAAGGTACGAGATGAAAATTTTTTATGAAAATGGTGTTAAAAGGAAAAACGCCATTTCAAATGGCGTTTTTCCCCTGCTGAGTCATCATTTCCCTGATTTTCTTTGACACTGAGGCTCGGCCCCGTCAGCTGGGGTGCTGACAGGGGCCAAGACGAAATCGCCACATGATGTGGTGATTTCAGAGATGAAATCGCCACATGATGTGGCGATTCCAATGTGTTGGAATCGCCACATGATTGTGGCGATTCCAACACAGCCCCCCCCCCCCGACCAGAGAGCCTTCGATCGGGGGTTCTTTTAAAGGGCTTCCAGCCCTTTTTCATCCGCTTGAAGCCCTCCTTCCCCCGCCGCGGCTCGCCGGAGAGAGTCCTTCCCCCGCCACGGCTAAGTCCTTCCCCGCCACGGCTCGTCGGTAAGATCCCCCCGCCACTGCTCGCCTACCATCGGAGTCCGTTGCTGCTCGCCTTCTACCAAAAATCCATCTTTTGGTGGGAGTTTACAAGGTACACAAAGTCTCGATTTTCTCAACTAGATTCGATAATCCTAGTTTACAAGGTACACAAAGTCCCATACTCTATATAAACAAATTATTTTTGCTTTGTTGTATGGATGTGAACGTCCCACATTTGATCTATAATTCGGCCCTTATATATCATGCTATAACTCATTTTTTTATAGCAAATCTTAAATGTATGTAAAACCTGCTAAATTTTAGTATTTGCATAGCATAAAATATTTGGGCAAGCTAAGCTTAAACATATGCATGGAGAAAAGCATAATATTTTAAAATAAGATTCGTTGTTTTCAGATCTAAATAATAGCGGCTGATATGACGTAGATATGGCATAACATCACATCTAAATAATAGCCGTTGCTTTTAATGTTATTGATTGCTTGTAAATGTTGCTTTTGTCAGATTATCAAGACATGGCTCATAATGTCTTAGATCCAGGGCCTCGTGATCCTACTGTTCTCACTTTGCAAGAGTTACATAGATCAACGAACATATTTCAAGGCAAGGTATGTATTATTGATCGACGGTTCTTAATTAATTAACAATTGTTTATATTGATGCGGATGTATCAAATATTTTTATTTTAGGAGTTACCGGTTCTTAGATGCCGTCGGCATGATGCATATATCTGGAAAGAGACACCGGGAATGTCACACCCACAAGTGTAGTACTACCTAGATCGTGTCGGCATGTTTGGCATATATCGGATTGGCCAGATTCGACTGGATGTCGGCCTTATTTTTGCACTGGTAGAGAGATGGCGGCAAGAGACCCACACATTTTATCTACCTTTTGGTGAGGCGACCATTACACTATAGGATGTAAGTATTCTGAGCGGCCTCCGGATTGATGGTTCCGCTGTTACTGGGTTAGATCCGCGCCATACAATTTCGGAGTGGCAGGCTATATTTGGGAGGTTATTTGGTGTTGAACCTCCCGTCGAAGCATTTCCGAAAGGTCGTTTTCGTTTAGCATTCTTTGATCAATTCTATCATGACCTTCACTTGGACGAAGATGTGGATGATGCGGTTGTGCAGCAGTTTGTGAGGGGACAACTTCTTCGAATCATTGGTGGAGTGATTCTTCCGGATACCTCTGGTAATTTAGTTAAGTTGATGTACGTGCCATTTCTTGAAGACTTGGAGGCTTTTGCTGCTCTAAGTTGGGGATCGGCTACACTGGCTGGTTTATATAGAGCACTATGTCGTGCAACGAGCCCTACCCAGTCTGACATCGGAGGATACCTCCCACTGCTACAGGTAAACACTTTATACTTATGTCTGAGATCGATGTAATTTTATTTATAAATTAAAATTTTGAAACATCTGAACATGCAGATTTGGGCATGGGAACGATTTCTATTTTCCATCCCACGAGACTCGAGATTCCGGAGGCTAGACCATCGGATACCGATGATGATTGGCACTTAGGTGCACCGCGGGGGTATAGATGGCACGTAAGATACAACATGAAAAATATTCCAACCCATACACTACGTGCGTATAGGGACCAGTTGGATCTGTTGGATGATACTGAACAACGGGTATGTCATGTTATATATGGAATTCAATTAGATTGATTCATTATGTTGCATAATGATTAATTAAATTTTTCATATGCAGTTCTTATGGTGTCCTTACTCGCCGGCAGTTATTTCTATTTTACCTCCAAGCTGCTTGGTTAGTTCGGATATTTGGACGACGCGGATCCCGCTGATATGTTTTGATGTAGTTGAATGGCATTTGCCGGATCGGGTGCTTCGTCAATTTGGATGTCGCCAATGCATATCATGTCCATGCGATACGTCGCTACATCTTCATCAGATTGATCGACGGGGGAGGTCATATGCTGCATGGGATGCTGTGCACGGGACTTATGTTGCAACATGGAATGCACGGCGCCAGCATGTGATTGTGGGAGAGCCTATAGTAGCAGGATTCCCATGCACACCCGATTATATGGCCTGGTTTAGTAGCATCACTCGAATATGTGTAGGCCGCTCTGAGTATAGTGCAAGTGGTTATGAAGGGGAAGACACTTCATATGAGTTTCTGGTACTGATTTTAAATTTGTTTTGGGTATCTTTAACTTTTAAGTTACTAAGCTATGATATGAAATTTGGTTGTCATATTGTATGCAGCATGAAAGGTTTCAACAGTTGACTATCGAGCTCGAGCGGGCATTAGCCGTCCCAGAGGATGATGAGCGGCTACAGATTTTGAGAAGCGCGACGTCGATGGCGCATGGTACATTGTCCGTCGTCGGGCATCATCATGTTTGGAGCACAGCCCCTTCAGCACACTATCCGGAGGTGCCAGAGTTCACACGAGCCGACGTTGATCCGATGATGGAGACATTTCATTATACTCCATCGCCCTCTTGCATGCAGTCCCCATTAGCACACGAGTATTGGTTGTCAATGTGCCATAGCGAAAGCCCCCGTCATGTACCAATGTCCACTTCTCCGGCTCTAACTCCGATAGCCCAGTCCAAGCCTCTGCATTGACTGTTTTAATCCTTTCCATCAGAAAGTTAAACTTCTGAAGCTGATGTTCGCTCCCAGCTTTCCATACTGCTCTTTTCAACTGAACATTTGAGAATCTCGAGTTGAAATTACTGCAAACATGTCTCAAACAATATCGATGATAAGCTCTTGGTGGAGCCCATCCAATTTTATTATCAGCTATGGCACTTAGTATACCAGGATGTCGGTCAGATATAAGACAAATCTCATTTCTATCTTTCACAACATGCCTCCTAACCTCAGCAAAAACCAGCTCCAGCTAGCTGTACTCTCTTCATCCACAATTGCATAGGCCAGTGGAAATATCCTATTACCAGCATCAGTGCCTGTTGCGATCAGCATCTTCCCTCGGTACTTTCCATAAAGATGTGTTCCATCAATAGAAATCACCGGGCGACAATACCGAAACCCCTCAACAGATGGTTGAAATGCCCAAAATACATAATTCAAGACCCATTCAGAAGAACTAGCTTCACTGTAGAAATCCCAACATACAACTGTTCCAGGGTTAGCATTCTGCAGTGCAAGCATGTATCTAGGGAGCTTTGCATATGACGGTTCTCATTCACCAAATATATCAATCAATGCCCTCTGCTTTCCATGCCATGCTTTGGCATATGACACTGTATAGTGAAATTGTTCTGCAATGGTTGCTATAATAGCTTCAATATTCACACTTGGATCTTTCTCCACTATGTGTCGAACAGCATGGCTAATAACTCGAGATGTAATATGTTTGTTATCCCGAGTTAAATTACTGAATAAACAAGAGTGCGGCCCTTCATACCTTGTGATCTCAAAAAATCCATGCTTCTTCAACTTGGTAGCACGCAACCTCCACGGACACCGTTGGGCAGTACTTGAAGAGGCACATCTCACAGACCAGAATAGTTTCTTCGACTCCACCATATATGTGCGATGCTTCTTGATGTGATACATTTCACATGCTCTCTTCAGTTCATCTTTAGTATTAAACAATAATCCTTTAGCAAACTCAGTCATTGATGGATCCCAAAATTGAGATTTGAAGGGCAACTCTCTTGGAGTACTGACACATCCACCATCTTGCAAATTTAACTCATTATAAAATTCTGGAACTTGTTCATATGCAAAGGCTTGATGATCATGTACCTGAGTTGGAATAGGGTCTGGATGAGTGTATGCAGGAATCGAACTAAAGCCAGTGTCATGAACTACCACGTCTCCATATGACTCTTCATCTTCATATGACTCTTCTTCTGAGTCGTCATGTTCAGGCCAATAGTCATCATCTGCACTTTCGTCTGACTCCATTCCTCGACTATCAATATTACACTGATTGTTTACCACATCATCACTTTGTATAGCTGGCATCATTCCCTCAATCATTGGGAAATCCACTATAGGCCTAACCTGTTCCTGCTGCTGGGCAATAGAAGAACTGTCTCGAACATTCTCTACATGACCAACACTATATAGCTCAGGAACATCATCCTTTAACACATAGACTTCAATACATCGATATTCTGGAAACTTCGAGGGAAATGTCAACATGTGCTCCACATCGTTGTCGTCCTCAATTGGAAGAAGCACATATTTTTGATGCAATGTTGGAGATCTCCACATCAATCTGATGATATGTCTCTGTTCTGGAATTGTTAGAACTGTACGTATCTGATCAACCAACTCAGCGAAGCATGTTCCCGTACTCAATTTCAAACATTTACGAGGAGGTTGATTATAATGTATCCCTTCTTGGCCACCATGTTCAATTGATCCATCATAATATAGTAAAACACGTACAGTTTCCATCTAAAAAATGGTGATCAAAATTTATCTCTGATCAGCAACAAACAACAAAAAATTTTAAATATGCATGAGATGTGTGTTTAGTAGCATTTAGCACATATTGGTTCTCAAGGTATGGAACATTTAATCTCTCATGATGATAGCAAAAATAAAACATCTATATTGCTTTCTTCTTTGTCAAAAAAAAAAATATTAATATTAATTATATAAGGGAATGTATACATACACATCTCATGCATATAAAAATCAGTTTAAGAATGGAATGTGTATGTACCTTGACAGAATCCCCCAAATCTCTCCGGCAAGCAAAGGAACTTCAAGCAAGTCAGACTTAGGCTTCAAGCGGATGAAAAAGGGCTGGAAGACCTTTAAAAGAACCCTCGATCGGAGGCTCTCTGGTCGGGGGGTCTGTGTTGGAATCGCCACATCATGTGGCGATTCCAATTAGTTGGAATCGCCACATGATGTGACGATTTCATCTCTGAAATCATGTGGCGATTTCATCTCTGAAATCGCCACATCATGTGGCGATTTCGTTTGGCCCCTGTCAGCCCCCCAGCTGACGGGGCCGAGCCTCAGTGTCAAGGAAAATCAGAAAAATACATTAAATTAAAATTTTAAAGAAAATAACGTTTTTTCCTTTAACATCATTTCCATAAAAAGTTTTCATTCCGTACCTTTCGTTTAAAACCGGTGCCTTTTGGCACCGGTTTGAAAAATGACTCAATCATGGTTGGAAGAGCACTTACAAGTTGCCGGGTCAAGTCAATAATCATAAACCAAGTTTGCAAATGCTATTGCTAAATACTTATGAGAAAAAAATTTAAATTTAATGCATCATACAATATAGATATTTAACGAATAAGTTCATGATATCTTGAAATTGTTAAAGAAACAAACAGATAATGCATTTTACATTATATATGATCAAGTCATATTAAATTATAGATTAAAATAACTTTTAGTTTTAAAATTTTAATTATTACAATTTAATTTCTTATATTTCAAAAATATTACATTTCAATGTTTTATAATTGAAAATAAGCTAGTATTAATAGAATAATTAATATATCATTTTGTCGTCCAGTTACATGTTTGCGGTAGGATGATACGTAAGTTATTTTATCAATTTTTATTGATTTTATGTAACAAAAAATTATGAATATAATATTTTTAAAATATAAGGGATTAAACTATAATAATTATATTTGTTGGATTAAAATGGATTTTGAATAAAAATTTGAGGACCAAAAGTTTGTTTTTGCCAAAATTATATTAATATTAGTAGATTTATTAGCATATGTAATTCTTGGGCAAATGATATTAGTTTATTCATGCATCACATTAATATGATGGAATAATTAATACCGATGGAATAACTAATATATCATTTTGTCATCCAATTACATGTATGCGGTAGGGTGATATGTAAGTTATTTTATCAATTTTAACTGATTTTATGTAACAAAAAATTATGAATATAATATTTTTAAAATATGAGAAACTAAACTATAATAATTAAAATTTGTAGGATTAAAATAAATTTTGAGTAAAAATTTGAGAATCAAAAATTTACTTTTGCCTAAGTTATATTGATACTACTAGACTTATTGGTATATGTAATGCCTAGGCAAATGATATTAGCTTATTCGCGCATCAAAGCCACTTGATGAAGGCCGCTTGATCATTATTCCATGAAAAGTAATTTTATAATTTTTTTTTTAAAAAAACTTAAATTAGTCTCTTCAATATGTATTTACATGCATGCATGTATGTATGTAGGTTGATTGGATCATCTAAAAACATCCATAACCTACAAAGATGATCTTAGCTTAAGCTTAAATGAAGCCAACATAAACTTTTAGATGTTCCTACTTTTCCATATATAATGCATGTTTGTATCATTTTGATTTTAGGGGCAATATTGTTTTAAAACTCTAGATGGGACCCTTACAAATTAAACCAAATGCCACTGAAACAAGTTCAAATCAATTCATTCCTATATCATTTACAAGCCCAAATCGTCTACTTTCTTTTTAAGTCAGGTTTAAGCTAGCTTTCAGTTTAAAAGAGCAGACCCCGTTTTTTCTACCAATTTTTGAGGATCTAATTATTTTACTTGGTGTATTTTAAGCAGGCATCTACATTTAATTAAGTTCAAATTTCATTTTTTTAATAAAAGCAACAAGAGGCTTTTCTTACTTAAAACTTAAAAGTTTACTATTTTTTTAACCCAAATGCCAAGATCGCATGGTTTGTTGCTTGTTGATAACCATTTGTATTCATTGACCTCACATTAACCTCTTCCCATGGCCTATTGAGGTCAGAGCACTCTAACCCAACCAGCTCCATTAAGGCCATGGCCTACTGACCAAGAGAATGTGGGGCTCTGCAGGCAAGGAGTCCAGGCCCTCAAGTAAACTACTTGGAAGGTCCATTCAGAAGCTACATAGAAAAATTGATGTTGATTGGAATACGAAAGCTATGGATTCTTGTGGTTTGTTTAGGTGGATTATAGCTTTGAGATGGAAGGGGATAGGTACAGTAGTTTTTGTCTTAGTTTCTGGCCAGTATTTCTATAGTATTCTATTGATAAAAGGTTTATGTCTTTGAATTCTTGCAGTAGTATACGCTAACACTAGTGGGATGGTTCAAAGGCAGCTATGGATTGAACTTTAGCGTTTATTGAGTATTTCAACTGCATTTCAAAATTTCTTGAAAGGTAATTCCTTCGTTGATATAGAATTCATTGGTCCTAAATTTATTTGGTGTAATGATAGGAGTAGTGGTACTAGAATTTGACAAAGGCTTGATAGGAGTTTAGCCATGCTAGTTGGTTAGCTCACTTTTCTGATTTACTTTTAGACATTTTCTCGGATCGATTCTTAATGTTATCTTATGGTACTAAACCTTAATTTGATAATGGTGGAACCGAAGCATTTTAGGTTTAGAAATTTTTTATTCTATTTAGATGAGTCCTTCAATATGATCAATCAAGCTTATGATACAGTTGAAAGTAATAAATCAATTCATATATTGACTAAGCAATGGAATAATGAATGTATGTGAAATATTTTTAAAAAATTAGATTTTGTGAAAAAGAAATTAAGATGCTTCAAAATGATGAGAATATGTATAGAAGCTTATAAAAATGCGACTTTCAGAAATGCAAACAAAATGTGAATGAGTATTATAGATTGTGATGACTATAGAAGATGTTGTGGCACCAAAAAAATCTAGACTTAAATGGCCATAAGAAGAGGACTGAAATGTATCTTTTTTTCCCCAAAAAAATATACTCTCATAAAAGAAAAAAACTAAATAACCAGCCTAAAGGATAATAATGGGATTGATGTGAAAATAAAGGAGGGAATTTACTCCTGATGGACAGCACTTTAGGTAGTGAGGATCAATATTTCTTGAAGGCTTCTGTTTCAAATGATGACATTGTGAATGCTTTAAAAACTATGGGCTCTCTAATAAGGCTCTATATCCAAATAGCTAGGCTTTTCTAAAGAGATGTTAGAGTCTAGTTTCATTGGATGTCTATAGAACAATTAAGAAGTATTTTGAAAATAAAAGGATGCCTCAAGCATAGAAATCTACTTTTATAGCCTTGGTATCTAAATGCAAGAACCTTAATATGCCTAATCATTATAGACCCATCAATGCATGTGTATAACATAACATATAAAATCATCGCCAAAATCATTATGCTAAGAGTTAAGGAAGTGATCTCTAAGCTAGTTTTAGAGAGAATGGTCAGGTTTTATATTTGACAGAAGTATCTCAAATAAAGTTGCCCTTACACAAGAAGTTATCTATTCATTATAAAAAGCTTACCTAAATAGACCTTCAATGGATATCAAAGTAGACATGAAGTGAGTTTATGATAGAGTGGATTGAAATTATTTGAAAGTTGTATTCAAACATTTGAATTTTCTAGAGATTATGATTAGTTGGATTGAAGGATATATATGATCCCCTTTCTTTGTCATTCTCATGAATGGCGCTCTTACTTCTTTGTTAACTTCTTAAATGGGGTTGTGATAAAGTTGCTCATTATCTTGTTATCTTTTCATTCTGTGCTCTAAAATAATATCCCGTAATCTATACTTAGCGATGTAAAAAAAAAGATTCATGGTTATAACCTTAACAGAGAGGTCCCCTAAGTTAATCACTTATTATTTTGTACACGCTCTCTTTTTTTCTCTAAAGCTTGCCCAACTAATTTCTTTTATTTTAAGTAGGTCGTCATAATGGATTTTTGTGCACATTTAGATTAGGCTGTTAACTTTGAGAAGTTTATGATTCTATTTTGAATTGAAAATTAATAATACTTTGTTAGCAGAGCTAACAAACATTTTGGAAGTCAAAAGAATAGAGGATATTGAATTGTATTTGGGTGTTTCTATTGAAGGCACAAAGCTAAAGGAAACATATACCAAAAGAATAAATGCTAAATTTGATGCCTAGAAGTGAAAACTCTTTCTTTTGTAGGTAGATATACCTTAATCAAATCAGTGCTATACTCTATGCGTCTCCATATTATCTCTAATATAACCATTCCGAGTAGCTTCTTGGTTTAGTTTGAAAAAACTATTAGGAACTCTTATGGGATCTTGATCAAAAGAGTAGAGCAATTCATTCTATCTCATAGAATAGCATCTGGAAGAACAAAAATGTTGGTGGTCCAGGCATTTCAGATATTCAAGTGGTGGATAACCTTATTAAATAAGAACAATAAGTAGATTAGTTCTAAATTAGCATAGTTTATTTGTTTGAGCACTTAAAGCAAAATATTATTTTCAAGGTAATTGATAGACCTATAAGTCTTCTTAGACTTGCTCCACAATCTACGACATCTTATAGCATAGTTGATTATTTCATTTGGCCTATAGGAGCAAGGGGTAGCATTAATATTGTGATTCAACCTTGGCTATCTATGACTCTTCTTAATCAACTTCCTATTGAATTCGATATGAACTTGTGGCAAATCTATCTACTATGAATAGATAAATCTCTCAAGATGGTGATTAGGATATGGGCCTTTTCAATTGCTTCTTTTTTTTTTTTTTGGTACAAACGGGAATCACACCACTCTAGGGTGACTTAGTCTCACACTATCAGAATACAAAATTAAGTTCAAACCAGGAGGACACCATTCAATTGCTTCTTTTCTCAAGTTATGAAATTGTTAAAGCATCTATTGCAGGAGCTTACTGTCTTGATAATTTTATATTTGGGTTGGGATTCAATCAAAAAAATTAATGTAAAATAGTTATATCAACAATTGATTGTCAATAATAAAGATATATCTAACACTAATTTTAGCAAACTTTGAAATTGACAACCTATCACAAAGTTCTTTATTTTTGAAAGATGGTCTTCCAATCCTTTTATTATTATTAGCTAGCAAAATTAGATCTCTAAGCCCGATTGGTGGAAGGTGTGATACTGAAACTAAAACTTTAAATTACCTATTCTTTCAGTGCGAGTAATCAAGAGAGCTATGAAATGGACTTTATGTTTTGAATCAGGTCAAATTAACTCACAAAGCTTCGAAGTTTCTTATTGAGAAATTGATTTTCCCTCTATGTTTTTCTTGCAATCTTTTGTTGGTTATTTTTGCGGTTTATCTGGAAATGAAGGAATTAAAAACTATTTCAAAATATAAAAAAAATTATCTAGCTAATATATTAAGGTAGATTTATCACATGATGGAGTTTAAAAAACTTTTTATTTATGCTCTCTGATATTTGAATCAACAACGATCACTTACCTTTGAATCTCTCTTTAAAAATTTATTTATTCATAGTCATCTCAATTAAAATACATTAAAATTAACTTTAATAAATTAAATCATTTTAATTCAATTGAAAAAAAAGATTTGTTATCGAAACCATTATGAAAGACTAATGGTTGCTTCTAATGTTTTAAAAATCAGATCGGATCGATCGATCCAACCGGTTTAATCAGAAACAATCATCAGTCCGATCCAATTTTATTATTAAAGTTAATTTTTATATGATCAAATAAAAATCAAAAAAAATATGTTGAACCAATAGATTCAATTCGATTTTTAATTTTTTTTTAAATTATATTTAAATTTTATTATTTTATATTATTAAATTAAAATTTAATTATAATATTATTCGATTCGATCAATTTATCTGATCAAATTGATTGACCGACGATCCAAATGTTAAGATTCAATTTTTAAAACATTGGTTGCTCATCTGCTCTATCGTTTTTTAGTTTTCTTTTTATTAAAGTGATTGCATGATAAAAAATCGAATTATTCTATGCTTTAGCAGCAACTAATTTTATTCTGTAAGCCGATTCTGTCAGTTATAGATTGGATCAATGATAATGATAATTCTTGAAAAACTTTATTTACTATTAAATCCAAATCCAAGGTTATCATTTTTAAATTTATTGTGTGGGCATGCATTTCATGAAATCTATTAATCAACAAACTTTCTTACTAATGTTTAAGATGTAAATTATTTATTGATATGGCATTTTATTAATAGAATTTATTAATCCAGTCTCTAGGGTTTTGGCGCGCTGCATTGTTGGATTCGAGGGTTCCGGGCGATCTCCGAGATGTTTCTCACGAGGTGTGTCCTCATCGATCTCGAATCTAGGGTTTCTTTCTGGTTTTATTGGATTCAGCTGTTCGTTGACTCCGGTGGGATTTGGGATGAGTTTGAAGGACGGAATATGACCGGGGGGTCAACACTTTTTCGCCGGAGGGAAGATCGTTTCTGGTCGAATACGCCATCGAGGCGATCAAGGTACTATCTTCCCCATTTTGTTATCGTGCTTTTTGGCATCTAAATCAACAGAAAAGATCCTTTTTTTTTTTGGGATCTTTTTTGGGGTTTTAACTTTGATTTTGTCGCAGCTGGGGTCGACTGCGATTGGTAAGCGTGTCACTTCTCCTCTGCTGGTATTATTTTTACCCTGGATTTTAATTCAAAGTTTTGCTCTTGGTGCTTCTTTGTAATCACCAAGGCTTCTAAATGTTAAGCGGAATCGGGGTTGTGAACTGGGATACTGTTGTTGCTGAACTTTCCTTACAGTGGACAGTTATGTGATCTATATGTTATAAATAGTTGATTATGAGAGGAGGTACCCATATTGCTCAAATTTCAATTCAGTTTGGAGTTTAGTGAATTTAACTATTTTGGTAAGGATGTTGGGAAGTCTTATGACCTTAGCCTCTTATACACTACAAAGGAGTTACTTGATATGCAAGAGGAAAAAGGATATGAGTAGAAAAGAAAATATGTTATATTACAAGTGAAAGTCTCCTTCAATGATTATTGCTTGATATTGGAAACTTAGGGTAGATGTTAGCATGCACTTGGTCTCCACTAGCTTGGAGACAGAGAGTTGGATTTTGAATGCCTCATGAGATATGATGGTTTTTGGTTATCAATGGCAAATTCATTTTATTACTTCTCATGCTTTTTCAAATGACTTTTGATGGTTTTAAGCCTTTATCTTCCGAATTGTTAGATCAGGTGATGCTATCTCATTTGCATCTGTTTAAATTATTCGATCCTTTGGTTGTAAAGTGAATGCTGAGATCAGAGAGTGGGCATGCTTACTATTGAAAATGTCTGCCTAAAAATCTTGAATAGGAAAGTGTTTTTTAAAGAGGGAAACTGATTTTGGAGATGTTTGTGTAGAAGGATTTCCTGTAAACTTAGAATGCAAGGTATGATTTTAGGACCTAAGAAAATCAGGAGAGATGAGTGACATGATTAGTCTGCATATCTTTGCACTTTTTCAAGACTAGTAGCGGATCATGTTGATGTGCAAGAAAAAGTTCAGAGGATGAAAATCATTAATCTCAAATGGCAGCCCATAAGAGAGAAGCTGAATACTTGGATCACTTGCATTGGGCCTGCTTTTACACAAAAAAATCGGCAGCAAACCATGTCTGGGAAATCACTTATCAACAAAAGTAGAAAAATATTTTCGTTCATTCAAAGTATCATCATTTTATCAAGAAGTTCCAAGTCAGGATTCTGGATGGCATGTTGGTGGACCATGAAATAACAAACGACGGGATTTGTATGGTTAACCTTGGCAATAAGAATGGAACTGTCATCATATTTGAGTGCTACTTTTTGATGTAAGCATGACAAAAACCTGACTTTATATAATTTAATAGGTCCATCTGACCATATAAATTTGAGCACCCACTTAAACAAACCACACTCATACCATTTTTTTTTATGCATGAAAGGTTTGTAATAGTTACCATACCAACATAATTTTACTGCATGTGCTTGATACACAATTTTATGTTCGATATTTGCAAGACAAAAAGGGGGGGGGGGGGGGCACCTGCACTTTAATTCCCTAGGCCCAAACAAAAACTATATGGAAGCCACTCGATCAATTTTGATACATTCATACAAGAATTGTTATATGACATATTATGCCTTATTAATAAGCATGAGATGAACTAAATTGATAATATGAAATAATATACCATGTTCATGAGATGAACTATCCTGCATTTAAGAATAATATACTAGGTCTATCGTTGGATTTCATGAGTTTTGTTGTAAGAATAACCTTGATATCTTGGTTGCTTGATCATTTCATTTCACCATGACTGGAGCTCGTTGTCATTATGCCTCAATGTTGTATCTTCTTTTTTTAACCACTCAATAATCTATTGTTATGCCCCATTCAAGAGGCCTTTCTTGTTGAAAGAGAAAGGTCAGAAGAAACAGAGAGTTAGCAAGCCTTTCTTTCATGGTATTATATATTATAGGTCTTTTTTTTTGTCAATTTCTCCAAATTTGTCAGCAATCTGCATCTACTTATAGACTCTTTTTGGTATTCATATTTTTATTTATAATCTCAGATTGTACACATACTTCTGATAATCTTGTATATTAGAATCTAAATCTGTGTTGTGGGTTGCCTTTTTTTTATTATATTGACAAAAGTTGGCTCATCATTTTTTTTTGGTGGTGATGGTAGGCTCATCTTATTGAAAGGATAACTTCTCCCTTCTACTGGAAAGCAATTACTTGACTTTTTTAAGGCAATATTTGGTATTATCCCTCCTGTCATGTTTGTTTTAGAAGTTGCCATTCACATAAACCTTTACAAAACAACTAATTCTGAAAATTTGGCAAGTACTTAGTATTAGCTTTTCATATACTTGAATTAGAGGAGCTGTGCTTTTTTTTTTTTTCCTTTAACTCAACTTCAACATAAGGATTCATTCTTTTCTTGATTAATGAAAGCGGAATTTTATTTTAAGATAAAACAGCATATCATGCAGAAAGAAGCAAAGAGGATCATAGTCCAATAAAAAATTCATACATATAGTTCAATTAAACAGCATCCAGTGAGTGTCTTCTGCTAATAAAAGATAATGGTGTTACAGATAGACATGATTATAGTGGCATTTCCACATTATGATGATGACTGCACGAGTACAACATTCATGAAACTTACATGCTCGGTCAGAGCCTTCTTAAGAAACATTTGAATCATCTTGCCTGTAGTAAGAGAATCGTCACCCTCACTGCTCTTGATCTTTATTATGCTTGGTGCAATTCTATATGTCTTGTTATTATTGCTCTCAACATCATACAGGATCCTTCTCTATGATAGAAATTATTGGTGGTAATGCTTCTATGCTTGAATATAATGCTCTCTACACAAATTTACTTTTTGCCTCATCCTACCTAGGTACCATCCCAGCCACTGCAGCTATTTAAGTTTTGCAAATTCACCCACCCATCTGTCTGGTGTCAGCTGAATTATTGTGAGCCTCTTTGGTCCTGAAACGAATTTGGTGGCAGTTATTTAGATTCAGCTTTATTATCCTATCTAAGGGAAAACTTTTCTGCTACACCACTACCGTTCATATTTTCATGGAGCCTGTCTGAAGACCAAGTAACAGGCCATGGGCTAAGTTATCAAATAGTTAAAAATGTTGTTATGGTGTTCTCAACTTTACTTCATTCTATTAATAAATATTAGACACTCATACAAGTCAATCTATTTAGGCAAAGCATTTGACAAAATTTGGACACTGATGGACAGTGCTATGCACAGCCTGAATTTTGTATCTGATATTAAATTGTCTTCTAATTCGACTACTCTTTCACCTTTGGAGTTTTTGCTAATTCCTCATCTTTGCAGGCTTTTCTTTTCTTCTGTATGTCTATTCTTGTTATTAGGTCAACAGTTCACATGTAATAAAAGTTATATTACAACAGCCAAGCAGTGCAGAAAAGATCATGGAGATTGATGAACACGTAGGTTGTGCTATGAGTGGACTAATTGCTGATGCACGCACTCTTGTTGAACATGCAAGAATTGAAACCCAGGTGTTGTTTTATCTTGAACTGCAGTCTAAAGTGGCATAGGTGCTATGGTATTTATAAATAACTAACTATATTGCCTGATTATCAGAATCACAGGTTCTTATATGGTGAGCCAATGTCAGTTGAGTCTACTACGCAAGCTCTCTGTGATCTTGCCCTTAGATTTGGTGAAGGCGAAGAAGAATCTTGGTAACTGGTGCTAATTATTTTGAATCTGACTATAGTTTTTCTACACATCTGCAATAAGATTGTTGATTCAAATTATACTTGAATAAGATTTGGGGTGGTGGGGGAGAGTAAGATCTATTAGATGGTCCACTTCCTTTTACAGAGTATTTTTGCAACTGATGGGACCCATAACATGCCATACATAATTAACAAAAAATATTTCAGAACTCCGGATCCTTAATTCCTTGTCCTTCTGAAGTGCCTTAGATCCCAGTTAATTGGTATCTCTTTGAAATCTTTACCTTTTTCACTTGGTGCTATCACATTATTTAAGATTTCTTGTCAGATATTCATTGCTATTCTATGTGATCCTCATTTTGTTTCTCTTGAAGAAGTGTGATGAATCCTTTAAGGCATTTAACCCAAGATATGGTGCCAGTGAATCTTCAACTCTTGTTTAAATTTTTTTGACTTTTTCTGATATTTGCTCATGTTACTTTCTTTATTAGAAATATCTTCTCCTTTTAGAAAACTGTTGTCATGAAAAAGAATAGATATTAGTTGTAGTCTTGATACAGTATTTTTCTTATATTATATGATGTTGTTTTCTACAGTCATGTCCTTTTGGGGTGTCTCTCCTAATTGCTGGACATGATGAGAATGGTCCTAGCTTGTAAGTACCTAGTTGCCTGATATCTTGATTTTTCAAAGTTTTGATGCTTTACAATTTGGTATATTTGTTATTGGTAGTAATATTCCTACTTATTTATTTGTTTGATAGACTGGAGTTGACCTCTTTCTATTGTCGGAATAGCATAGCTTCTGTCATCTGTTTGTTTTGAATGCATTAGATGTTTAATAAGGAAGGCAGTGCATATCCAGGATAGAATTTAACTGCATAAAATCATGACTTTTCTAATGAAGCAATAAGCTGTAATTCCATGCAAATCAATTGCCTGGCAAGTGGTCATAAGATGTAAACCTCGATTCTAATAGTTGTACTATCAAAACTGGTAGACATAATGTGAAAGACTTAAATATGATCTGGCAATGTGAAATGAGATTCTTTAATGTTTCCTACCAATACAGCCAAATTACACTTATGTGTATGAACGGCATTTGAGCAGCATCTTGGAAATCTATTTTTTGCCTAATGTACTGATTCCTCAGAGTACTTATGTCATATCTAGTAGCAGCAAGCAGTGTTACTTCTACTAAATTTTCTTGAATCATGTACTAAAGGTGAAAGATATGTTTCTGAAACATATTCATCAAGGTTGTTAATGTTCAGACATCTTCCCAAAATGCAGTTTTGCACAATATACGAGTCCAATTACATGTGTTAGACTAGTTCATTTTCATATGTCAAGCTAATTTCTTGTTATAAGAGGTCTGTTATATTTGTGGGAGAGAAAGTAGGTATATGGTATTGCTTTTTTTTCTACTCCACTGGGAGAAGGATTAATCAGGATTAGATTCAGGAATAGAACTTCAGGCATATGGTACATATGCAGTGTATTTAAACTCATATCCATTTCAGTATATGAATTAATACTTGTTAGAGGTCTAATCCACTAGCATGCATAATAAAAAAATGGGTCTAGTTGGGTTCACAATTTCTTTCTAGCAGATCTAAACTCTCATACCTTAACAATATCAGATCGTCAAAGCTGAAAAACAATATTTCAGCCAAGTTTTGCTAAACAGCCTAAGAAACAAAATGTCTGTGGTGCCTTTTCTTCCTCTTGAGAACTAGGATGCATAGAGGCCCAGCCAAAAGTCAGAGTGAGGGAAGGACCGAACTTAGGTCTCCTGTATCAACTCAAGAGACTCTACCAATTCGACCAGTTGGCACCCTCCAGGCCATGAAAATTTTGAAAAAATAAAAAAGTCAAAAAGAAAACTATAGTTTACTTCGTATCAATATTTACCAGGAAAATTTAGAGAAGTCATAGACATGTTTGACTGTCACATGGTAAATGTAATGTCTTTTTCTTTTTGTTTGTTGAAAACAATTTATGCTGCCTGATTTTACATTACAAAGGCTTTTATTTTCATACAAGAACTTCAGGTTTTCACATAATATGCAACTTTGTAAAAAGAATTAACCATGAAGATGTCTTTAAGCCGTAGTTGATGACAGAAGAAATTCTTAGATACATCTCAAACCCACCCATTTGAAAATCCATACTTGTAACATTCACTGCATCATTGAGTTGCTTCAAGATGTACATAAAGAACACTACAATTGGGTATCTTAAGATATAGGTGGATATGTATTCATTTGCAAGGGAAGTATGGAGCCAAGGGCTCTCTTTACCTATAGATGCTGATAATCCTCCCACTAGTGCATGCCTTAGAGTAGCTGCAACAGCAATTAAGTGCCAACCACCATAAGAATATTAGCTTTCCCTATATGATGTATGCAAGTGTTAGCCCTATATGATGTATGCAAGTGTTAGCAGCTGCAGTGACAACCATGATGTTCCATATCCCCAACTCCCAAGTTTACATGCAAAATGAAGCATCACTGTTGCTGACATAGACCAGGCAGCAGGTGATGTTTATAATGTAGGGATTTGTTTATGTTATAACTATATGAGTGTGGGCAATACTAGCTTTAGCAATCTCCAGCAACGTTAGCATCACCACGATCAATTAAGGGTGAGCATAGTTTAGGATAACCCAAAAATCGATACCAACCCAATTTGATAGGGTCGAGTCAGTTCGGTTTGGAGTGTTAATAAAGTTGGTTTTGAGTTTAGAATCCCAAAACCGACCTTCTTCGAATTGGTCCTCGGTTCTGAGCTTTTTAGAATTAAAAAGGAAAAATTGAAGTGTTCCGAGAATCGTAAATGAAACTTCACATAAACCTTATGAGTTATCTATCATTTCTATGAAGAGATTTCAAGTATTAGATTAGTCAACAAATACTTCATATATCCTTTTATGAAACACATTTAAGAGAAAAAATTTTTAGCTATAGATATTAGACATTTGTCAAACAAAAGAAAAGAAAAGGGAAATTCAGTTCGATCCTGTAATCGACTCGAAATTGAACTGATCTTATCAGGTTGGTTTCAAAATATAGTCGGTTTGGATCCAAAATTCTAGAACAGGTCCTAATTAGGTTGATTCTAGGTTCTGGTCTGGAACTGACCCAACCCAACCATGCTTACCCTTACCATCAATCTTGTCATTCTCATCATCCTCTTTATTGCCTTTGTGGTCGTGAATGACTTCTAGTGAAGTCACAAGCTCATGCTTTTATTCCTGACCAGAGGTTGGTATGTCAAAATATAACCATTTTCCTCTAAGTCTCAACTATGAGGATCACTGTCGATGTTGTTAATATTTTCCAACCAGTAATCTTCATGGAAACCAAATACACCAACTCAGCAAGCTGGTCATTTTTTATCAGGTTAATAAGCCTATCATAAAGAGGTGCACCATTATGATTTGATTTCTAGTTTTCAAAGTTCTAATGCCTCCTGGTTCTCAATCTTATATCATTATGGTGCAAAGCAAAAATGTCAGTTCCTTCACATGTGAATTAGTTTTTGAATTTGGTGTTTGTAGGTATAAAAATTCTGTAGTTATCTCTTTGCACATTGCTATGGGATGTTGTTTGTCATAGGAAATTCATCACAATGTTTCACAGTGCTTCTAATGCAATCTGATATGACTGATCCCACGTCGTCAAAATAGAAGGTAGCGGCTATTGACCCCGGGACCCTCTCGGGGTCGGGGTGCATCAGCATTCCCCCACCCCTGGGACCCCCTCGGGGTCGCTGGGTGGGGCCATCAGTCCTTGACCCGAGGACCCTCTCGGGGTCGGGGTGCATCAGCATTCCCCCACCCCCGGGACCCCCTCGGGGTCGCTGGGTGGGGCCATCAGTCCTTGACCCCGGGACCCTCTCGGGGTCGGGGCGCATCAGCATTCCCCCACTCCCGGGACCCCCTCGGGGTCGCTGGGTGGGGCCATCAGTCCTTGACCCCGGAACCCTCTCGGGGTCGGGGTGTGCTGGCATTTCCTTATTCCCGTGACCCTCACCGACCTCGGGGTGCGCCAGCGTTCTCCCACCCCTGGGACCCCCTCCGGCTCCAGGGTGGGGAGTCATCAGCGATCAGCATGCAACTCAACTGCCAAGGAAAACGACAACTACCAGGTTGCACGGTGCTCACACATGATTTTCAGCGCATGGCCATGCCTCGCCACGGCGTACGATTCGGTACTTCCGTGATTGCGCCCCGTTACGGAGGGCCATGCCTCATAACGGTGTTTGGCGCGTTGCATGTTCCTGTGCATCACCATGCCTCGCTACGGCGTACGATTCGCTACCGCTGGCAATGGTGCCCGGTCATATCAACCGGCGGCGTGCACTGAACGCCTTCACAGCTACCGGACACGTATGATATCACACGCAGCGATGGTACGATGGTGATCTTCCAGAGCTGTAAGCTAGGGTATTCGGACAGGTATAAAGGCACGTGCTCACGCTGTAAGTAGGATATAAACTCTGGTTTTTCTGAGCTTTCTTTCTCCCAGCAAAAACCCTAACCGCCTCAGCTCTTCTTCGCTGGAGCGGTTCTCTGTCGAGCCCAAGTGACTAACTTGATCGTCGGAGGGTCTCCACCGGCGCCATCGGTCTCCGGGGACTTTTCTTGCAGGACTTCGAGGAGAAGGACGTCCGTCTTCCCCGACGTTTGAGGAAGGTGACTGGCGTCATCAGATTGGCGCGCCAGGAAGGGGGAGTGTAAGAAAGGCGTCGAACCAGCAGCTTTCTTCTTCTCCTGTCTTCGAGCTCTCAAAGCCATGGTGACGACTCGAACGAAGGGAGTTTCAGCCGGTCGCGCTGGGGGCAGCGCTGCGGGGCTGGTCCACCCGCGGAGGCCCCCCCGGCTCTCGCATCCAGTCTTCCGGAGCCTCTGAATCTCCAGGGGGCAGGGCCTTCTGCTCCACAGAATGACGTTCCTGCGTCTGTTCCGCAACAACTCCAGGAGGATCGATTCTCTGCCCTGGCCATGCAGGTCCAGTCGTTGGCAGCGATGGTTCAGGGCCTGCAGCACCAACAGCGGCCTTGCAGCAGCCGGAGCCGAATCCGTCTATCCCGGGAGTGATGCAGCCTAGCCAGCATTCCTCCCGCCGGAGATCGCCAGTTCCTGCAGATCATCGCCGCCGATCCCCGACCAAGCCACATCACCGTGAAGCATCCAAAAGGCTCCGGTCTCCCTCCCGCCACGCCAACGTTCTCCTAAACGGCGGCACGGAAAGGAGGCGGAGCGCCCGCGCCGGCATCGCCGCCCTCGCTCTTCTTCTGAGTCTTCGGGGGAGGCTCCTTTGATGGCCGGATGCCTCATCGAGCTGAGCGTCGACTCGAGGAGTGTAATCAGAAGCTGGAGGAGCTTAGCCGTCGGATCACCCACCTGCTAGAGACGGATTACGACAGTCGGCCTCCCCTGTCTCGCCGCATCATGGAGGAGCCCATCTCCACCAGGTTCCGCCTTCCTCAACTGGACCCATACGACGGGACTACGGACCCCCTGGACCATTTGGAGAGCTACAAGGTACTCATGCAAGTTCAGGGGGCCACTGACTCACTTATGTGTGTTGCTTTCCCGGCTACTCTGAAAAAGGCTGCCCGGGCTTGGTATTCTCGCCTGCCGCCACGAAGCATCGACTCCTTCCGCCAGTTGGAAAGGGCCTTTCTGGCCCACTTTGACGCCTGCCGGAAGATCCCGAGGGTGGCGGACAGTTTGTTTGCCGTTCAGCAGAAGAATGGCGAGCCTCTGCGGGATTATGTTGCCCGGTTCAAAGAGGCCGCCCTGGAGGTCTACAACTGGAAGACTCAGTGGCTACCCTGGCTCTGAAGCGGGGGCTTCGCCCTTCTCGCTTCGCGTACTCTCTTGACAAAAAGCCGCCGGGCTCCTACTCCGAACTTTTGATCCGTGCCCAGAAGTACATCCGGGCGGACGAAGCCGACTTTTCCGGCGTGAAGCTGGTGGGAATATCCCCAGGAAGCCGAACCAGCCAGAACCTGCAGAAGCCCGCCCCAGGAGGCCTGAGCCTCCTCGCGACCAGACAACCGTCCTCGACCTCCTGCACCAAGAGACGGGCCTTACACCCCGCTGCTTGCCCCAATATCTCAGATCCTGCTCGAGATTGAAGGGGAGCCTTATCTGCAACGCCCTCCTCCCATCAACCCGAAGATCCCCCGGAACAAGAATCTCTACTGCCGCTACCACCGGGACCATGGCCACAACACCGACGACCGCCGGCAGCTGAAGAAGGCATTGAAGACCTTATTCAACGGGCCACCTGGGAAAGTTCGTCCAGAGGGGCAACCCAGGAGCTCCCGGCCCATCAGCGCCCGCGCCGCCAGTGATCGATAACGCCCCGACGAGAAGACGGTGGCGATGATTTCTTGGGGGGCAGGAGGCCCATCGAAGAGACCAAGGGGAGAGGGGGGAGTGGAAACTGTAATTCCTTTTTTCGAAAGGGACTTGGAAGGGGTTGTAAACAAAGATGATGATAGCGTCGTCGTATCCATGATGATTGCTAAACACCCTGTAAAAAGAATCCTAGTCGATAGTGGAAGCTCTGTAGATGTTTTGAACTACGATGCCTTTGTTCGCATGAACCTGTCACATGATCTACTTCAACCGGTCGCCACGCCTTTGATGGGATTCACAGGAGATTCCGTAAGGGTCGAGGGGGAAATTACTCTCCCGTAACGGCTGGAACGGCTCCGTGCCAAAGCACTGTCCTTATAAAATTTTTGGTGGTCCGTGTGCCCCTGGCGTACAATGCGATTCTCGGGAGGCCCGGGCTCAACCTCTTGGACGCCATCATATCCACCAAGCGGCTCCTCGTGAGGTTCCCAACCAGCAGAGGGGTCGGCGAGATGCGAGGAGAGCAGGGCCTACCGGCACTTTGCTACCACTTGGCCCCTAGTCCCCAGGAGGCGGCATCTGCACCGACATCTGCACCGGCACCCGAGGCCCTTGACCCGCGAGACTTGGAGAGGAGGGGGGAACCGGCCGAGCGGCTGCTCACTTTCCCCCTCGGGGAGGACCCCGTGCAGACGTTTGAGTTGGAGCCTTACTTCCGGAGGAGGCTCGTGACCGGCTCCTTACCTTTCTGCGGGCCAACGCCGACGTCTTCGCGTGGTCTGCGTCGACATGCCCGGAATCCCAGAGGAGGTGATTGCACACCAGCTCAATATTCGACCGGAGTGCCGGCCCGTCAGACAGAAGAAAAGGAGTTTTGCCCCGGACCGGCAGAAGGCTGTTGACGAGGAGGTGCGGAAGCTGCTGGCGGCTGGTCACATCCGCGAGGTGCGCTACCCGACTGGTTGGCGAACGTCGTGATGGTTCGCAAGGCCAGTGGAAGCTGGAGAATGTGCGTGGATTTCACCGACCTCAATAAGGCGTGTCCCAAAGACAGCTTCCCGCTGCCCCGAATCGACCAGCTGGTAGACGCCACCTCCGGGCACGAGACGCTCAGTTTCATGGATGCGTTCTCGGGCTATAACCAAATCAAGATGAGCCCAGCTGATGAAGAAGCGACCTTATTTGTCACGGAGAAAGGGATCTACTGTTACCGGGTGATGCCCTTTGGATTGAAAAATGTCGGTGTCACTTATCAAAGATTAATGAACAAGGTCTTTGAGGACCAGCTGGGGCGCAACATGAGGTGTATGTGGATGACATGCTGACCAAGAGTACTAGCGCGGAAGACCACGTAGCTGATCTCGAGGAGACTTTCAACAATCTGCGCCGGTACCGGATGAAGCTCAACCCCCACAAATGCGCCTTTGGAGTAGCAGCAGGCAAGTTCCTGGGTTTCATGGTGACCCAGCGAGGGATCGAAGCCAACCCTGACAAGATTAGAGCTATCCTGGAGATGCGGCCTCCCGCCAGCAAGAAGGAGGTGCAACGCCTGATGGGGAGGGTGGCGGCCTTGAGTCGTTTCATGTCAAGGTCGGCGGAGAGGTGCCTGCCCTTCTTCAAGCGCTGCGCAAGATCAACGGCTTCGAGTGGACGAAAGAGTGTCAGAGCTCCTTTGAAGAATTGAAGCAGTTTCTCTCCACTCCTCCGCTGTTGTCCAAGCCTGAAAATGGAGAAGAGCTCTTCTTATATCTGGCCGCTTCCCCCGAGGCTGTCAGCTCTGTACTTGTGCGCATGGATGCTGACGGAGCCCAGAAGCCGATCTATTATACCAGCAAAGTACTCCATGACGCTGAGACCAGGTATTCGAAAATCGAGAAGATTATATTCGCCTTGGTGATCTCTACTCAGCGCCTTCGGCCTTACTTTCAAGCCCATCCCATCGTGGTGCTTACGGACCAGCCCCTACGAGCTATATTGACTCGCCCCGACACCTCCGGCCGTTTGGCCAAGTGGGCCATTAGGCTAAGTGAGTTTGACTGTCCATCGGCCAAGGTCAGCCATGAAGTCCCAGGTGTTGGCGGATTTCCTGGTCGAAAGCTCCTGGGCCGAGAAGGGCGTGGAGGAGGCGCGACCGGAGGAGCGTATGGACTCTCCCTCATCTGAGGAGGCGGAGGACTGGATCCTGCATGTGGATGGGGCGGCGAACTCTCAAGGGAGCGGAGCTGGGCTTATTCTCGCAAGCCCGGAGGGAGACGTAGTGGAGTACACTCTCAGATTCCAGTTCCCAGCAACTAATAATCAAGCGGAGTACGAAGCCTTGCTGGCGGGGATGAGATTAGCTGAGGAGCTAGGCGCGGGGCGCCTGAGGGCCTTCACGGACTCTCAACTCATTTCTGGACAAATCGCCGGGGAGTACGAGGCCAGGGACCCAACCATGTCCCGCTACTTGAGCAAGGTGCGGTCCCAAGCGTCTCGTTTTTCTTACTTTCGCGTCAGCTATATCCCCAGAGCGGAGAATTCCAGGGCTGACGCGTTGTCCCGCTTGGCCACTTCGATCGACGGGACGTTAGGAAGGACATATGTGGAACATCTACAAGTCCCGAGCACTGAGGCTGCGGATGAAGCATTGCCAGTGGAGCAGGAGTCTTCCTGGATGGACACCTACATCCGGTACTTGACGACGGCACTCTCCCGGAGAACCCCGCTGAGGCCAAGCTGCTCAGGCGAAGGGCCCCGAGATTCTTGATGATGGACGGGAAGCTTTATCGGAGATCCTTCTCATACCCAGTTCTCAGGTGTGTGGGGCCAACTGAATCAGATTACATCCTCAGGGAGATCCACGAAGGCGTATGCGGGAGTCACCTGGGGGGCAGAGCCCTAGCCTACAAGGCCAAGGGTACTTTTGGTTAACGATGAAGGAAGATGCGGCCGAGCTTGTCAAGAAATGTGATAGCTGCCAGCGTCACGCCAATATCCAGCGACAGCCGACGTCTCACCTGACCCCCTTGTAGCACCTTGGCCCTTCGCCCAGTGGGGCATGGATATCTTAGGGCCATTTCCCCGGCCTCTGGGCAGCGGAAGTTCCTCTTGGTAGCGGTGGATCACTTCACCAAGTGGGTTGAAGCCGAGGCTCTGGCCAAGATTACCGAAAGCAAAGTGAGATCTTTCTTCTGGAAGTCAATTATATGTCGGTTCGGACTACCGCGCACACTAGTCACTGATAATGGCGGCAGTTTGACAATGCGCCTTTCCGGGAGTTCTGCTCCGAGCTGGGTATCTGTCAGAGGTTCACTTCCGTCGGGCATCCTCAGACCAACGGGGCAGCTGAAGTGACTAACCGGATCATTCTCCAGGGGCTGAGATCTCGATTAGATGGCTGCAAGGGACGATGGGTGGAGGAGCTCCCCAACGTGCTATGGGCCTATCATACAACGCCGCGAGCCCCCACTGGAGAAACGCCCTTCAGCTTAGTCTTTGGCTCTGAAGCTGTTATCCCTGTGGAGATCGGTGCGCCCAGCCCCCGGGTGGAAGCCTATAGCGAGGAAGGTAACCCTGACCAACTGCGAGCCAACCTCGACCTAGTGGAGGAGGTGCGAGATCGGGCGCGACTTCGAATGGCAGCCTACCGACAACGGGCCGCGAAATACTACAACGATCGCGTGCGCCCCCGGACGTTCCTGCCGGGAGACCTGGTCCTTCGACGGGCCGAGGTCTCGAAGCCAGCTGAGGGAGGCAAGTTAGCCCCAAACTGGGAGGGGCCTTACCGGATCGCCGAGATGCTCCGCCACGGAGCTTATAAAATTGAAGAACTTGATGGGACACCACTCCTAGGACGTGGAATGCGGATAACCTCCGTCGGTATTATCAGTAATGTATTCCTCCTTTCATGTTAAATATTATCTCTGTATTCATTTGGGTTTTCGCCCCTTGTTCAATATTAACAAGATTCGATTTTAGCTACTTAAATCTTCACAGAAAAGCCCGGCACCCCGTCGGCACTCAAAGCCCTGCACTAGCCAGGCATAAAGCCCAGTGTACCACTGGCAGAGCAGTGTACCACGGCTCTCAACAACAAAAGCCCGGCACCCCGTCGGCACTCAAAGCCCTGCACTAGCCAGGCATAAAGCCCAGTGTACCACTGGCAGAGCAGTGTACCACTGGCTCTCAACAACAAAAGCCCGGCACCCCCTCGGCACTCAAAGCCCTGCACTAACCAGGCATAAAGCCCAGTGTACCACTGGCAGAGCAGTGTACCACTGGCTCTCAACAACAAAAGCCCAGCACCCCGTCGGCACTCAAAGCCCTGCACTAGCCAGGCATAAAGCCCAGTGTACCACTGGCAGAGCAGTGTACCACTGGCTCTCAACAACAAAAGCCCGGCACCCCGTCGGCACTCAAAGCCCTGCACTAGCCAGGCATAAAGCCCAGTGTACCACTGGCAGAGCAGTGTACCACTGGCTCTCAACAACAAAAGCCCGGCACCCCGTCGGTACTCAAAGCCCTGCACTAGCCAGGCATAAAGCCCAGTGTACCACTGGCAGAGCAGTGTACCACTGGCTCTCAACAACAAAAGCCCGGCACCCCGTCGGCACTCAAAGCCCTGCACTAGCCAGGCATAAAGCCCAGTGAGCCGCTGGCGGAGCGGTGTACCACCGGCTCTTCATAACCAAGACCCGACAGCACAGACCCGCTGATCAGGGCGTTGCGCCGATAGCCCCAAGGAGCCTATCTACCTAACCTCTGATCGGCGGCGTCTCTGCTCCGAGAGCTCTACCCTCCCTAGTTCTAACTTTCGGGTTTAAACAGCTGGAGCGGAATGGCTCGGGTGGGAAGTTGCCCCCCGAAACTATCAGAACTAATGGGGCGATAAGGCTACATATCAATTGATGAAGTCGGTGGCAATTCAGAAGGCTTTTTGAAGAGTATTTTCATTAATTGAAAGAAACTACAAAATGCCGACGTCGTCGGGCTTACAAAAAAAAAAAAAGAGGCAAAATCACAAGTGCGAGCTCACGGCTCTGCCGGCGCGGGCTCATCATCAGAAGGGGCCAAGTCGGATAACCACTCCAATTCAACCTCCAGGGCCCGGGGGAAGTTCAGGTCTCTGGCCACCTTCTCTTTGCCGTGCTGGAACCCGTCAAGAAATACCGCTGCCGAAGCCTCGGCCAAGTCGTCTGCGAAGCGCCCGGACGCCTTGTATTCCTCTATGAGCCCAGCAGCTCGGGTTTTCTCTGCGGCAAGGGCTTCCGCCGCGATCCTCTCAGCCTCCCGGGCGCGGCTTACCTCCTCCTCGCATCGGCAGGTTTTCTCCCTCGCCGCTCTTGCCTCTTCCGCCGCCGCGCCCCCGATTTTCAACCTCCTGGAGAGCTGAGGTTAACTCAGAGATATGCATGTCTCTGGCCATGACAGCGCTCACAGCCTCCGTCATTTGAGAGAGCGCTGCGCGCGCACGGTCGGCTTCAATCTCCGCCCGGCTCTGGGCGGCCTTCACCTCGCTCGCACAGGTGTCTTTGACCGACTCCAGCGCCTTCTCGGCCGCCTCCGCACGGCGCTGGCCTCCTCAACCTCTTTCTGCGTCTCCCGCAGAAGATTTTGCTCTCCGCGAATCACCTCCCTGGCGGCCTTTAGGGAGTGCGCGATCTGCACGTATGAGCCCCAGGTCAGCGAGGTAAAATGTATATATATATATATAAAACAAAGGTAAGGGGTAAGAAGATCGCTTACCCTGACGACGGCGGCATAGGAGTCCCGAAAGAACGCGCCCGCTCTCTGGTGGCTGAGGTCCTCAATGATCCTAGGATCAAAGACTGGGCCCAAGGCTCGCTCAGCCCAGTGGCCGTCATCCAGGGAGTTTCGGGGCGACCCAGGCTCGTCCTCGCCTCCCTCCGCCGTCTCGGCTGTCCCCGGTTCCTTGCGCGGGCCACCTCTGGGAGACCCCGCGGAGGGTGGACTCGCGGGGCCAGACGGCCCCTCACCCCAGTCCCTGGCGGCGTCTGGTGGGGTCGATCCCCCAGGAGCCGAGGGCTCTTCGGCCGGTATGGACTCCCTCGCGACTGGCTCTTCAGCAGCAGCTCCCGCGGTCGTTCCCACCTCTGGTGGAGTGTCGACTGTGAGGTCAACCTCCGGGATAACCGGGACATTTTGTGGAGCCGAGGGTGGAGAGACTTGTGCCGGAGGGAAGGCACGGGCCATCGGGCGCTTCGGGGCTGGGGCCTGCTGACCTCTGGATGGCCCTTCCCGGGCCCTTTTCTTGGAGGCGGCTCTCAACAGCTTTGCCGCCGGTATCTTCATCGCTGCATGATATAAGTTGGGTTTTCAGAACAAAAATTAAAAAAAAAAAAAAAAAAAAAAAAAAAAAAAGAAGAAAGAAAAAAAAAAAGAAAAAGAAGAGAGAAACAAGAGGAACAAAGGAGTGGAGTTTTTGGCTAAAGGTAGAGAAGGCTTACCCCGGTGGGAGATGAGGCCCGCTGACTCCAATCTGTCCTCCAATAGCAGCAGAGTGTATCGGGGAATCTCGGTGGCTAGCAGTAATCCCAATGCCTCCCAGTCCCCAGGCTGGATCGCAACGGCATTCCCCCGGAGGTCGGGATCTCCCCACTGGGGCCGAACTTGATCGACATTGGCAAAAAAGAAGCGGGACTTCCATCCCTTAATCGACGAAGGGAGAAGGAGCTTTAGGACCCTATTGGGTCGGGGCTGAAACAACCACCAACCCTTTTGGGCTCGGAGGGAGTAAAAAGATCGGAACAGACTGATTTGGGGGGTGACGTTTAGGTGGTGACAGAGAATGACGAAAGCACTAACGACACGGTAAGAGTTTGGAACTAGCTGGGAAGGGGTCAAAGAATAGAAGTCGAGGAGATTGACGAAGAAGGGGGGAAAGGGAGGCTGGAGACCCGCCTGTAAGCAGATCTCGTAAAGAGCCACCCGACCGGGTCGGGAGGAGATAACCCTGTCGTCGGGGGTTGGCGGGAATAACTTGATCTCCCTGGGGATCCCATAGCGGGCCCGGATCCTTTCCAGGTCCAACCGTGTCATTGTGGAGGCTGTCCCCTCTGGGGACTCCTCCACCCTCGAGGAGGCACCGGCCTCCAGCCGGCGGCCCCTCGATGGGGCTCCACCGGTGACCCGTCGCCGGGCCAGAGGGATGCGGTCCTCTGAATCAGAGGACCACTCAATTGGGGGAGAGGGAGTAGGAGAGATACGACGGCTTACAAAGGGAGGACAGTTCTCAGAACTGCCCTCCGAGGTCCAGGAGGGGGAACTCATAAGTGAAGAGGTAAGCCTAGGGTGGGGAAAGCTGACCTGGGAGAAGAAAGACCAGGCGCAGACTCGCAGGTTGCAGAAGAAGTTGGGGAGCAAGCGAGGAAGGAGACGATGACAAAGGCGGTATGGCGTCAGTTCACCCCCCCCCTCACCTAGCTTTATCGGGCTTTCAAAACGTCCCGCCATGTCTCGTCGGCCGCGTGGCTCCTTGCCATACGCTGGCTCGCCTCGAGGAACGCCTCGGCGCATGGTGCGGCACGCCCCCAGCCGGTGGTGGGACCCCGCTGACGTCGCCGTAATGAAAGGAAATGATGGTGCGGCTTTTCGCGAGCCCCGAAGAGCCAGTCCTCACTTTCGAGGGCGATCACGGCAGGCAGTGTACGGAAGGCCGCCTCCTTACATTCCCCGCACTGTCCGCATAAAAGACAGGGACGGGGATCAGCCACGTGGAGAACGCCCCTTGAGCCTCAGCGGTGGGACCCGCTTCTCCCCAGGGGCGAGGGGGCATCTGATATGACTGATCCCACGTCGTCAAAATAGAAGGTAACGGCGGCTATTGACCCCGGGACCCTCTCGGGGTCGGGGTGCATCAGCATTTCCCCACCCCCGGGACCCCCTCGGGGTCGCTGGGTGGGGCCATCAGTCCTTGACCCCGGGACCCTCTCGGGGTCGGGGTGCATCAGCATTCCCCCACCCCCGGGACCCCCTCGGGGTCGCTGGGTGGGGCCATCAGTCCTTGACCCTGGGACCCTCTCGGGGTCGGGGTGCATCAGCATTCCCCCACCTCCGGGACCCCCTAGGGGTCGCTGGTGGGGCCATCAGTCCTTGACCCCGGGACCCTCTCGGGGTCGGGGCGCATCAGCATTCCCCCACCCCCGGGACCCCCTCGGGGTCGCCGGGTGGGGCCATCAGTCCTTGACCCCGGGACCCTCTCGGGGTCGGGGCGCATCAGCATTCCCCCACCCCCGGGACCCCCTCGGGGTCGCCGGGTAGGACCATCAGTCCTTGACCCCGGGACCCTCTCGGGGTCGGGGCGCATCAGCATTCCCCCACCCCCGGGACCCCCTCGGAGTCGCTGGTGGGGCCATCAGTCCTTGACCCCGGGACCCTCTCGGGGTCGGGGCGCATCAGCATTCCCCCACCCCGGGACCCCTCGGGGTCGCTGGGTGGGGCCATCAGTCCTTGACCCCGGGACCCTCTCGGGGTCGGGGTGTGCTGGCATTTCCTTATCCCCGTGACCCTCACCGACCTCGGGGTGCGCCAGCGTTCTCCCACCCTGGGACCCCCTCCGGCTCCAGGGTGGGGAGTCATCAGCGATCAGCATGCAACTCAACTGCCAAGGAAAACGACAACTACCAGGTTGCACGGTGCTCACACATGATTTTCAGCGCATGGCCATGCCTCGCCACGGCGTACGATTCGGTACTCCCGTGATTGCGCCCCGTTGCGGAGGGCCATGCCTCATAACGGTGTTTGGCGCGTTGCATGTCCCTGTGCATCACCATGCCTCGCTACGGCGTACGATTCGCTACCGCTGGCAATGGTGCCCGGTCATATCAACCGGCGGCGTGCACTGAACGCCTTCACAGCTACCGGACACGTATGATATCACACGCAGCGATGGTACGATGGTGATCTTCCAGAGCTGTAAGCTAGGGTATTCGGACAGGTATAAAGGCATGTGCTCACGCTGTAAGTAGGATATGAACTCTGGTTTTTCTGAGCTTTCTTCCTTCTAGCAAAAACCCTAACCGCCTCAGCTCTTCTTCGTTGGAGCGGTTCTCTGTCTGAGCTCAAGTGACTAACTTGATCGTTGGAGGGTTCCCACCGGCGCCACCGGTCTCCGGGGACTTTTCTTGCAGGACTTCGAGGAGAAGGACGTCCGTCTTCCCGACGTTTGAGGAAGGTGACTTGGCGTCATCACAATCCATCTTCGCCAATCAGCTGAAAGACCATGAATATAATTAATCAGCATGCTTATAATAAATATTGCAATCTAATAATTCCACGGATATGAAATTACAATGGTAAATGTAAAGTAATTATCTCATTCGTGATAAAACTTACGCTACTACTTTTGAAGGAAGCCGGACCAGATAGAAAACTATATCCTGAAATCAATTGAGAACCATCCATTTGCCTTCTATATACTGAAAAGGTTTCTACTTCGCTACATTAATTAAGAAACTCCACATACTTACCAAAAGGACTGATGATGCCCAATGATCCACCAGCTTTTGGCAGGATGATATAACACCAAGTAAATTGAGTCATTTGTTTTTATCATTTACAGGAATAAACTCCATTCCTCTTATACATACACAAATGAAGTAGCTTTTTGCACATGCATACATAAATATGGTCTTCTTCTGCAGTTTATTTACTTTTCTCACATGCCATTCACAGATACTACACAGACCCATCTGGCACATTTTGGCAGTGCAATGCAAAAGCTATAGGATCTGGTTCAGAAGGAGCTGACAGCTCCTTGCAAGAGCAGTATAACAAGGTATGCTTTTGCTTCATCAACTATAATATTTGTTATTGTTTATTTTGAGTTAGTCATCTACCTGAAGGTATCTTTCAAATACTCAGCCATCAAAACTGACATATGAATAATATTAGCCCCAGAAATACAATGGCTGACATATCAGAGTCCTTGTGCAGGATTTAACCCTTCAGGAAGCTGAAACAATAGCTCTCTCAATCTTGAAAGAAGTGATGGAAGAGAATGCAGGCAGTCTATCATGTTATTTTGTTTCTTTTCGTTCTCTGGATCATCAAAATAATGCTGATATATGATTTTGCTCTTTCTTCAGGTAGCACCAAACAACGTTGACATTGCTAAGGTGGCTCCAACTTGTCATCTATATTCTCCTTCCGAGGTTGAAACTGTCATAAATCGCCTATAAAAGAATTGATATTAATGCTTTCATGATGTTCCCTCCCACAAACTACTCGGATATCAGCTCTGCATGTTGGTTTCTTCCCAATTGCTGAAAGCAATGAGAGAACCTGACTCCATATGTCGCAGATCTTACCTGTACCGATCATCTTGTTTGTGCACCGATATTTTAGTTTTGGCCAATTTGCAAAATAGATATCATAAGGCTGTTATGTTGAGCCTACAAATATCATTCAGGAAAAATATGTTATGGCTTCCTCTTCTTTGGGTAACCAGTTGACTAAAAAGGCAATTGATGGACTTCTTGAACAGAACGATTAAAACCTTGTTGGATGATCCAAGCTGATGCTTGTACTTCGCTTCTCCATATGGTCAGTTCCGTCATTATCCAACTCTTCGTTGACACTGCAACCAGTGGTACAGACCTTTATTGATGCAATACAAATTGCCATGATATGCACGACTAAATTGTTTTTTATGCCAGAATGCTATGAATCCACTGATCTATTAATTGCACTGGATGTGAGTCATACTTTGCTAATGAGTTTCTGATGGCATCAATGTTATGAGGGAGTGTGTCTTTTAGTAATGATAACCTTTTCTTTTGACCACATCAAATTCCTAGGTGAGCTGTTGGAGAGGGAGATTATTCTTGTTCTAAGAGGAAGTGTTATGTTAAAGGGTCTTTAAGGGACGGTTGGCTGTGTCTCGTTTTGCCCTCGACTGCATGGAAGAATAATTATAATGCTCTGTTGGGTATACCAACGGAACAAAGCCTCTATTCGTACGAGGGCTTGCACAGAAAATGGTCACTGTAGGTTTAAGTTTTATTAATGTTAACTGTTAACTGTTAACTACATTGATTGATAATATTGTCAATCATGAATTTGTTTTCATAAAGCATTCATTCAAGGAATTATTACATGACTTGGTTGTTTCTCATGACTAATTCCTTAATCATGTAGTTCCCAATAAATTACAAGAGCATGTGATTTCCAGGCATCATGATGTGACGGTATAAATAGGAATTATGTGACAGCTTTTGTGGTGACCCCGAAAAAGTTGCATTCCCTTCCATGATGCCCCACAGGGAGAAGCTTCATGGAAGCTTCTTAGAAGGACTTGCAGACTAAAGTGGAGTTATTTTATGCTCAACCTAGCAATGAAAACATCCTTCATAATTTATTGCACACTTAACAAATTGCGCGATGATTGAGTTGCATTACTGAAAGGAAGATGTCTAAAAAGGGAGTGTTCTTCGGGGGCTTCGGAAGAGAAAGGGAATGTGTTTGGTATGGTATTAAAAGATAACACCGTCCCCATTCACCAATACTTTGTACGTGTCTGCTTGAATACCAGCATGTGGTGGGTCTGCTTAAATGCTAAGATAGGTGGGCACCATTATGGTTGTTCAGGCTCTGAAACCTACTTAGATTTGTTATTTTGAGAGAGTGCAGTGCTAGAAGTATTTTGTCTCTTATCGTACATCAGTAAATTTTAGAGATTTATATAGATTATTTTTTTTTTCAGTAAGTTTCTGGGTTGTTGCATGCATGTTTCATTCTTGGATTAAGCTCAATCAGACAATCAGAGAACGTTTTTGACAAATAAAGTGGCTGGCAGCTCAGATGCCAACGTATCTCAGAACTCAGAAGGGATCACTTTGTGGGTGGGACTTCTCTTTACCTCTTTCCATCATATAGAGTGATACTCTCTAAACTTTATGGACAGTAGGTTCTGAATGCTTTTTGTCTTCATACAAGTGAAAATTGGATGGATTGCTTGTTTGCCAAAGCTGGAGACACGCATGGCATCCAACAGGTTGATGGACAACAGCTAGAAAGAAAAAAGTTTTAATTTAATGCAGTAATTTACCTCCAGTCCTTTTCCACCTGATTTGTTAACTTTACATTTTCTACCAGGTACCATCCCCCACTTCATTTATCTCTGCAGCTGTTCTCCCCCCCCCCACCACCACCATTGCTGCACTGGCGCGCAGAGGGTCTGATTTTAATGCTCATCTACTAAAGTACATATATGTCGATCATGGTAATGAGTCTCTCCAATTTTTTCCCTTAAATATCCCAATAATTTTTAAAAGCCACAAGTTTTTTGAAAAATGTTTTGATCATTATGAAACATTAATACAATAAGCATTCAAGAAAAATCATCATGATATTAAAACATATTTTGTTCCTTCTGAAAATATATGGAAAAAGAAGTCTTTTTATAATCCACACAATCATATTAAGTCTTTAAAATACAATTCTGATTTAGAGTTCACTGAAATCACAATGAAAACCAAGTCTCTTGAGAAGTTCCATGGTCTGGGAACAAGATATGGAACCATGGCTAGAGAGCAATAGGAACAACAGATGCTGTAAGATATGAAACCTTTTGCATGGTTAGACCCCCCTACCATTAAAGGGAGTTCTAATAATTGCATGTGACCTACACCTACCCCCTCACTCTATATTTCATCACTCCCCATGTAAAGTAGTGGCCCATACCTGTTCTTTGCCTCTTCCTTGTTCTCTCCCTGTTGGAAAACCTATCTTGTCCGCAACTTGGGCATCTGGGGTTCTTGTCTTCTCTTCAGGATGCTTCTACTGGGTCATCCTTCAGAATTTGGAATAGAAAAAGGGAGGGTGTCAAAAGTGTCTGTAGAGTTGAACCTAATGCATGGCAATGCCATTGATGGTGTTTGTATATGAAGTTTGATACGGCCTTTGAGCATGCTGGTAAAGAATGATGCAAGAGGGTTCCATAGTTTCACAGAGCTATGGTGGTCCCTCTTAGAAGCCTGATCTGTACATGGGACTGCTTGATATTAGCTAGCATTGAATCATCCCTTGTGGAGCCAACTCTTAGGTTGGCCATGGTCCCTACTAGATCATTAAGCCTTTTTTTTTTTTTGGTTTTGTTTTTGGGTGGTGGGTAGACATTTAGGCTATGTTCAGTTCTCTGGTCAAAGGCAAAAGAAAAGGCAAGTGGAATATATGAAGATCTCAACAACAACAAAAAAAAAAAAAGAAAAAAAAAAGTGAGATAAGAATAGTTAATTAATAAATAATAATATTCATTAAACCTATTAAGCTGTTTCTCTGGTGCATAGCATGTTAGATTAATTTAGTTCAACAAAGTTGATGGAAGTTGATAATTTATAGACTGATCATGCTTTAGTGGCATGGCTTTGGAGCTTCAAATGAGAAGACTGCACCGTACAGCTTAGAGGCATCGAGGAGTCAAGTAAGCTAAACCCTTCTGCTGCCAACATTTAAAGATGATTCTATTACTGTTATTCGTTGGATCCGGCAAGAATCTAGCACCCTCTTGCCTTCTATCCCTTAATGTGTGATATCCGCTCTATTCTTCTAGAAGTTCGTAACATCCAAATTCGGCATGTCTACCGTGAAGCCAATGCTGTTGCTGATTGGATTGCTGTCTTGGTGTCCTCTCATTCTGGTTTTTGAAGTTGAAAGTAGGACGACCCTTACCCTATTATCCTTTTTCATTTATTATACTTGATATATCGGGTGTGACCCTTCCTAAAGTGGTATAATTATCCGTGTGTACCAATAAAAAAAAAATCAAAAGAGAAGACTGCACAAATTAAACATGGGAGTAAAAGAAGAGACATCATAAAAAGCAAAAGAAGAGAAACATGGGAGTAAGAGATGCAGCTTTTTCTATTGACATTGAGCTAAGAAGTAACACAAATTAAGCAATTTAATCGAAATCAAGACACTACTAAGTTAGCAGGATTGGTGTTTGCTGTAGATGAAAAATTGGTTAACGTTGACTCAACTCGGAGCAATTGAGCTTCTCTTAAATAATAGGATGGGCTTCCACCATCAAGAAAGGTTGGGACTTTAGAAACCATATGTTTTTATCCTTGTTATAAGCTTAACTAGAACTCACCTAAGCTAAATCCCTGAAGCATGGCAAATAGTTGTTAGCACATTTAGGATGAATATTAGCACAAAGGATTTTTAAGGTTTAGGCATCCCATCCTCGTAGGATCCCTCGTAAATGGCACACTCGATATTCCACCGGTTTGAGTTTCTTTTCCCACCATGCCTCTGCCTCTAGTATGGAATTCTACAACTAAAATTAGTAGATCAATACAGAAAAATATAATATAAAAATCCTATAACATAAATTAATTATACAAATTATATTAAATATAAAGCAAAAGAGTTGACATATGAGAATTATGGTTGTGATTGTTAATAAATGTTAGACAGTTTTGATCTAAATTGAGCAAAAATGTGCAAGTTAACTCCTTTATCTTCTTTGTTTTGGTAGAGATTATTTCTAGCTTTATTATTATTATTATTTTTTTAGATAAAGAGTCAATTAGGAAGTTAACTCCTTTTGATCTCAATTATGCTTCTTTCTTTCTTTTTTATTAAGTCTTCTTTCTCATGTAATTCTTTTAGACGGTTAATGGCCTACTTTCAATCAATAAGTTGATATTTAACTTCTTTTATGTTATTTACTAGCATGGTACTTTTTTAATATTCTTTCTTCAAGAATTGGACCGCAAAAAAAAAAAAAAAAGCATAAAATATTTTTTCTGGTTGTTAAATTTAGCTAAATGAGGTTTGGAAAAAAAAAAAAAAATCATAACAGACATTTGCTTGGCTGTTTCTTATAAATTTGTTTTGAGGAAACTAAGAGGCCATGGAACTTTAAAATGAGTTATTTTACACAAAATTCTGGGATGAATGTGTACATATTTCATCAAAATCAACTAGCAGTGGCCAAGTATTATACTAAAAATCCTTTTGATCCATTGGTAGAGCATTCTTGTATCA